>CM049394.1:14560107-14852607 GCA_026937815.1 Etheostoma perlongum
ATGCCAGACAACTCTTGTGGTTTTTATGTTGTTTTCTCTAAAGTCGTCTCACGTCTGACTCTGAATCCATCAACCTCTTGGCATTTGCAAGATAACAGAGGATGAGGATGTAAAACATCTCCTGCTGCGACCTTAGAAAGCTCTTATGCAAGAACCTTCCTCTAATATTAGTAGGAATGATTGGAGCAGGTAGTGGGTATAAATGCAGTTTTATCTACGGAGCTCCTTTTTTTCTTCTGTTAGTCATCAAAATGTGCTCTGGCGGAGGGTGAAATGTACAAAAGAGCTCACAGGATGCAATTTTTATAAAAGGCTGCAGTCAATCATGCATGTCTTCAGGACTAAAAGCACCAATGATCCGATGTCAGGCTTTAGGCTTGGTTTGGACACACATATACTGGCGCAGTATTCACATCCTTTACTTAAGTAAAGTACTTATACCACTCTGTAAAAATATTCTGTTACAAGTAAGAACCCTGCAAGGAAAATGTGTGTGCACACATAAAGTAAATGAAGATGTAGTGGAGTAAAAAGTATTATATTTCTCTCTGAAATGTAGCGGAGTAGGAGTAGAAAGTGACCTGAAAAGAAAAAGACTCCACATTTGTAGTTACAGTAAGTACAGTACTTGAGTAAATGTGCTTAGTTACATCCCACCAGTGTATACCAGCTGGCTTTCCGAGATTATTTCACATCCGATTTCTTTTCAGTAACAAGCTGAGCCTTCTGTTCATGAAGGAGAAGCAGGACGAGTGGATGTCAGACAACAAAGTTGTTAAATGTCCCAGAAGCTGCTGAGAGTCACACATTATGCAAGATGTGAGATGCACAATAATCCTCATTCTGATTCAACTAGCACAGGGTTAATTAATGATTAATGTGTGTATATATGTGGGTGAACCTTAATCAAATAAACCGGTGCTGCAGCTGCAGATAAGTGTGTTTCTACTGTTGGTGTGATTTTTTACCAGCTGCAAGAAGAAAACTGCCAGCCTGTGACAGAAAGAGGAGGTTTGTTTATCAGCTGCACTTCACTGCTGGAATACATTAAGCTGCTGACTTCTTTCCTTACCTAAAAATAGCTTTGTAACCAAACTTTGTCTTCCTCTGATTTCAGGGTCAGAGACCTCAGTGATTTTACCGAGCTTTTAAAAAGCCTCTGGGGCAGCTCGTCTCAATTAAACTCTACCCAACCCAGCTAAAAGCACCCATTTACAGTGGAAACACCTCCATTTAGCCTATGCAAAGAAGTGAAACACAGATGACAATTCAAAATATATCAAAAATGTAATGGAAAGTATGTTGTTGCATATCACTGCACATTTTTAAGTGGGCATATGGAAATCCTGCGTATACGTGCGTATCACGTAGACTACAACACTGCTCCAAATGGAGGAAAATGGAACTGCCGGATGTGTAAATCAGCAACCTTTTGCTAATACGTTTGTCTTATTCACTGGAAAGGTGACAAAAAGGGGATTTGAATGAATCTGTCTCACTGTTTTCCCTACATGGCATGATGTCTAAATAAGAATGCAGTCTCATATTTTTGCCTACTGTAAGTTTAAGCTTAGCGTTTAAGCTCAGCCCAAATCCTTCTGAGTGAACCTGATTATTTAAGAGATTTAAAGATGGATTTTCCCCAGGTCGTAATCTGTTAATCTGTGAACTACAGGAAGGTGATATTTGTAGCATCTCTGCCTGTGTACATGTGTTTCTTCTGTTTCTTCCAAATGGTGATTCCTGGTGTTACCTTGCCTGCAGACCTAATTGCCCCAGTGGGGCAGTAAGTGTTTGAGCTGAATTTATACGAATGAAGTGAAGCTGCTTGTACCGCAGGGGATTTTATCATGTCCGAAATTGTGAAACAACAATGTTAAATCAGGCACGATGGTGCAGTAGGGTTTTTAAGACATGTCCTTGTGTTTGCGCGTGTCTCCCCCCCCAGAGGCAGGGTATTACATGTCCTTGTTTTTGCTCGTCTCCAGAGGCAGGACGGCCTGATGCAGCGCTCCATCCGAGAGGTGAACACGTCCAGCCGCTGGTGTGTGCTGTGGGACCTGGACGAGGACACACACTACAGCGTCCAGGTGAGCTGCACACACACACACACACACACACACACACACACACACACACACACACACATTTTAACAATAGACAATTTTAGGGTGCATCTGACAGTAAATACCTGATTTGTTGATGATAGATTACCATCAAGCAGGTTTATAAGTTCTAAATTCAAATTCACTTGATGGTTTAGAAATCATAAAAGTTAATAAATAATACAAATATATAAATGAAATCTCTGGGAAAAGCCAGCAAATGGATTTTGGGTCGATGTTCTTTTGTAATGTGTTAAAGTTAAAACCACACATTCATGACAGCTGCAGCCAATGAGAGGCTTGCAGATGTAACCACCAGATAAACCACATTTAGGGAAATTCATATTAACTTCCTCTCAGTGTGTAATTAAAGTTGTTTTTTAAATCAAACAGCAGCACAAGCTACAGCTACTCTCTGACGGAGGACGATCTAATGTGACTCCATTATCATGACTCTATTCAACGTTTTATAATCCATTATAAATTTAATAGACTAACACAAATTGTCCTTCAGCTGAAGGACTTGGTTAAATGTGCTCATCAGCAGGCAGAAGTCCTGCAGGAGTGTCATTGAGCAAAGCACTGAAGCCTAGCCAGCACCAGGAAAGGTTCAAACCTTTCAACTCTGACCTTATTGGAGATGAGACTACGGTAAAAAAAGAGAGAATTTCTCTGTGGAGTTTGGTGAAGGACTTGTCATTGCAGGCCTGTTTTGCTCAAGGATGGTTTGCAGAGGGTAAACTTGCAACTTTTTAATTATAAAAGCATTTTTGGATACTTTTACATTAACTCTGGGACTTCTTTATGACAAAGTGTTATAAATAACTTTTGTTTAGCACCCACTTCTGCCTTGGTTTGTAGTTTTCCTGGAATGGCCTTCCTTTAGGTGTAATGTGTAGGCGGAGACACAGTTAGACCTCTTGTGTATCTTAGCGTTCTTCTGTGATGGATTTCTCTAACTGTATAATTCTCAAACTTAATATTTTCGGCGACTGCTGCGATCTCAATGTTCTGTTTGACTGAGAACACACAATCCAATCATGTTTGTTTCTTGCAAGTTGTATCATTTTTTGGATGGACTCTCACCTTCCTCAGTAAGCTTTCTCTAAGTGAGTCCAAATCTGAAATCTAGATTTTCTCTTTTGTCTTCCAAGCTTCCAGTCTGCTTCTGCATTTACAGTTCTGCTCGTCCTCCAGTGATCATTCAGGATCACGGCCAAAAAACCAAAGCCCCAGTCACTCGCTAAATATACCCTTTTCCTGACATTGTTACATAATGTCGTCCTCCATTAATGTCAGCTAGGAATGTACCCTGTAATCCGCTGTAAAGAAGTCCAACTGCTCTTCCTTAAACATACAGTTTAAGAGTGCTTCATGCTTTCACCTAAAAACCACTATTTTGTTTTGGGGGGGGGGGGGATTAGGTGCAGTCTGTGGGGCCACATGGTGACAGCCAGCCTAGCCGGGCCATCCACTTCAGGACTCTGGAGAGGAGTGACCATTATCCAGCCGGAGTACTGGACCATCGTAAATAACACACACACGCACATATTACACATACTGTACTCTCTAACTTACTTATTTCTATTTCCTGACACCATGACTCAAAGTTTGTCACTAAAAAGGTGCATTTTTTTTAAAGGAAAAAGTCCAAATAAAACAAACATTTGTATGCGCATGTTAAACCACCAAGAACTACACCTCCATCGTCCAACACTTTCCCCATCTTAATATGACAAACAGACTTATACACCAACAACGTTCTTATGTCTGTACAGTTTGTAGCGACAGCCATGAGCCGGTTAGCTTAGCGTAGCATAAAAACTGGAAATAGGGCCACACAGCTAGCCTGGCGCTTTTTTTGTGCATTGGCAACCAAAGTAGTTTCCCTTCTGATAAAGCCATCATTGTGAACATTGTGACTTTGTTTTCTGCCTTTCTCTTTAGATGAACCGGCGATGGAGGGCTTGGGCATGACTCCTCACCTACAGACAGGAGAGCTGCTCATCATCACCACTGTGCTGCTGCTGTGGGCAGGTGTGGGCAAAGTATTATTCCTTAATAAAAGTATGTAAGAATAATCAGGAAAATGTAGTTAAAGTGTTATACTATTATATATTCTATCATTATATTATTATGACTCATGCATTGATGTAAAAGCAAGGTTGTAATGTTGTAGTTGCTTGAAATGGAGCTCATTTTGAATCATTATTTTTATTATGGATTAATCTGCTGATTATTTCTCCATTAATCGATTGATTGATTGAAAACAGGGAGAAATGCTGTCACCGATTATTATGGGGGGGTGGGGGGGAATCACCAGAGGCCTCACGACACAATATCATCATGATACACATGTCACGATACGATATTATTGCAATTTTAAACATGTTGCAATATTCTGCAATATATTGCAATTTATAAGCTTTTATATAATGAAACTTCATCAAATCTGTTTTATCTAAACTGATAAATGCCCGTTTGTTCAACTCACTTCACTTGTATTGCTGCAACATGGGATTGTCAGGCAGCCCAACACATATATGATAATACATCCATACCTGGCATCTGTGTAGCTATACAGTATTGGCATGGAAAATAACGCGATATTATGCTGTATTGATTTTTCCCCCACCCCTACATATTACCCAAAGTCTAATGAAAAGACATTCACATGTATGGATGTGTTTGCTCATGTGTAGATAAGGATGTGTTTGTGACCTTTATTTTTTAGCTCTCTTATCCAGTGACGCCGTAATGACAGCACACTCAAAAATTACAGTACAGATAATATGATCTGATAAATATAATCTGACAATAAAACAATACCCAAATTACAAAATGTAAACAAATGAAGTAACAATCACAAATTGACAGTATATAAACAATAAAAACAAAGGTGAACCACTGATGTATGCGAATGAGAGGGCTATTAAAAACAAGAGCAGACCCTGTGTAACACATTTCCAAAGAGTTGCTCTGATTTCCATCTGTCAGGAGCGTAACGTTAAGAGCTTTTTCCTAACTTACGACTGATACGTGACGGGATACGTCTAACGTGTGTCTGTGAGCGTGTCTGATACGTTTTGTTAGTACAGTTTAGCAGCGTAGACCAGTGTTGTAGTCGAGTCACCTGTCAGGTCCCAGTTGAGTCTCGAGTCCCCAGCGTTAGAGTCCCAGTCCAAGTCTGAGTCACCAAAGAAAAGTCCGAGTCGAGTCACGAGTCCAGACATTAGTCTGGTGTCGGACTCGAGTACTTTATCGCTGCCTATTACACAGAAAAGTAGTCAAAAACTTCATCCAACTTCAGAGTCCTACTTAATGAATGCTCAAGTCCAATTTCGTAAATCCTCAAGTCCAAGTCCAAGTCATCAGTCCAAATCAAGTCAGGAGTCCAGAGATTAGTCCAGGACGAGTCCAGGACTCGATTACTCCATCACAAGGCGTAGATACAGTAACTATCAGGTAGAGTATACTGGGAGTATTTGGAGTATACTGACTGATGTGTTTTTGACGTTGTTTCGGTCACCTCCCTCCCCCCCAGCTGTCATCGCCCTCTTCTGCCGGCAGTATGACATCATCAAAGACAACGACTCCAACAGCAGCAAAGACAAAAGCAAGAGGCCGCTGGTCCGAGCCACCCCCCCCTACTACAACGCTTCAGCCGGCAGCTCCCCCATCTACCACAACGGAGCCGTGCACAGCAGCAGGGTGACTCATCTCTACTCCCTCAACTTCATTCACAAACTCTTCCATCTTTCCAAACTTTTCTTCTCCATCACTTTCATTTGGTAGCTGTCTGTAATGCATGGTCATTCTTGGCTGCCAGGAGTATTTAGTTTTGTCTCTGAAGAGAGCCTTTGTAGTTGCATTTGAGATCTCCTAGCAACCAGAGCTGCTGCCATCGCGGCTAAATATAACACAACCAGGCTGGAAAGAGAAGAGCTTGTTGGATGGCTGATGTGGATCAGTGGCATGCAGTCCGCCGAAGTAGCTCTGTCTCCAAATACGAGACGATAAACTTGAGTCGGATCAGTCCTTCTTGGCGGCCGCTGCAGCACATGTGTTCCCAGTAATCTCTCACTCTCTTAAGATGATGAGAAATCAATGAGTGGGGAGTGGAAGGTGCTGAGGAGCTGCAACGTGAACATCATAATGTATTTTATAATACTTACAACCAAGGCCAGATCACATCTAAACCATGAATCTCAAAGAGAAGGATCCTTCTCCATGATGTTATATGTTTGCAGATGCTGATTGATTCTTCTTGCATTGGTGCATGTCTGCACTTGAATATTGTGGATTAGTTTGGTAGCAATTTTGGAAATATGTTCTTTCGGTGAGAGTGACTTTGGAAATGTACCCACACTGAATATGGGAAAACTTAGAGCGTGATTTAATAATCATATAAATGATTATGTAGAGATTTGTTTAGCAATTGTTAAAAGATGAATCACTCATTAAAAGATTTGCTGTCCAATTAGTCCTCTTATCACTTCAGCTCTAATGCATTAACCCTTTAATATCCTTATATTACCCCCAAAGTAGCTTTAAATTTAGAAAAATCATCTTATTCCACTTTCTTTATAACAGAGTTAAATATACTAAGACTTGGGACTCTATATGTCATAAAAAGATGAATTGCAGATGTTTTAGGCAACATTTTACAAACATTACTCCCTAATACAGCCCGACATCTTTTCTATATTTTTTCTCTTCTTAAATTTCTTGCTTGTATTTCAATTAAAGTTCTGAAAGACTGAATAAAGTTTGGCTGTACAGCATTGACAAGGTTAAAAGTCAAATTGGATTATGAACAATTACATTAAATGGGTATAAAATGGTATAAATGATTAACCTGTGTGGTGAGGATGCATGTTAAAGAAGAAAGATGTCAGATTTAGAGGCGGAATACATTTAGAAATGTGCTGCTTTTGTACATGTTGCCTCAGGGCAGAGAAACCAGAGCAAAACAAGATGTGACAAACATGATGTATTTAATGTCTGAGTGCCTCAATAACAAGGTGTTTTTCATCATCCTCCCCCACAGTTCCAATTACTGCTTATTTTCAGCCATAACCTGAACCCAATCATCTGAGTGTGTCTTAAAGGTCGGGGATCAATGCACAGGCCATTAATTAGCGAATACATCTTTAACAGACATTATGTATAAAGTGCATGAAGGCACATGGCGATGCATGTGAATCCATCCCACACTCTGAGGTGTATGAGTCATGTTCATATATGTGAACCTCTCTGTATATGACTCATGTGTTTATGAATACAGCTCCCTCTCACTCTCCCCTCTCTCTGTTTTAGCTCCACAGAGCCTCCTCCTCCATCAGCATCATTAGAGTCTGAGTTTGGACGTTTGGTTGTGAGACTTAACCTACTGTCCAGAGCAGGACAGCTGGAGTCCGACGCCTGAGGAACCTCAGTGGGCTTATCACCAAAAGTGGAGAATTTATAGACCTGACTGAGAGTCTGACTTATTGTAAAATATGGAGAAAGTAAATAGCACTCCATGGAATTGAAACAGTGGAGGAAACGGATGACTACTGCTCTCTAGTGGCAGACGACTGCAGCATTAGGACGTGCTACACCAGGAACACATGTGCACTGCAGCTATTTTTAGAGCTTTTCCAAGAGCAGTTCAGTGTAAGAGGACACATTCAGACCTGCAGCCCAACATTTCCTGCTGTACAAAAAAATGTTTTATTTCTTTTACGTCGTCTCTCCGATTTCAAAGATTGTAAATATTTGCCAGCTTGTCGGCCTCAAATTAATTCAAAAAGGGTCTGTGTGTCAAGTCTGAGACAACTTGTTGTTGAAGTGTGTGTGTGTGTGTGTGTGTGTGTGTGTGCGCGCAATTTCTACATTTAACTTCACCTCATCTCCTCCTCTCCTAATCAATAATTTGATGTACAGTAACATATGAAATAGTGTATTATATGTACAGTAATTGGAATATGTACAAAGGTCAACGTAAGTGGTAAGTATAGTAGGTTTTGATAAAAATCAAGTCGTAATTTCGCCATTTAATTAATGTCATCAGATATGTTTCTATGTGTACTCGATATTGTTATCACAAGCCTTAAAAAAATGACTAATGATCATGAAACTTGTCAAATGAACTTGTTCAGAAACATTATTCACCTATTAACATAGTTCCCAGAATGCATGTGCATATATATATATATATATATATATATATATATATATATATATATATATATATATTATTGTTTGAACTTGTAAGTTACATAAAATACAGATGTAAATGTACAAAAAATGGGACTACAAACACAAAAGAGCTCCATCTCTCTCATCTGTTTTTAAATGCCATCTGTTTTATTACCCGTGTTGCTCCATATTACATGGCGGTAAGTTGAATATTAAGTTTGTGAATCAAGTGTCTGACTATAATGTCTGACTCTGTCTTCTCCAGTTTCAATAAAAAATGAAAGAAATGCTGTGGTACTGTGCACATGCACACACTCAGCACGTCATCAGTACATACAGGAGGACTAACAACAGGCTGTGTGCACGTGTGGGGAGACCCAGGACTAGGGGGAGGGACGTCCAGCTGGGAGGAGGTCTCATAAGACCCAGGACTAGGTGGAGGGACGTCCAGCTGGGAGGAGGTTTCATAAGACCCAGGACTAGGTGGAGGGACGTCCAGCTGGGAGGAGGTCTCATAAGACCCAGGACTAGGTGGAGGGACGTCCAGCTGGGAGGAGGTTTCATAAGACCCAGGACTAGGTGGAGGGACGTCCAGCTGGGAGGAGGTCTCATAAGACCCAGGACTAGGTGGAGGGACGTCCAGCTGGGAGGAGGTCTCATAAGACCCAGGACTAGGTGGAGGGACGTCCAGCTGGGAGGAGGTCTCATAAGACCCAGGACTAGGTGGAGGGACGTCCAGCTGGGAGGAGGTCTCATAAGACCCAGGACTAGGTGGAGGGACGTCCAGCTGGGAGGAGGTCTCATAAGACCCAGGACTAGGGGAGGGACGTCCAGCTGGGAGGAGGTTTCATAAGACCCAGGACTAGGGGAGGGACGTCCAGCTGGGAGGAGGTCTCATAAGACCCAGGACTAGGTGGAGGGACGTCCAGCTGGGAGGAGGTCTCATAAGACCCAGGACTAGGTGGAGGGACGTCCAGCTGGGAGGAGGTCTCATAAGACCCAGGACTAGGTGGAGGGACGTCCAGCTGGGAGGAGGTCTCATAAGACCCAGGACTAGGTGGAGGGACGTCCAGCTGGGAGGAGGTCTCATAAGACCCAGGACTAGGTGGAGGGACGTCCAGCTGGGAGGAGGTCTCATAAGACCCAGGACTAGGGGGAGGGACGTCCAGCTGGGAGGAGGTTTCATAAGACCCAGGACTAGGTGGAGGGATTATATCTCCAACCTGGCCTGGGAACGCCTCGGGATCCCCCAGTTGGAGCTGGTTGATGGGGCTCAGGAAAGGGAAGTTTGGGGTCCCCTGATGGAGCTGCTGCCCCTCCAGAATAATAATTCAGTGAGGACAAACACTGAGATTTGAAGCCTTTCTTCAGTGGATTTTACAACCCATTTCTAGGGAGGATTACTCCATCAGGAGGTGACTAGGATCCACTAACAACCCCTAACATTAATTATGTCAGAAATATAATTGTCCTGTCATCAGCGTGAGTTCTAAAACCTGAGCTGTTATTTTTAGGCTTATATAACTAATATTTGTGCAACAATGAACAATGTCTGCCACGCTGTGACATTAGATATGTGGACATGTGGCCAACAGGGGGCGCTAGAGGAGCAGGTGAACGTTGTGTCCTGCAAGCTGCAAGAATATGTCCATCATTATTTATCTATAGATAAACAAATAGATTATAAATATACATATAGTTATACAAACATGTCAAACGTGCAGATGGTGGAATTCTTGAAGGACTAGTTTGACATTTTGAAGGTTTTGGAACTACAGTTCCCAGAGTTCCGAGCCCTTTGGGAATGTAAACAGGAAGTGTAATGTTGCTGTGTGAGCGAGTCAGCTGTGGGGTCCGGACCACTTGAGCCAAGTTTGGTGATATTTGGTCACATTTCTGGAAGATTGGCTCCCATGTTGTATGCCGAATTAGCGACTAGTAGTTCATTATTGCAGCTACCCATGGATTTACAGACAAGCAGCACTGGAATACTTTAAAAACGGAAGAAAACCTAAAAACGGGATGATTTTAATGCAAGTTGGTGAGTTTTAAGGAGCGTCTTCCCCTGTGATGTCTGTGCGGATTTACGGACGATTACTGCGATGGACATCGAATATAATGCTGTTATATCTATATATATTATATATATTATATTATATATATAGATATAGATAATGCTACTCGGAGGAAGAGTAAGTCACAATGAATCTGAACTTATGTGTATTTGCATATATGTCCACAATGAAAGACACGTCTCCCCTGGAAACAACAATGCTGTTAGACTTGGATGAGGTGTGCATATTTGTATAAAAGGAAAGCATGTATTTCAGGTTCACACACACACACACACACACACACACACACACACACACACCCCTTAGCTTTAGGCTTCCCGGGTCAGAGGTCACAGGAAGGACTGCAGACACAGAACGTCAGATCTGTTTCTGCTGTACTTTGTCTTTGTCTTCCATTCCTTCTTTCAGGAGGACAACAAAAGGCAGGATGGAGGAGTGGAGGACTCCTCAGCAGGGAGGTGATGGAAAGGACAGGTCACCCTCGCCGGGGCGACAGACTGAGATACCCCGGCTTGCCCCGGGACTCGTCCCCGGCTCTGATGCTGGGGGGGAGTTTCTGACAAGTCAGGGGCGCGAGATCCATCGACTGTGGGTACGTCCTCTGTTTTAATGCTGCTCTGACCGTCTGATTGTCTTTGAAGGGAGTGTAAGGAACCGGAGGAGGACCTCACTCAGAGTTAATGTGTATAACAGCACCCCCCACGGTGACATTTAAAGAAGTCATTATGTGGTGATGGGTGAGAACGAGGCTTTAAGAGCACCGTGGGGTATTGTGTCTCTGCTCTTTCTCTGAATGTCCTGGACAGTAAAATTGTAGTTTGGTGCACACTTTTACTCAAAGTCCTGACCAGTTAGTGACATTTTAGACAATGTTAAAGGAACCCTGCAGCCTTGAGTCGCACCACAAGTGTTATAATTCACAAGGGGACCTAAATATTGGACTCGAGTGGTGTTTTTGCACGGGATATGTCACTCATCCTGTGATATCTAGGATATCTATAGCGTGGATTCATATGACAGTTAAT
Organism: Etheostoma perlongum; assembly: GCA_026937815.1. Classification (NCBI taxonomy): domain Eukaryota; kingdom Metazoa; phylum Chordata; class Actinopteri; order Perciformes; family Percidae; genus Etheostoma; species Etheostoma perlongum. The sequence goes on from CM049394.1 coordinate 14,571,496, forward strand.
ATGGGAATTCATGCCCACGTTGAGGAAGAATAATCTCAAGATTCAAAAGCTGAGGAGCTGATGTTGATAGTTCATTATAGTTTAAACCCATGTCTCAAAGTCCGAGAGTCAACCCTCTGAACCTAGAAGAGCGCGTCGTTGTGGGCTAAATCCTCTAAGAAAAGTCTCTTAATAACCTCAATGTTAAACATTCTTCCTCCTGTATTAATATGAAAGAGTTGGGGAACCACACACCCCCTCTGTACTCTACCCCACTTAATAACCTACAGTCTGGGTCCCGCTGCGTATCTATCAAGTTGGATTCTTCCACTTCCTGTTTGACAGTCTGTAACAGGGATGGGAGCATGCTTCAAACATGTAAAGGAATGACAGCATGTGGGGGGGGTTGTTTGGCAGTTGAGTACAAATATCAACAGTCTTTGGGCAGCATCGCTTACTGCACCTTTAAATGAGATGACATCACAATGGGACTCTGCTGATGCGTTGATGGGGTCTAATCACCAAAGACTGACTCCGTTTTTATTGTGCACACGTCCGTAAATTGTAATTGTTCACTCAGAACGAGGTCTCTCCTGATTAAAACTGTGGTTGCTTTGAAACTCTTTCATATTACTGACTTCATACCATTAATATTTCTACAGGATGATGAGATCAAACAACACAGTCAGCGGCCAGAAGAGCCCGGAGGAGGACGATCAGCTGACCCAGGATCAGCTGACCCAGGAGGACGATCAGCTGACCCAGGAGGACTATCAGCTGACCCAGGAGGACGATCAGCTGACCCAGGATCAGCTGACCCAGGAGGACTATCAGCTGACCCAGGAGGATGATCAGCTGACCCAGCATCAGCTGACCTAGGAGGACAATCAGCTGACCCAGGAGGACTATCAGCTGACCCAGGATCAGCTGACCCAGGAGGACGATCAGCTGACCCAGGAGGACGATCAGCTGACCCAGGAGGATGATCTAGGTTTTATATTGGTTTTGTTTGTGTTTCTGTAAATAGACGGTTGCAGGTGGACTGGTGTTGACATGGTCCGTGGGAGCTGGACGTCCGCAGGTTTGTCTTTGCCATTGTGTTCATGAACATTTCCACATTCCAGTGCTAATGCAAATATACACTATATATAACTATACATGACATAACAGCTGGTTATTGTTGTATGATTTCTACTTTGTGCTTGTATCTGTCTCATAGCTGCAGACACAGCCTCAATGGATGCTATGTGGGAAGAAGAGGAAGCTTCTAGACCAACTGGAGGAGCATGTTCTCTGAGGGAAGCTCTGAGGTAGGACATGCTGTCTCTCACCATTAACAGCTGCTGGGGGTAACGTTGAGGGGTTGAGTTCATTTGAAAGGGCCGGTCACACTGTCCACAGTAAGGATTATAATATAGATCTCTGGAGGAGCTGAGACACTGTTTGTGGAAATGTCCTCCAACAACATGTTAGCGAGAGAAGACTCGGTGCTCTCCTGGTTGTGTTGTTAGGTCAGTGGTTAAGTGTTGGCGTGGGTTGAATTCCTGCTTGTGGTAGAGATATTTCCAGTGGCACAACTGTTACCTTGTGTGTGTGTTAGGCCCAGGTTGTGTTGTTCATGCTGAAGAAGTGGAATAAGTGTGGTGGAAGTTTCTTGTACAGCGAGAGAGGAATTTGTTGGAAGTGAGACCTTGTTGAAACAGAATAAAGACCTGAATCAAGGTTTGGTCTTCGGTGAAGGTTTAATTGTTTTCTGCAGAGAACAATCAAAATGACAAAAAGAGTCCTGTGTGAATACAATCAGTAATACACTTCTTTATTTCCCGTGCCCCCAGAGAAAAGAATACTAATAACAGTCTAATCTTAAACAGAACAATTAGTGGATCTCAGGCAGACAGTTGGATCTATTATGTCCCTGCATCTGTCCCTTGTGGGTCAAGTTTTATTTACCGGTCATTCTATCTTAGCTGAGAAAGGGACATTTTGTCTTCAGGTAGGTCCATGGCTCTGACCTGGTAACATAAACATATCTCCCAAGACACCTGTTTCTGTGGCATTTGTCTTAGGGGAGAAATGCAAGTGAAGTTGTCTCCTACAAGGAGAACACACTGAGGACAGATAGGACAGTCATATACTCTGAGAGACATTGGAGATCTTATTATAAATAATTAATATGAAAATCATTGCTTAAATGTAATTTTCTCAGAATGGTTTGTGGAGGTTGTCCTTCCTGTAAACCACTCTGACCTCTTGGTGGTAATTTGACCACAAACGACCCCAGCTCTGAGTGTCAGCAGTCAGCTGTAGGAGAAGTTGGCGTTAGCCAGCGGTAACTAAGCAGCTTTGGCCCGGCGGTTCCCTCCAGCAGGGATTAAAACCCCAGCGGTCAAACACTGACACTGCAACAATTCATAAGAATACTAACTGAGTTTATGTCAGCATCATGTAGTGATACGGAGAATCGGACCCTCGGGTTAATCGTAGCACACATCTCATTTGTTAGGGACTCTGTGCCAGCTGCATGCGGTGGACCTTAGGGTGCAGCTCAGATACTAGATGATGTTAACCAAACACAGCCTGTCCTCTGCTTGGGAGCTCCAGCTCTCGGCTCTAGTAGCTTTACCTTGTTGTGTCTCGCGTCTTTTGTCCCTGCTTAAAGAAAAGAAATGGACACAAATGTGTTGAAGCAGAAGAATCCAATAAACTCTTGCTTTCTCTTGTTTTCTCCCCAGATGAGTGCAGAGTTTCTGGACCACAACGGAGAAGTTCCTTCACTCCATTCATGCCTTCTTCACACCGTACTCACTGTATACTCATAGTACTGTATGTCATGAAAAAATGTAATAAAGAAAGTAAGTAATATTACTAGTATGTTTTATGTCAAAGAATCTCTGAAAAAGTCATACAAAATGTCAAAAAGTGTTATTACATAGTTATTACATAGTTATAACATTGTTATAACATTGTTATAACATGTTTTATGTCAAAACATCTCTGAAAAGGCATACAAAGTGTTGTTACATAGTTATTACATAGTTATTACATTGTTATTACATGTCAAAAGGTGTTATTACACACAATACATGCCGTAAAAGTGCCTGAAAAAATATTTTTCATCCATAAAAAAAAATGCAATTTTTTTTTTATTCTGATCTTGTCCTTTCTCTGCTGAGCCCGGGCTGTCCTACTGTGGTGTCGTCCTCACTTTAGACCCTTCTCTGTTGTCTCCCTATCTCTAAGATGCCCTACTCTGGTCTAGACCCTTTCTCTAAGATGCCCTACTCTGGTCTAGACCCTTTCTCTAAGATGCCCTACTCTGGTCTAGATCCTTTCTCTAAGATGCCCTACTCTGGTCTAGATCCTTTCTCTAAGATGTCCTACTCTGGTCTAGACCTGTCTCTGAGTACTATTATTGTGATTCCTGCCTGTCCTTGTCTAAATCCTCTCCTAACCTGCACTGCCTTTCCTGACCTCTCTTTCCTGTCTAAGTGTTTGCACATACACTGGCAACGAGCCGGTCTTTGAACACTCGACCCTGGGCCTAAGAGCCGAGCACAAACCAACTGCGCTACCAACGCAAGTACGCACGTAAAGGTTCTCTGGATGTATTTGTCTTTGTCATTGTGGGTGTAAAGCTGAAAATAAACAGTCCATTCCTGTGTTGGAACCCATAACCTTAGTGTCTCTGGCTCCACCAGACTGAGATATCAGATCTGACACAACCTCACAAGACTTGAACACACAACCTCCTGAACAGAAGACATGTTGCTTATCACACAGAGCTATACACGATGATGAAGGCAAACAGGTTGGAGGTTGTATTTGATGTTTACATCACAAAGGACATTAATTTCAAAAAGGTTGGCTGAAGCTGGGATTTGAACTCCCAACCTCAAATTATCACATCAACATCTTATCATGGTGAGCTATTCCTCAGGAAGGAAAAATTGGATTACTTCTGTTATTTGTTCACTGCCAGGGAGAACTCCTTGGACTTCTTTAGTCACACAGGGGAGCCAGGGGTGTATATGCTAGATCGGATCCACTAGTCAAAGGACGTGCCTGGTGGCCTGCTGCCTTATATTGCCTCTGATTGGCCTACCCTGTTATCCTTACCCTACATTCAAAGCACCACGCAAGTAGCTGCTACTGATACATACTCACATTCTAGTCACAATATGACCTAGCCCCACCCACAACATTTCAGGTGATCTTGCATTAATTCACACATGCCTCCTGCTACATGCTAGAACACACCCACCAATCCCCACTCCTCGTGCCTGAACCTAACCACCTCAACACGTCTAGTGGCTGTGATCTAGCATGTACCGGGAGGTTATCAGCCTGTCTTGCTGAGCCACTTCTCTCTCTCATAATAGGCTCGTTCAAGATGAGCCAGGTCTGCCCAGAATCGATCACCGGCGATCGGCGCCCGTTGCATGCCGGTTAGATTTGTGTCCGACTTACTCTGACGTCATGCACACGTGGCAACGGAAATCTCACGAGAGCAAGGCGGCCGCAGCTCTGAGACCCAGGGGGCGCAGTTGCTTTCATTCTAGTCAGAATATGACCTAGCCCCACCCACAACATTTGAGGTTGGGAGGTGTACAGTGGGTGTGACCTTGCATTAATTCACTCATTCATTCATTCAGTCATGCCCACCAATCCCCACTCCTCATGCCTGAACACCTCAACACGTCTAGTGGGTGTAATCTAGCACGTACCGGGAGGTTATCAGCCTGTCTTGCTGAGCCTCTCAGCTGATTTCCCAGCTGATTGGTTCACGACTCAACGTGATGACGTTTTATATAAACCTTTTATTATTTTTTAATCGGAGGGATTTTAACTGCTTTTTGTCTGATTTAAAGACTTATTCTGTACAGATCACATGTACAGAATACTTTACAGGCGAGGCGCAGTTCATCTCGAACGAGCCTATTGATAACTTTCAGCAGCACATGAATGAATGCATTAATGAGTGAATGAATGAATGAAGGAATGACACCTTTATTGCCCCCAGGGGATTAAAAGAGACTACACAGCCTTTGTCCCACAGAGCATCCAGCTGCCTATTAACAAGCTCTGACCACAATGTCCAAATTATCTCTCTGGAACTTGCATGGTGCTTTTAATGTTCATTATGAGAGAGAGAAGTGGCTCAGCAAGACAGGCTGATAACCTCCCGGTACGTGCTAGATCACACCCACTAGACGTGTTGAGGTGTTCAGGCATGAGGAGTGGGGATTGGTGGGCATGACTGAATGAATGAATGGGTGAATTAATGCAAGGTCACACCCACTGTACACCTCCCAACCTCAAATGTTGTGGGTGGGGCTAGGTCATATTCTGACTAGAATGAAAGCAACTGCGCCCCCTGGGTCTCAGAGCTGCGGCCGCCTTGCTCTCGTGAGATTTCCGTTGCCACGTGTGCATGACGTCAGAGCAAGTCGGACACAAATCTAACCGGCATGCAACGGGCGCCGATCGCCGGTGATCGACCGCAGACCTGGCTTATCTTGAACGAGCCTATTATGAGAGAGAGAAGTGGCTCAGCAAGACAGGCTGATAACCTCCCGGTACATGCTAGATCACACCCACTAGACGTGTCGAGGTGGTTAGGTTCAGGCACGAGGAGTGGGGATTGGTGGGTGTGTTCTAGCATTTACCAGGAGGCATGAGTGACTGAATGAATGAGTGAATTAATGCAAGATCACCTGAAATGTTGTGGGTGGGGCTAGGTCATATTGTGACTAGAATGTGAGTATGTATCAGTAGCAGCTACTTGCGTGGTGCTTTGAATGTAGGGTAAGGATAACAGGGTAGGCCAATCAGAGGCAATATAAGGCAGCAGGCCACCAGGCACGTCCTTTGACTAGTGGATCCGATCTAGCATATACACCCCTGGCTCCCCCTGTGTGACTAAAGAAGTCCAAGGAATTGTCCCTGGCAGTGAACAAACAACTGAAGGAATCCAAAACTTCCTTCCTGAGGAATAGCTCACCATGATAAGATGCTGCCTTGATACTTTGAGGTTGGGAGTTCAAATCCCAGCTTCAGCCAAACTTTTTGAAATGTATCTCCTTGGTGATGTAAACATCAAATACAACCTCCAACCTGTTGTCTTCATCATCGTGTATAGCTCTGTGTGATAAGCAACATGTCTTCTGTTCAGGAGGTTGTGTGTTCAAGTCTTGTGAGGTTGTGTCAGATCTGATATCTCAGTCTGGTGGAGCCAGAGACACTAAGGTTATGGGTTCCAACACAGGAATGGACTGTTTATTTTCAGCTTTACACCCACAATGACAAAGACAAATACATCCAGAGAACCTTTACGTGCGTACTTGCGTTGGTAGCGCAGTTGGTTTGTGCTCGGCTCTTAGGCCCAGGGTCGAGTGTTCAAAGACCGGCTCGTTGCCAGTGTATGTGCAAACACTTAGACAGGAAAGAGAGGTCAGGAAAGGCAGTGCAGGTTAGGAGAGGTTAGGAGAGGATTTAGACAAGGACAGGCAGGAATCACAATGATAGTACTCAGAGACAGGTCTAGACCAGAGTAGGGCATCTTAGAGAAAGGGAGAAAACAGAGTAGGGCATCTTAGAGAAAGGGTCTAGACCAGAGTAGGGCAGCTTAGAGAAAGGGTCTAGACCAGAGTAGGGCATATTAAAGAAAGGGAGACATCAGAGTAGGGCATCTTAGAGAAATGGTCTAGACCAGAGTGGGGTGTCTTAGAGAAAGGGTGACTTAGAGTGAGGGAGTCATCACAGTAGGCCAGCCAGGGCTCAGCAGAGAAAGGAAAAAATCAGAATTAAAAAAAATATGCATTTTTTTTTTTTATGGATGAAAAATATTTTTTCAGGCACTTTTACGGCATGTATTGTAAGTAATAACACCTTTTGACATGTAATAACAATGTAATAACTATGTAACAACAATGTAACAACACTTTGTATGTCTTTTTCAGAGATGTTTTGACATAAAACATGTTATAACTATGTAATAACTATGTAATAACACTTTTTGACATTTTGTATGACTTTTTCAGAGATTCTTTGACATAAAACATACTAGTAATATTACTTACTTTCTTTATTACATTTTTTCATGACATACAGTACTATGAGTATACAGTGAGTACGGTGTGATGAAGGCATGAATGGAGTGAAGGAACTTCTCCGTTGTGGTCCAGAAACTCTGCACTCATCTGGGGAGAAAACAAGAGAAAGCAAGAGTTTATTGGATTCTTCTGCTTCAACACATTTGTGTCCATTTCTTTTCTTTAAGCAGGGACAAAAGACGCGAGACACAACAAGGTAAAGCTACTAGAGCCGAGAGCTGGAGCTCCCAAGCAGAGGACAGGCTGTGTTTGGTTAACATCATCTAGTATCTGAGCTGCACCCTAAGGTCCACCGCATGCAGCTGGCACAGAGTCCCTAACAAATGAGATGTGTGCTACGTATTAACCCGAGGGTCCGATTCTCCGTATCACTACATGATGCTGACATAAACTCAGTTAGTATTCTTATGAATTGTTGCAGTGTCAGTGTTTGACCGCTGGGGTTTTAATCCCTGCTGGAGGGAACCGCCGGGCCAAAGCTGCTTAGTTACCGCTGGCTAACGCCAACTTCTCCTACAGCTGACTGCTGACACTCAGAGCTGGGGTCGTTTGTGGTCAAATTACCACCAAGAGGTCAGAGTGGTTTACAGGAAGGACAACCTCCACAAACCATTCTGAGAAAATTACATTTAAGCAATGATTTTCATATTAATTATTTATAATAAGATCTCCAATGTCTCTCAGAGTATATGACTGTCCTATCTGTCCTCAGTGTGTTCTCCTTGTAGGAGACAACTTCACTTGCATTTCTCCCCTAAGACAAATGCCACAGAAACAGGTGTCTTGGGAGATATGTTTATGTTACCAGGTCAGAGCCATGGACCTACCTGAAGACAAAATGTCCCTTTCTCAGCTAAGATAGAATGACCGGTAAATAAAACTTGACCCACAAGGGACAGATGCAGGGACATAATAGATCCAACTGTCTGCCTGAGATCCACTAATTGTTCTGTTTAAGATTAGACTGTTATTAGTATTCTTTTCTCTGGGGGCACGGGAAATAAAGAAGTATTACTGATTGTATTCACACAGGACTCTTTTTTGTCATTTTGATTGTTCTCTGCAGAAAACAATTAAACCTTCACCGAAGACCAAACCTTGATTCAGGAGTCTTTATTCTGTTTCAACAAGGTCTCACTTCCAACAAATTCCTCTCTCGCTGTACAAGAAACTTCCACCACACTTATTCCACTTCTTCAGCATGAACAACACAACCTGGGCCTAACACACACACAAGGTAACAGTTGTGCCACTGGAAATATCTCTACCACAAGCAGGAATTCAACCCACGCCAACACTTAACCACTGACCTAACAACACAACCAGGAGAGCACCGAGTCTTCTCTCGCTAACATGTTGTTGGAGGACATTTCCACAAACAGTGTCTCAGCTCCTCCAGAGATCTATATTATAATCCTTACTGTGGACAGTGTGACCGGCCCTTTCAAATGAACTCAACCCCTCAACGTTACCCCCAGCAGCTGTTAATGGTGAGAGACAGCATGTCCTACCTCAGAGCTTCCCTCAGAGAACATGCTCCTCCAGTTGGTCTAGAAGCTTCCTCTTCTTCCCACATAGCATCCATGGAGGCTGTGTCTGCAGCTATGAGACAGATACAAGCACAAAGTAGAAATCATACAACAATAACCAGCTGTTATGTCATGTATAGTTATATTTGCATTAGCACTGGAATGTGGAAATGTTCATGAACACAATGGCAAAGACAAACCTGCGGACGTCCAGCTCCCACGGACCATGTCAACACCAGTCCACCTGCAACCGTCTATTTGCAGAAACACAACTAAAACCAATATAAAACCTCATGTTCCTTCCCCCAGCGATGCATAGTCTCCCCCTAGCATCATTCCGGTGCATGTGACCGCTGGCTCGTTAGTTTGTTCGCCCCAAACAGCCAAAGAACAACAGTCCAGACGTTAGCATAAGCTAGCTGGGAGCTAGCAACGGGACTCAGCACCGTGTGTTTGTTTATCCGGGCTACGGCGAGAGGATAGGGCCGCGGATGAGTATTTCCTGAGGAGGGAGACGGCTGTGTGACATGACGGTCGGACTGACCTCATAACGTTGCTGATTCATAATCCATAAATGTATCCGCTCAGTTGCTGCATGTGCAGAGGTCGCAGAGTCGTCTCCGGGACAGTCTGCAGTCGGCAGAGGGTCTGGGTGGTAGTGGCACATGAGGGTCATCATCAGATCCCTCTCCTTCATCATCATCACTGACCCTGATCATTTACAGAGGCACACCAGAAGAGGGGACCGGGCAAAGAACAGTACAACAACTTATATATTACAAAATCATAAGTCTATGTTTAGTTTGATAACATGTTTTTGATAAACAGTTAGTCTACAAATACGAGTTTCATTCAAATCCCATTTGAGGTAAACACAGTGAGGAACCCCAGCTTGCGGTCCTGGACCTAAACTTCACTAACACACTCAAGATTAACGCAACAAAAATCTGTCCAGGATGCTTTTAGTCGTCCCCTGACCTGGAGCTACAAGTTCTGAGCACATTACACTTCTGGCTTGATATTACTCCTTTACTCTACTCATCCATTTCTGCAGCTGCAGCTGGGAGTGCTTATTTGCAAACATCTTTGTTTATTGTCATCATTATTACATACTATATTATTAGATTCTGCTGGTGGTCCGTTGCTTCTTCTTAAATATGGAAAACAAAACAAAAGATATCAATAAATAAGACCACACTGGTCGGGAGGTTGAACCTTTACAAGCTGCACTTCATTTGGAGGTTTAATACCAAAATGAAGAAGACCAGTACAAAAATATGTAAAATATTTATTTATAAAATGAAAAGAGCTGTACAGTGTTTTTTGGTCTCTAGTTGCACCAGTTGGACACATTTTGAGACAAAAAGGCTCTAGTTTTACAGGACACAAGGAAACTGATGTTAAATATTCCTCTTCTTTTTGAATTTGAAGACCTAAGGTCCTCTCGTGGTTTGCGGTGATTGGCAGGTGTCCATTGAAATGCATCTCAAAGAGCTTCCTGTGCACACTCAGACAGACACAAAGCCTGTGAATGTCCCAGGGAAATGTCAGGACACTGTGCAAAATGGCTTTTTGTTCCACCGGAGGAGGTTCAAAAAGGTGTAAACTATTATTTCACCCCATAAAGTGGAGATTTCTCAGGGCTACCAGGCATTTCATTCCTCTTTGCTCCTCTAAAAGTCAAACACAATACCCTAGACAATACATTTTACACTTGGGGAAGTCATTTTAGTGCTTTATGTTTCAAAAACAACCTCCTTTCTAATGACTTTCACTTGCAGTCAGTCTTAACAGACCCAAATAACACAGACTAATGACAGCCTATGTTACATTACTTGCTCTCTCCTGTATCAATATTTGAACTGCATCTGCTTCCAACAGGTCGATGTGATTTATTTCCCAGTTAATTATCGTCTTATGTACCATCATTATTAGCTGAATAAGTGAGGGTTTGCCAAGCTGTTGTGGGGCCGTGTTGGTCCCAGTGCTCTTACCCCCAGTTCTAATTAAAACTCGGTAAAATATCATCATATCTGCAACACGTTGTTTACGAAAACCGGGAGAATGGCAGATCATTTCCACTTCCTAAGTTTCTAATCACTATACAGGCACTCAAGCTTAATTAGTCAACAACCCCATACATTTTAAATTCTGGCTCCCCAACATAAGAGGCCTGCATTTATCTAGATATAGTTTTCAAAATCACTCCAAACTTCCAGTGGAATATCTGACGCTGCTGTTATTGTGAATTGCAGACTTTGTCATATTTGATAGTAAGATGCACTTGTATTGAGCAACAAAATTACACAATGCTGATTTAGATATTTCTTCATGCTAAATTGTTACAATTTTTACTCCCAAAAATTGTATTTTTTCACATGCAAACATGCTTTTAAAAGCAGCACTGTATAAAAAGAAAACAATTACAGGAAATACATAGTAACTGAACATGATGAATAAATACGGCCAATTGAATATTTCCTCTGGGGGTACAGATGTTTGGAGTAATTTGGCAATTAGTTAGTATGTTATCATGGATCAGGAATTCCCTTTGGAAGAATAAAAACAAGAAATGGAGGGAGACAGCGCCAGCATCCTCACACTTTTCAATTAGTGTGCAGGCAGACACCTCAGCGGGGCTGGCATCGCTGTCCTAAATCCTCCTGAGAAAGAAAAGGAGCATTAGCGGTCATATGCCAACCAGATTTGTCCCATTATTCATTACAATTAATTGCTTCCCTGTACTCCCGGCCTTTCCCAGGAAGGCAGCACACTGCGGACGTCTCCTCCGCCGCAGATTGTAATATGGGCAAAGTACTTAAAGCTGTCATTCAAATCGCACTGTGACCTTTCAGGGGAAAAAATGCGGTTTTTCACCCAGTTTGCAAGAAGCAGACTGATGGAGTTTAGTGTGTGTGTGTGTGTGTGTGTGTGTGTGTGTGTGTGTGTGTGTGTACTATCCTTGTGAGAACCAATCTGAGTGAGGCTATGTTTACAGGCGCTACCCGACCCAACAGGTAACACTTAATAGGACACTAAATGCTTTTGGACTCCACCTGCATCGTTATGCCTAGATCATAAACTCCTCACTAATTTAGTTCAGAGTAGATTTTCACTCTTAATGATAGAGGTTAGCAGTGAGACAGAAGATATATTCAAATGAAGTTTAAGTTCATTTTTCAGTAATTTCACAATTTTAAATTAAAAAAGTAACCATTTCATACAGTAAACACGTCTATTCGGTCTCTCTCAGCTGGTATGACACCAGCTCTGAATGATGCTCACACAAGAAAAACAAAACAGAACAAAGCTTAGCAAGCAACCAGATACATTTGATTGTTGTTGTTTTTTACCTGAAGACCTGCTCACAGTATTCTTACAGTAGATGGAATATGATTCTCTTTGAGCCTGGATAAAGCTGTAATTTCATCCACAGGAGACAATCAAACATCAGAATATTGTTGACGGGCAGTTGGCAGTTTCAAGGGTCCTCAATGTGGACGTATTGTAGCCAAACCCCCCAGTGACCACACACCCACACCCACACCCTTCAGTAACAGTTCCAGGGATTATTCATAGGAGGAAACTGCAGACTGCATATGAATGAGTCCATAGAAAATAATATGTAAGTGATAAAAATATAAATCATAATATGGAGGCAATAAGGACGCACATTTCTTTCACAACATAAAACTGTCTGCAGGAGGTCTGCAAAGAGGAAGAGTGAGGATGACCTACTGCCATGTTGGAGGAATGAAAACAGTTTTTATTTTTCTGTTTTCATTTACCAGATAAAGTTCCATTATTTATTATTGAGTGTGAACGATGTTTCAGAGTGAACACAAATTAAGGCGTTGAGTACGAGATTTTCTTGACGCTTTGAGACTGGTTCTGACGCCTAAATTTCAGGGTCAAAAACTCCGCCATTGTTACTACACAATGCACAATTTCATCCTTTTCTTTTTTAAACTTATTTGATAGCTTAAATAGCAGTTTGAGCTGCAGATCTAAGAGTTTGACGGCTTCTCAGATAAAACACTGCCTAATACTTTAGGACAGGATTTTACACCCCTAGAAAAGGAACTATTTTGAGCACAAATTCTCAATAATGGTTTAGGGTGCAGGTTGAGGTTTAAAGATAAGGTGCAAGACTGGGACTTGAATGTGGAATTTGAGGATTATTGTAACTACTACTGAATCTTTTTAAGCTCCTAAAACCCTAAAATCGTGGTTTCATCTTATGCTCTTCTCTGCAACATTATCATTCATAACCAAATATGCCTCACTCAAAGCTAAAGTTCAGAAAAAAAGCATCTGTGCGTATTACTTAAGACTCAAAATGTCAACTAACCTGCCTCCTCAACCCTGATCGGGGCTCAGGAGTAAATGAAATCACCGTTTTGTTTCCACCGCCTGACTTTAAGCCTTTGAGACACACACACAAACTAAAATACTTGAGATACTGTACATAAACAATCCCTCTGTCCTATAAGACATTACTACTTCTATTGATTTATGCAGGTCAAATGACCAAATTAAAAATAACCCGGGTCAAACTCGGGTTCACCCCTCCAACATGGCAGCATGCCCCTTCCAACAAGACATCTGTTCTAAACAAAAAACATACAACACACTTTAAATACTATTCTTTATATAACTATCTTTACATTCTTTTACATCATTTCCTGTATTTGTTTAACATGGAGTGTGGCATTGTGAAGAAGACATTCATATCTTAGGCACATAAAGGCACATATCATACTTTTCATTTCTTGAAAATCACAAAATAATCACACATGACATCACTGCTGGATTACAAATGTGCCATCTGTGTCACATAAACAATGAAACTGTCAGCAGGAGTATGTATACTTTCTCTCTGCCTTGACCACAAGCACAAAAAATAAAAGAATAAACTCCAAATACATTTTTGTGAAAATAAAAACAAAATTGAGTCAAAGGGTAGCATGCAAGTAAAAAGTCCCTTTAAAATCCAGATTATCTCATGCAACATATGGAAACATCTAACTGTATTTGCCTATAAATGGCTGCAGTAACATGAGAAAAAAGAATAAATAAAACAAATTTAGATGGAAAGAAAGGATTAAAAACACTAAAGCTAGAAACCTTGCAATGTAAACCTCAGTATCAATAGTAGTCAGTAGTACAATAAATAAAACCACAGTGGGCAAGAAGATGCTAGATTAATCCCACACTTAATCCAAATAAGTACTTCAGAAACATCTCCGAGTGCTTTAAGAACCATTAAATATTACCTGACTAGTGCATGGAACATCAGAAACAACACAAAGAAAACCAAGGCTTTATTTTAGGGGTCCATGATTACTTCTTTGAAAGTTTGCAGGAAATAATTGGTTACATTTGACTGATGACAGGAAAAATGGGGTCCATTAAAGCCCAGTAAATACTCACTATTAGTCATTTATTACTAGAAACGTTATTCTTCATTTATGTTAAGTTGTATGCTTGTAAAAGTATGTCTACATTTTCCTGATAATTGGTAGCAGGTTACATATGTCTTACAGGGAATTATTAGGATAATTAACAATGGACCCATAAAAGAAAGCAGAACCAAACGCTCAGTTGCCACATGAAAAACCAACAATCAGTGTCGGTATTGTTAAAAAAAAAATTAAGTTTAAGTTAAAAAGCAGCGTTGGAGAAAGTACAAAGATATTGTGAATGATTGAAATATCAAAAGACAGTATAAAACAGATGTGCTGCGTAACATCCGAGGCACCAGATGTTGCGTTCAACTGATCATGAAAGACAAACCTCATCCCCAATCCACTCAAAATCACACTCAGGTGACGCTTGATTTGACTAAATTCCTCCCGCCGTGCTTGCATGACTGCATTGTTGTCTTTCACACGGCACCCTTTGCCCCTCTTGTCGTCACCACCTTTAAAAGGACCAGCAGCAGACTAGTTTGTTTTTTTGGCATCCTCAGACTCAGACTCCGCCCCCGCTTCGGTCCACTGTCACCGGCCCTCTGTTTTCCAACGTTTCCTCCGCCGTTTTCATCAGTATGGCCAGGCGGCTGTCAGACACTTGTCCTTTCTTCACCGCACTCATCAGCTGCACAGGAGAACAGCGGGGGAAGAGGTTAACTATTAGAACTCGGTACGAGATCGCCGCTCGGCCACCTTCACATATCCCACACTGATGAACCCAGCACCGGCTGTCTTGTGTATGTGTTAAAGCTGCACCAGGTGGAAAAAGAAGCCATACAGTACATTGCACGCATGGTTAAATACTCAACTCTGTCCTGTTTTACTTGTCACAGAGGTGGGCAGAAAGGTCTTCTAGTTAAAAGATATTTTGACTCTTGGTTGATTTATCCATCAGCCGGTCTCCTCGGCTACACTAATGAAGACTAAGTCCCCGACTGCCTTCCAGCTCTCCTATAATGACTCTTTTTCTGGACTTCGTTGTCAAGTGAGAAAGTAATTTATTTAGCGTGGATGGACACTTCAGGCCTCATTACATAAGTCGCTGACAGAGCCTTTTTAATTAGCTCCATCTAGTCGGACTTCACACCTGTTTCTGTTTGCAGGAAGTTCATCGTTCTCACATCTCAGGTGGACGACGGGCTCTTTATTTAACGATAGGGTAATATGCGTTGCAGCGTTGGTGACATTATAGCATAAAGAAGGAGGAATATGTTGTCTCTATCTGGCTGATAATACTGAAAACAACAAGAGAAAGGTGCTCTCCCTGCTATGATTCCCTGATATTATAAATGAATGCGTACAACATTAAATATGTATCTATGAGGATGTATAGACCTACAAATACCTGCTTTCAACTGCGTTTAAGTTGATGTACTGATATACATATGTATATTAAAGCCCAATTCCACAACAGTTTTGGAAGTATAACAAAGCAAGCGACTGAAACGGATTACAGGAATATGGTCACACACAAAAAATAGAAGTGTGTTTAATGGCTGGCATTCCTCTGGGTTTCTATTATCCAGACTCCTGTTGGTTCTGCTGGACAGTAATGGCTCCTCTCATCACACCACAGTGCTTATGTGCACTCGTCACTTTTCCTTGGCTTTAAATTCAATATGTTCTGCAGTAATCAACTTTTATATAAAGTATTTCCACCATATGTTCTATTTTCTAATAACGTGAAAGAATTTTCCAGGACAGTAACAATGATTGTTCATTTCCAGTGCAATCAACATGTTTCAAGCTTTTCTAAAATCTAGTTTGATTTAAAGATAACTGTATTTCCCTTTGTTGCAATAAATAGTTACTATGACGAGGGTTCCTGACTGAACAAATATGGGAAATGATGTGTTATCAGATGCATCCTCGCTGTGCTGCGTGTTACATACCTGCATGAATTCATCAATTTCCACTTGTCCATTCTTGTTCAGGTCCACCTCATTAAGGATTTCATGGAGCGCATTTTCATCAATGTGGACATTGATGCTCTGCAGAGAACGAAAAACAGGACCAGGGATCAATAACGTGTAATGGAGACAAGTGTGTAAAGATGAGAGGCAGACAAAAGGAAAAAAGGAAAGAAGGAAAGACGACTCACTTCTAAAACTTGCTGGACGTCAACAGTCGTGATGAATCCTTTGCTCTCTTTGTCAAACTTATGGAAACGCTTCTTGTACCTGTCGCACAGATATTAGTATTAGAGTTATCAAAGTATTTATTTTACTCACTTCCTTACATTTAATTCTACAGCTTTTGACAAAACTTAGACTTAATATTAACCGGTGATTGACATCTGTCTTTATAATGAGGATAAACAGAACTATTTTAAGTTATGATGAATATGAGCATACAGTATTCTTGAGCTCGTTAAAGCTTGTTCACTCACATATTTCATGTTTTCTTTCATTGAGTCTATACAGAAAAATACTACAGCAGGCTTCACACTGACCACAAATCACAATACAACTAAAAACATGAGTCACGGGTCTTTTTTAAGAGAACAGCTGTGCATTTTGCGCAACTCAAGTTAACGCCAGGACACTTTTTAGGCACTGGGATGCATCTGTTCACATCTGGGTGCAGGTCAATTCTCTTATTATAGAGATGGTGAATCATGACAAACAACAGTCCATCTCGCTTATTTTACTTGTTTTAAATCTGTTGTTTCTTGAAATGTAAAAAAAAAATAAAAAATAAAAGGCATTTTCATATGTGTCAAACTCAACTTCACTAAGGGCCACTGAATCACACCTAGAGCCAGACATGTAGAGTTTATTGACATGCTTTCATTTATTTGAAAAATTAAAATATTTTTGACTGTATAATTGGTTGTCTTATAGTCTTCTCACTTACAGTTTTGGTCGACATAGTCAAATAGACAAGTCCTTAAAGTTCCTTAGCCATCATAGAAAAAGACACCAAAAAAGGTTGAAAAAAAGAAACAAAAACACAGAAAAGTTTTTGGGGAGAAAAGCAACAAAAGTGTCGGCAAAAGCAACAAAAACTAGACGAGCCAAAATGTATTGTGAACCTAATTTGATGTGAGGGACGGATCAAAAGGGATTTGGCCCACAGGGCCTTGATCTAGGTTTGGTTCCAGGGGAAGGGGACACAGTGAATTGAATCCTAAAATCCTAAAAAATGTCCACAAAGCACCCACTGCACCATTACCTGCTCATTAAGTTGTTCCAAGATACCATTTTGATTGGCATTTCTGGGGGGGGCAAAACATTGGATTTAAAAAAGTAAAAAGTGGGGATGACACCTACAGAAACTCACATTTCATCAGAAAACACACGTTACCATGTTGTTGTTGTTTTTTAAAAGAGAAAGAAGTGTAATAATGACCTGGCTACTTCCTGGTTGTCCAGATTGATCTCAGATGTCTTGGTCAGCTGTTCGGAGCGAGACCTGTAGCCCATCTCCAGGTACAAAAACTTCCTGGCTGCTTCCAGCTCGGCCTGGACTCCACATCAGCACAGAGAAAAGACTGAAATCAACCATCCCTCCATCTCTTATCCATCCATCCACATTAAATAGAACAAGACTTCTAATGTTAGATGGCAGCACCAACATAACATTTACATTTATAAGTGTTGTAAAAATACTTCTTTAAGGAAAGCAGCAGTGTTGTAGTATAACAAAGTCCAAATACAATACTGTACTTTACTGTTATAAATAATTTTACTTTGAAACTTTTCCATGAGAAAATGGATACTTTTACTCCACCACATTTCGGCTCAGGATCTTCGTTGCTCGTTCCTTGCGAGAAAGGTTTTTGTACGTTGGAGTAAAAGACTGTTTCTCACAAAAAAATTAAATTTCTGTTTTTCTTTGTCAATGTCAGACGTGATATTTAAGAAGGTGTGGAAACCCTGAATAATAAAGTTCATAATCAAAGATTTTTTCCTTTCACTTTCTAATATCATACAATAAATATCAGATACTTTAAGACTGACTTAAGTGATATTCTTAAAAGGTGAGTTTAACTTCTACCAAGGTCATTTTCTGGAAAGATACTTGTACTTTTCCCTCAAGTATTGCTTCCAAGACTGGAAAGGATATAGTAAATAAACTACGTCCTCTGAACCTGACCCCCGGCATACACAATTACTGTTTTAAAATCTTGAATAACCTATTCCCCATAGTGGCAGATATCTTGCTAACGTCACAGTGGGAGACATGTGGCTTTCCTGTGCTGGAACTATACAGGCTAAAAATAGCTGAGAGCTCAGCTTTCATGCACTCATATCACACCATTGTGCTTCCTCTCCTAAAGGGACCCGGGGGTGTGGACCTCTTCTATTGTGCACTGAACGACAAAGAAGCCAGGACTTTATTACACCAACCACTGAAACTAAATCCTCGGTTTGTGTCATTACATCTTTTCCCCCACTCATTAAACAACGTCTTAGAACAGCGTACCGTCTTTGTCTCCTCACTCCAGCCCAGCTCTTTCCCCATGATCTGCACGATGCGCGGGAGTGCTTCATCAGCCGCCTGCACGTTCAAGAAGCCCAGGCGTGTTCGCCGGGCGATGACGTCAATGGCCGTGCAGGCGTACTCCTTTATCGCATACAGCACCTGAGAAAGGAGACCCACATGAGGCTGGAGTACGGGAGCCTTTTGGGGGCCAAAATGAGCATGAAATCCCACTTTACCTCGCTCTCGATGTAGGGGAATTCAGACACCAATCTCTTCCCCACGATTGGCCATCTTTGCCCGGTAACCTGAGCCATCTTGGCCACGTCGAACGCCTTCCCTCCGTACGTGGAGACCAGGTGCTGAGCGACCTGAGGACAAAATACAATGTTAAAAAGAAAAGAAAAAACATTGAACTTGCAACGCCTGCACAGAAAAAAAACCTGTACAGTAAGTTTAGTTTATTTATTTTAACAGTCAATACACTGATAACATACAACAAATAACACTGTTGCTTTTACTTCCACAAACAAAAATAAAAAATGAACAGCGGCTTCTCTATTGTCCATTCAGTAAACTACTTTATAGCACTACAGCAAAAAAATTATAAAGGGACAATACAACTTACAGCTTTGACTGCTATAAATCAATCGTCAATGATACAGATATAAGACAACATTCTTATTCTTAAGAAATACAATATGTATATATGTTGCAATCAATTCTTTGACTGTAAGTACTATACTGTACTTCCCTGATTCTTCTTAATTAGATCTGCATTCCCTGCCTTTCATTTTTCCCTTTTGCCATATAGACAATTGATTTATATAAATTATCTGAATGTAAAAAGGACTTTCAATTCTAAAGAGAAAACATTCCAATTCTTGACAGGAAATAAGGAAAATTGAGTGTAAATGTGTGTGTGTTTGAGTATTTTATTATTCGGCTGGGGTGCTTTGCTGTGTGGAAGTGGAACAGGGGTTTTTGGTGTTTTTGGTATATTAAGAAGAAAAAACATTTTAAATAAGATTTCTACCTCATCCACCAATGTGCAAACTAACAGGTTTAATCTCCATTTTTTCATTCAAACCAATGAATTATGTTCTTAAAAACACAGTATTAGCAGGGCTTCTCGCCTGCTTTCTGCCCTCTAAACTTTAACCTTTAGGAAGAAAGAGCAGGGGCACTGTTTCACTGCACATCACATATTTTTAATAAGCTGAATTGATCACGAGACAAGATGCATGTAAACTAGGGCTGCAACTAACGATTATTTTCTCAATCGATTAGTCATTTGGTGCAAAAAAATATCAGAAAAGAGAGAAAAAAGTCCCTCACAGTTTTGTGACATCTTCAAATTGCTTGTTTCCAAGTTCATTCCATAGTCCAAAACCCAATCATATTTAACTATAATATCACATACATTTGGAAAGCTGGAACTAAGTCATGCTTGACATTTTTGCTTTAAAAAGGACTCAAAGCATTGATTGATTTGCATTGATCGACTAAATTGAAACTTTTACTCTAGTCTACAGTATATCCACGACATTCCACTTCTGGGATCGTTCAGGTGTCGCCTGAAATTCCCCCAGATGTCCCTCTTTTAGGCCGGATGTCCTCTTTTAGGCCGGATGTCCGTTACCTCCCGCTTTCTTTGTGGTAGAATTCTAAACTGGATTTCTGAGGACTATGGTTACCTGGTCCCCAGGTCTCTGCAGGGTAAATCCAGACAGCTAGCTAGACTATCTGTCCAATCTGAGGACTATGGTTACCTGGTCCTCAGATCTCTGCAGGGTAAATCCAGACAGCTAGCTAGACTATCTGTCCAATCTGAGGACTATGGTTACCTGGTCCTCAGGTCTCTGCAGGGTAAATCCAGACAGCTAGCTAGACTATCTATCCAATCTGAGGACTATGGTTACCTGGTCCCCAGATCTCTGCAGGGTAAATCCACACAGCTAGCTAGACTATCTGTCCAATCTGAGGACTATGGTTACCTGGTCCTCAGATCTTTGCAGGGTAAATCCAGACAGCTAGCTAGACTATCTGTCCAATCTGAGGACTATGGTTACCTGGTCCTCAGATCTCTCTCTGGGTAAATCCAGACAGCTAGCTAGACTATCTGTCCAATCTGAGGACTATGGTTACCTGGTCCTCAGATCTCTGCAGGGTAAATCCAGACAGCTAGCTAGACTATCTGTCCAATCTGAGGACTATGGTTACCTGGTCCTCAGATCTCTGCAGGGTAAATCCAGACAGCTAGCTAGACTATCTGTCCAATCGGAGGACTATGGTTACCTGGTCCTCAGGTCTCTGCAGGGTAAATCCAGACAGCAAGACAACTGTGATTATGCCAGAGCATAAAACCAGAGCATGTTTCTCTCCCATCCCGGAATGACCTTCCTCAGCAGCGCTGTGGAGGAAGGTCTGGTAAAGGCAGACTACTTTTACTCAAACTAAATTGCTGTATGTGCTTCTCTAAATTAAACATTATTAAAAATTGTAACATGGGTTGCAGTATAACCTTTCATTAACTGCATATTTATTCAAAGACTGAGCCATTTGGCATTGAGCTGGCTGTATGATGATTATGACTTTTATTCCCTGTGCTGCTCTCACAGTATAGAATCCCAGGTTAAACAGCGTAGATGGCAGCGGCAGCTCCTGGTAGTCACATGATCGATTTCACCTCTTCCGAGTTAAGCGCTAAGCGTTTGCGCCACTTTGTCAATGAGGTGTCATATGTTTATAGAACTCAAGAGGTCTATTTGCTATTCATGTCATTGGCTTGCCGATCATGTGAAAGGGCACACCCTGTCCAAATATCAACGGTGACCTTTTAGGAATATTGGCGAGATCACCAGAGCTGGTGCAGCATGCCTCTAATGAGGAGTAAGTGTACTGTAGGCGCAGGAGTACTTTCTCTTCATAAAACCGGTTCTATTGGGTTTCATGAAGCGCACAGCCTAATTATTGGAAATTTGACGTGTAGCCGATGTAAATCAATGTGCCCTTACTTAATGCCATTGGTAAATTGTACAGCATACAGTGCATTTCGACACGTGTCCAGTCTTTTGTGTAGTAGAAATGTCAACATTGTTACAGCGGCGGCTTTAATGTCAGCTCCGCTGCTGGAGAGGGGGACAGTGAAGGGGCCTGCACGAGTGCTTAGAACTTTGTTTTTTATCCGTAAGAAGTTTAGGGTCTATGTTTCTTCTACGCCTCGCCATGCAGAAAATGTGTTGCATAAGTCAAGCTGTTCTTGGAGCCAGAGCGTCAAGAAATAGTTTAACATTTTGGGGAAATATGTGTTTTATTTCTTACCAAAGCACCTCGACAGCTCACATGTTGCATCTTAACAGAAATGTAAAAATGACAATTTGTGGTGCTAGACTGGCATACTGAAGTCTTATTGTGTAAAAATCCTCTGTTGGAAGTACAAGTTCACAATTTCACTTAAGTAAAAGTACAGTATTAGCGACAAAATGTGCTCATAGCACGTCTGTACGGAGACAGACATTTTAAACCTGTGCTGCCGGCAATCCACACTATTCCCACAGAAACTATTAGAAGTGCTGGTCAGATTTGATCTTATTGGTCAATAAAATATATACGGTATACACTGCTGTTTTTTAGTTTAATAATTTGGATCTTCTCACTTCACTTTTGCAAAGAAAGCAACTACAGTAAGCGTATTTTCTAAAATATTGAACTGTTCCTTCAAAGAAGAAATATCAATTTACAAATGCAAATTATTTATTGATAAGCTTGAAAGATAAAGAAAAAGTTGATGCAATAATATGAATAAAGGTATGTAAAGATGCTATTGTGCAGGGGCTGGTTGGACCATGAAATTTAGGAGATTGTACCGAGATGACTTGAATTTATTTGTTCTTTACAAAAGGGAAGGTTGTAACTATGGACCAGGTTTGACATTACTGTAAGCAGGGATACGATATCTGTCAGATTTAAAAACCTGGTAAGGTTTGATCAAGGTCAGACTCAGGGGCGGGCTCTGAAACTATCCAAAAGTCTGAACTAAAGCTGTTTTCTACTTTGACAATCTGATGTTACTCAACTAGTGGAAATATTTGTGCCTTCCTAGCAACTCTGCAAAATATTTATCCAACTTAAAACCACTCTACGGAACACAGGACTGCACGCTAATGCAACCCTATGCTGTTTGCAACATGCAAATGTGTCTTACCTCATTCTCCAGTCCGTAGTCCTGCACCAGGCGGATGTAGAGCGTGGGCGTCCAGCCTTTGCCTCCCTCCAGCATCAGGCCCACGGTCTTGCAGGGCTCTGCTGAGAGGCTGTGGGCTTTGATGGCTGCGTCCAGAGTCTCTTCAGCCATCGATCTGTAGGTGGTCCACTTCCCACCTGGACACCAAAATAAGCAGCCTTAGTAGGGCTCGACAATGTCAACACTTTAACGGCTCTGGTTTAGGAAGTGTTTTTCCTGTTTAATAACTCCATTTACGCTTCGATAAATGCTGATATGAAGAGTTTTAAGCCTGGAACCGAGCCGACCAGCTCTGAGAGGAATTGTGGACCATTTAACATTTGGTCCAGGCGCAAAATAAAATTTTGATAATGGCAAAAAAAGGCAAAGGCACAAGTACTTAGGATTGTGGGTAGTGTAGTATTTCTCCATAAACCCGGGAATAAATCATGTTTTCCTTAAAACAAGCTTGATTTCATATGGACTTCTAGCTTCTACAGCTGAAGAAACTTTAGTTTCACAACCTCACAGCTCCTGGTCAGTCTACCTTGGATGGTTTACATCAGGGTTCTTCAACGACCCCTAACCTGAAAGAGAGATGAACAGGGACCTCCTACTACATATATTGTATCAAATTAAGTTGCATAATAAACCAGGCCTGACGTGTAAGGCCGCCTAAAGCCTTTATACACACCTCTTTTACGGTGACCTACAACACCAAGCTTCTATTTAAATATTCAAATGTCATGTTTTAATGTCAAACATACATTTGGAAGGCACATTAAATCCATGAGCTTACCTGTATCTGTGGATGGCTACCTCACCT
Source organism: Etheostoma perlongum (assembly GCA_026937815.1). Lineage (NCBI taxonomy): Eukaryota > Metazoa > Chordata > Actinopteri > Perciformes > Percidae > Etheostoma > Etheostoma perlongum. The sequence goes on from CM049394.1 coordinate 14,595,066, forward strand.
ATAGGCCACTAGGCGTTCAATGTTGTTTTGTTTTGTTTATGAATAGGCCCATTTTTCTTTTCTAAAAGTATGTTGTATTCATGTTAATGCCTATGTTCAGGCTCCCCTTCAGTGACTGTTGAAGATCTCTGCTTTACACTTTATGGCTAATAATCAAAATTCTTATGGAGAAAATAAACAGGATTTTTACTTCCGAAGTATATGCAGCAGTATCTGTGCACTAATATCACAAAATAATCAAAAATAACTGACCAGCGATGGTGACCAGTCCGCTGTCACTGATGCTGACGATGTGGTTTCTACAGATGGACTGAGTGTCTTTGGAGTTGGGGTCGGTCACCAGCGGACGGATCCCGCTCCACGCTGCCAACACGTCTCCTCTGCGCACTGCAGATGACACAAACACAAGACGCATTTCCAGCATGGGATTAGGGATGTAACAATATGACAATTTCACAGTTATAGTGACCAAAATGATCACAGTTTTCTGTATTATCGTGGTAAGTGTGTTCAATGTTTTTAGTGTTTAACTGTTTTCCTGCATGTTCGGCAGACAGGATAACTATCTTCAATCAACTGTTCTTTGGCATTCTTATAATAACCAAACTATGTCCATTTTTCAGACTTAGTCCTCTCAGAGGGCTGATAAAAAGATAGACAGCTGGGGGACTTCCTTCGACACACTGAGCTCCTCTCTCCTATCTTTCTATCTTTCTATTTTGTGTGCATCTATGTCCCAGAAATGCTTGTTACTAACCTAGCTCTGGGGGAGTCATTCCCCGGAGTCCTTTTGTTCTTTTTCTCCCAGCATGTTTCCTCGGATGAGGGAGGCTCCAAAATCATGGTTGCCGCTGTCGCCATGGTCCCGCTACACGTTCCCTTCCCTGCCACGATCTGCGGTGCCCAGCTACGTCCTGCTGTGCCTTGTAATGCTGCACAGTGCCCTGCTATGCCATGAACTACTACAAAGAACTACTACATACTACTATTTTTGGGACTGTTATTGCCACTCTTCATTCTATCCCCAACCGGTCGTCAGACACCGCCTACCAAGAGCCTGGGCCTGGGCCTGGGTCTGGGTCTGCCCTGGGTCTGGGTCTGGGTCTGGGTCTGGGTCTGGGTCTGGGTCTGGGTCTGTCCGAGGTTTCTTCCCAAAGGGGAGTTTTTCTTTGTCGCACTGTTGCTTGCTCTGGAGGAAACTACTAGAACTGTTGGGTCCTTGTAAAGTGTCTTGAGATAACTCTTGTTATGAATTGATACTATAAATAAAATTGAATTGAATTGAATTAAATGTACTGAGCGTTGTCATCTCCACCTTCCGGCATGATTCCAACTTCAAGAAACGCACGTTGGAGGCTACGCGGTGCGCCTGCGCGGCTACTTGGGAGACTCAGATGAAGCTGGGAAGGATTAAACACACGATTTCCACACGTGATAATCCACCATGATAATAATGATATTTTAAATTAAAACGGTAACTGTTACCGTCAACATTTTTAATGGCAGTTTACCTTTTACACCGGTCGGTAATCCTTACATCCATATATGGGGTTATTCTTCTGTTTTTGATGAGTTAAGTCTGCTATGGTTGTTGGTCCATTGTGACATGTGTGATATTAAGCTACTGTATATAAATAAACTTCTTTTTTTCACTCCAGTTTAGACTTACTGTTCCAGATACTCGGCATTGGGTTAAAAACACCTATGGTGCAAAAAAGAGGCTTTTTGAGCTGCACGATAGAGAAATATGCGATAACATTGTTGATTATTGCCATAACGTGATCATTTGTGATACTTAACCAGATATTAGAGTGTACCCAGTTCTGCATTTCTGCTGCTTTCAGTATTCTGCTAAAATACAACAAATTGCTTGTTGAATTTAAAACACATCATTACCACCAATCTTTAATCAAACAAATTAAACATTGAATTGAATATAAAAGGCAATGCTAAAAAATGGATAAATCTCTTCTCTTTTTTTTGCGATATGTCGTAGTCGTTTCGTAACATGTACAGTATATTGCGGCAGTTGATTTTGCATTAAAAATGTACGATAAAAAAAACTTAATATTGTGCAGCTGTATTCAGCCTATTTATTTATTACTTAAAAGATTAGGAGTTAATTCAATTCAATAAAATTGTATTTATAGTATCAATTCATAACAAGAGTTATCTCCAAGACACTTTACAGATAGAGCAGGTCTAGACCACTCTATAATTTACAGATAGAGCAGGTCTAGACCACTCTATAATTTACAGATAGAGTAGGTCTAGACCGCTCTATAATTTACAGATAGAGCAGGTCTAGACCTCTCTATAATTTACAGATAGAGCAGGTCTAGACCACTCTATAATTTACAGATAGAGCAGGTCTAGACCTCTCTATAATTTACAGATAGAGCAGGTCTAGACCACTCTATAATTTACAGATAGAGCAGGTCTAGACCTCTCTATAATTTACAGATAGAGCAGGTCTAGACCACTCTATAATTTACAGATAGAGCAGGTCTAGACCTCTCTATAATTTACAGATAGAGCAGGTCTAGACCACTCTATAATTTACAGATAGAGCAGGTCTAGACCTCTCTATAATTTACAGATAGAGCAGGTCTAGACCACTCTATAATTTACAGATAGAGCAGGTCTAGACCGCTCTATAATTTACAGATAGAGCAGGTCTAGACCACTCTATAATTTACAGATAGAGTAGGTCTAGACCACTCTATAATTTACAGATAGAGCAGGTCTAGACCGCTCTATAATTTACAGATAGAGCAGGTCTAGACCACATTCTATAATTTACAAAGAGCAATTCTAGTAATTCCCCCAAGAGCAAGCACTTAGGAAGAAACCTGGGACAGACCCAGGCTCTTGGTGCCGGTCTGAAGGTGCCGGTTGGGGGTGTAGTTAGCAGGAAAAATAGACAGCCAATGTCCTGAGTTCACTTCCTGTCTAGCCTCTGCTCCATTCTAGCTTCTGTAACTCAATGCTATCCTTTATTCATTCATACCCTGTGAAGTGCAGTCCAGGAACACCGAGACAGTGGGCCCTTAGCAACAAATAATATCAAAGAAAAGCCTATACATAACCGCATGCTCCATTAACATGGAACGGGAGGACTACCCTCACCTTCTACGTCAGGGCTGAGGTAGTTGCGGACTTCATTCAGGATGAAGTTGATGTCTTCCTCCCCCGGGATGGGGTGGGCTGTCACGCTGGTAGGCGAGTCGGTCGTCCCGGCGATGGTCATCTTCTCCCAGGGCAGGAAGAAGATGACACGTCCGTCACTTGTCGCCGGATCAAGCAGACCCATATTGTCAGGGCTGTGGAAAAAGAAAATACAGGAAGTGGGATTATTATTAAAATCACAAGTGCAAGTAGTAGAAGTAGCTGGAGTGATAGCATAGTTATTAGGTTTAGGAGTGGTGAGGAGAGGATAAGAAAGAGAAAAATAAAGTTACAAAATAAATGTGGTAATGAGAAGAAGAGAGGGACAAATTGAGGAGAAAAGACACACAGATATGGGGGAGGAAGAAAAGGTGGAGAGGGCGCAGATAGCGGCAGGAGGAAGACGAGAGACAGAGAGGAAGAGAATTAGGTGGTTGGCATTTCTGGCGCTGTTCAAAGGGCTTGCGCTCCCTCGGGTTTCGCTCAATAAGCTCCGCTGAACTTTAAAACCACTCTATTGCTCTGCTGTATTTTAACCAGAAAAGACTGTCCTACACATGTAAGTATAGGTCAGATAGTAGTGTAGTATTTACCCAGAAGAATGAAAAAACACTGAGCATTACAAATATACATGTTTATACCCTTTAAATACAAAAATAAACATCAAACAACTTAAATCAAAAATAATTGTTAATAAAAGGATATAGTGTGAGTGTGTTGGGGTGAATGTGGGACATGTGGTACCTGTAGTAACCGGGGATGACGATGTGAACACCAGCGCTGGGTTGGCAGATGTTTTTGGTTTCCTGGTTGTCCATCTTCCTCAGGGAGTCTGTGAACGGCCCGGTGGCGTTGATCACACACTTGGCCTTCACATCAAACTCCCGTCCTGTGAAGAAGAATAAAAAAAAATGTTGATACAGGTTGAAGAACGAGACAACGTATGAGGAAGGAGTATCTACTTTAACTTGAGTAAATGGAGAAAAAAAAGATGTATTATTGTAAAAAGTAAACTCTGCACACTGTGCTCTGACATATGTAGATGAGTAATATGATGCCCGTTAGTCCTGTTGTGCACACTGCAACAGTAAACACAAAAAGACTGTAAGGGCAGAGGACAGTGTGCAGACCTTTTACCACTTTAATTTAAATTAAGACAACAAACTTGAAACAGGAAACTGTCTTATTAGACATTTTGGTCAAATGATTTGACTGATTTTATTCCAAAACTGCACCTCTCACTGACCTTTACATCTTGCATTATGACAGTTGCATCTCATAACTTTTATATCAATATAAAGTTCACATTAAACACAAACACCTCTGAGCACTTGAACATATTATCCCAAAACCTGACTGTGAAGGGTGAAGGTCTAAATCTCTCCATGTGGGTCAGTCCCTCTAACTGCTGCTACAGCCTCTACCTCTCAGGGTTCCCCCCAGAAAGTTGTTAGGCCCGGTGGCAAGAGTCTTTTTTTGACGAGGGCCCGCCAGGGGCCAGTCACAGACTGACGGCAGCATTAATGTAGAGCCCAATAGTTTCTGTGATAACAGGATCATGGAGGGAACGGCAAAATTGAGAATTTAAAATCGCTACAAGACAAAATTGCATAAAGCTCTAAGTCAGAGCTAAAAGCTAACTGGAGATTTAGAAATATGACTACGTCTAAATATGACTACGTCTAAATATGACTACGTCTAAGTTACCAACCCAGCCGCCCCTCAGTAACTAGTTTAAAAAACATCGTAAAAATACATTCACATTTTCTTTCCCCAGTGGCTTAGGCCTGGTGGGGGGCAACTGAGGCCTGGTGGGGGGCAACTGAGGCCTGGTGGGGGGCAACTGAGGCCTGGTGGGGGGCAACTGAGGCCTGGTGGGGGGCAACTGAGGCCTGGTGGGGGGCAACTGAGGCCTGGTGGGGGGCAACTGAGGCCCAGAGGGCCACCGGGAGAACCTGCCTTTGAAACCTGCTTGCCTCACCTGTGATGACGTCCCTGCAGCGAGCGCCACACACCTTCTCCTTGCCGGTCTGTGCGTCCTTTGTCTTCAGCAGGTGGACCACCTCGGTGTAGTTGGCGACGGCGGCGCCGTAGCGGGCGGAGGTGAGGGCGATGGCCAGGTTCATACGGGCGTCATTGTGCTGACCTGAAGGAGACAGAGAAGAAGAAAGATGGGGAGGGTTTTAGGCAGATTTAGTAATACACGTTTTACTATGTCCATGCAATAAAGATATATAAATATGAATCAAGAAGAAATCATAGTCCAGCCCTGTTGACATCATGAAATCAGCTGCTGTTTTAGCACAAAGGTTTGTTTCATCTTAATGTCACTTGGACGACATAGTTTTGTATATTGTATTTTCATTTTTTATTGATACTCTCTGATGATAACAAAATAATATGAGCCAACACTTAAACCTATTCTGCACGATTTATAGTTATTCATTTATTACTCTGTACATCTGACCTGTGCAACATGCCATCTCATTTCATCAGTATATGCATCTCTAATAATGACCAGTACAACATGCCTTTTTCAAATTCATATATATATATAGCTCTGTATTACTCTCTTCTTATTTATATATATAATCCCAACCTGTAAATACAGTGTGTTTATAATGTACATATTACTGTTATTACTATCTTCTTATTTTTTTTTCTTCCATTTCCTATTTTTCTATTCCATTTATATTTAATGTGCATTTTTGTTATTTGTTGTGCTGCATTGAGCTGCTGTTTCTCCATTGTGGGATCAATAAAGTCTCTTATCTTATCTTAATTATTGGATTAATCAGTCTATAACTGTCTCTGCACATCCATAAAACAAATATTGTTGTTCTGTTAAATATGTCATCATTATGCTAGAGGATCACATGCTTAATACTCTTTATAGATAATGTAATGGCCTATTATTGTCATATATTTACAGATTTTTCTCTGTGTATTACCACTGACTGTTTCCTGTGGATGTCTTGGTGCACAGCTCACCACAGCATCTCAGTTGCCATATCAACATCTATCAACGTCAAAATATTTGCCACCGAGGCTCACAGCCACGACATCTTGTAATTTCACATACAATTCTTTGTCTCTACAACTCATTTTACTATAGAATCAGACATTCAGCTACATGAAAATGTTGCAGATTTCTTTGTCTCAAATGTAAATTAATAAGGTAAAGGTTGTGATATAAATACTTTTAATATTATTACCAACAAACACTTACCAACCCTGCATCCCTGACCCTAAATGCTCTGTTTTGTCTGTGGCTTCTGTGTGTTATTACAGACAGTGAGGCGCTGTAAGAAGAAACATGTCTGCTGTACCTACAGCAGCATTAACATACTGTAGCTTTAGGGCATATAAACAAGTAAACCATGCAGCCAATTCAAAATAAGAGCATTATGCCTCCACACTGGTTGCAGAATATAAGAGCGTGTGCTGTTGGTGGCAGTGGGAGAAATAGCTGCTGCTCAGCCAGTCCGACCGTCTAAGACGCTCCTTTGCGCTCTACACCGCCGGGAGAGAAGGTCAGATTTCCAAATGTCACCGGCATGATTGTTCCAGACGGCATAATTGGAGAAAAGACGCCCACCCCTCCACCATCCCGGCCCTGTCCCCCCTCAGAGCAGATGATGGCGGCGGGGGTGGAAAATCAAACATATGCTGCTTTGCACCAAGAAAATGCTCTTCCCTTTTTCCAGGCTGCACAAATCCAGTTCGCTTGTATTTTACATTTAAAGAGTAAAAAGCCTGATTCTCCTGGTTTCTTAAAAACACATATTCATATATATTGTGCAGCATCTATAAAGCATTAATGAAACCATGTAAATTAAGCTCTCAAACACTGAATTTAATGAATTATTTTGCCATAAAAACAACTAAGATTCAACCAGGAGTTACATTACTAAAGCTGCAGATATTTTTATTTTGCAACATCCTTCAAAAAGCAGCATGGATTTTATTGTTGCTACTAATCTCACAGATTTGGAAGGATATCTAATGCTGTCCAACTGCTGAATACCAGGAATAAGAAACAATAAAAGCCTCTTTAAGCGGGGTTAACTTCACAGGCTGTGTACTATTACATCATCTGGGTCACATGACAGGGACCAACACATTTATCCTGGGATTCATTCAAAACTGTGTTTCTATAAAAAAAGGTATATGTATATAAAAAAGTTGACTAAAAGAGACAATTATATTGTTAATCAAAATTATTTCTTGGACAATTAACTGTGAATTGTTACAGCTGTGAACAAAAACGTCCTGGCCTTTTGGCATTGGACATGCCGAGCCGATACTCGATATGTTTGGTTCTCCTGTGCGTCCGTCCAGGGAGCGTGCCACGGGGAGGAGAGGGCATCCAACCAGCCTGTCAACATATTATGCTCGGCACCAGTGGACATGTGGAGGCCACGGGGCAAAATTAACACCTGAGGTCTATTTTAATCTTCTGTTCGGCTTGAACGTGCCGTTTCTACAATATTACAATTGATCATGGTGTTATTTTAAACAATTCATTACCATTGGAGAGGAAGTAACAAAGGAAAACACTGGAAAAGGGCAACAAGACTGACTCAGCTGCTGTAGGTGTTTACAGAAAATAAAAAGGTGAGTAATCAATCAACGAACCTAGTGTCCTTTTGAGATTACTGTCCACACATACCAGTGTCTATGTGGGAATATACAATTTAAAGCCAAGGCATCGAAGCCTCTGCGGGCATGAAAGGAAGCATTTTGGAGCTCTGACTCACCGTCGTAGTAGACGATGGCTCCCACCAGCTTGTCCTTCTTCAACATGGGGAAAAGCTCCAAGGCTTTGCTCTTACTGAGGACGTAGCTGCTCTTCAGGCACTGGATCCCAGCCACCAAGTCGTACATCTTGATCCCTGCCCAGTAGTAAGGCAACTGCCACCATCTTGGAAATAAACCGTGATTAAAGTTAGATATTGGGTTCATTTCACCTGGTGTTCCTTTTCCATCCAGACAAAATAACAACTTTCTTCACGTAAAAGCATCCCGCTAACAGAATATCGCCTTATTATCGCCTGCTTGGTTGTGCTATTTTTACCACGTCTTGTGCACTTTCCAAAGTGTAGGAGTCCTGACACTTACTTGTAAACAGGAAGCATGATGGGTAGTGGCGCAGATAGGTGAGGTGCAATCTCCAGCAGGTTGGCTCGCTCGTGGAGCGCCTCTTTCACCATCATGTACTGTTCCGAGAAAAGAAAGTGTAGGATGATGACAAAAAAGAGCAACAAAACAAGATGAAATTAAAAATAGGAGAAGGAAGAGGAACCTGTTCGTAGTCTAACTGCATGATGGCCTTCTGGAGGTAGCGGACTCCACCGTGGATTAGCTTGGTACTCCGACTGCTGGTCCCTGAAGAAAAATCGCTTCTCTCTAACGAGAGCAGTTTTGAGGTCTGGGAAGAAATGACGAAGAATAAGTGAATATACCTGTAGAGTTTGATACTAATATGACTTAAAAGCTGGGAAAATGCTGCAGTAGTGACTGACAATTTCATTTGGTTTCGCTGACAGAAAGCTGGCTCTATTTATGTCTTTAACCCCAAAACACACAAAATAGAAAAGAATACAACATGCTTTAATAATCCTAAAGTTAAAATGACATATTAGCTTGCTACTGTTCACCAAGACAACCTGGATGTATAGTGTATCTGCATTTTCAGTGCTAGGATTGGTCCGTCAAGGATATATTCCAATATCGACGTGTGGCAAATGTATGTAGAAAAGCATACTAATAGTCAAATTCTCTATCTATCTATCTATAGATAGCCTTTATTATTAGACTCACGGTCCATAAAATAATAATAATTCTACACTCTTTAGCATTACAAGGGAGTGAACTCTCCAGATGTGTAAAACCAAAACGTCATCAACTAATTTGGTTGGTTTGGTTTGAAAAATAGTATCTAGTATGTTAAACTATAAGTATCTTTTTACAAAATTATTAGCATGTAAAACTGTAAAACTGAAGATTACTCAAATGGGAAATTACACCCTCCGTTATACATATGTGGGGGGGGAGGGGTAAAAATCTTACTTATTGTGATTTTTTTGGTGACGATTTTTAAAATTGATTATTTTACCAATGATTGGCCTTGATATTTTCTGTTTGTGACTACAGCAAAACAGAGAGAGAAAGCAGAAAATGCAGAAAATCCATGTTATGTTTTTCTTTCCAAATGAAGTAAATGTCAGACTGGCTGACATGTGATGTGCATTCTTCTCTAGAAGTGTTTTATTCAACTTTTGTTTTTGTTAAAGAAGGAAAAGAAAAATTGCAGTACAAATCAAATCGGCACCCATACAACATGAAAAAAATCAAATCAGGACAAACGCATATCGTCCAAGCCCTATTAATCTACTGTGTGTTAAATTAGCACTGATTTATTCATTAGGTTCATTTACAGTAAATCACACTTAAGCCTTTGTGGCCAGAATACCAGCTGACATACTGAAGCGAGACCTTTATAAACCCCTGTACCAGCCTACGAGGCGTCTTCCTCCTCAGGAGGACACTTATAGAGCTCCACACCTGTTACATCCCAGGAGAGTGATGCAGTTGAAAGCCAATAGGTTTACTTACTGCGTGTGACAGCGTCTAAGGCACATCCTGCACCCGTGGCCCCTCCTCCCACAACCAGGACATCAAACTCCTCGGTGTTTTGCAGCGCCGCGAGCTGGGCCTGCCGAGCGGGGAACTCGCCCACAAAGGGAACCCTCAGCTCTGCTTCTGCTTCCACGTGTGCTAACCGGGCCTGGGTGTGACACAGATACACACAGCAGCACACATACAGTCAGAAGAACACTCTCCACGACCTAAAGATTCTCTACACTGTGCAAAACTACAAGTTCCAATGTTAATTTCTGTTTATACTGTTAAACGCTACAAATGTCATAGCAACGCTTTTCTTGGTTTATTCTGAAACATTGTCAGCACACTGCAAGCATCCCCAGTGTTATATGTTCATGCATTATTCTTGCATTATAATCACATCATATTCAATGTGATATAATGCATAATGACTTGCAATCACTTTAATACATTATGGATTTGACTGTGTGATGAGATTACTGTACAGTGCTTATCATATGCATTATTTTGTTGAAACGGATGGAGCATAATGTATGTACCGAGGCCAGAAGTGCATCTATTACTGTGATTATGATTAACAAAGTTTAATATAGCCCAACTGATGCTGATTTTAAGTTTATTTCAAGTTGAAGTTAACAACACTGAGTTTGAAAAACCTATTAGAAGAAAAAGGCTATTCATTATTTTATATTAATAGATAACAAAAACAAAATAACCCTGTACATGTTTGTGTTTTGTAAGATTTCCTTTGTATTTTTATTTTTTGGCCTTTGTTAGATGGCGACAGCTGATTTATCAGTCTAGCTCTACAAAGAAGACCATCTTATTAAAATAAATATCATTTTGACATTTTAAGTATGTTTTGCTGATTTGTTACAAACTTTTACTCATGTGTGAGTTTGGATGCTAGACTTTTACTTGAACAAGAGTACTTTTACTTGAGAGTATTGCTACTTTTACTTAAGTAATCACAACACAAATGTAGTTGGAATGCATTTTTAACAAATCCAGGGATGAGATTTTCATCCAAGCTGCTCTTGGTAGTGAAAGGGAGCTTATAATGTGCTCACGATGTCTCATTATTACCTTTAGATGTCTCATTATTACCTTTAGATGTCTCATTATTACCTTTAGATGTCTCATTATTACCTTTAGATGTCTCATTATTACCTTTAGATGTCTCATTATTACCTTTAGTTTCCAAGTGAAGTGTTGCTAAAACAGCCCAGTAAAGCAGAGTTTGCTGAATGTTACGTATAATATCCATTTTTGATTAGCTAAATAATGAATTTAAAGAAATAATCACAAAAAATAATAAATGATAAAACAAAAAACACAGCTCCACTCTGACATGGGGGGCTTCATTGCTAATGAATATTTATTCATTTTTCTATTTAGCAGTTCAAGCTAAATGATTGCATCAAGCTGCTTTGAAGCAAACGCGGCATTTGACTTGCAAATAGTAGCAGCCGTTTGTAATTTAGGTCTGCAACCACAAGCGAGACGGTGATACAATCATTGTCTATTTCTGATGATGCATACAGACAAACACCGCCACAGAATTAAGTGCTAGCGTTCCCCCAGTAATCAAGTTAAGTTATTGAATGGCACAGCAAGGCCCATGCTAATAGCCAATCGGCCGCTATCTTGAAAACCTATCCAAGCCACATGCCCTTGCTAAAGAAGACAAGACGGACATTCAGCTCATCAGCATTGCAATTACTGGGATTAGAGGCATGCATGATTACAAACTATTGTGAAAAATAATTATATTTCATCAGGGTCGACTTCTTGCTTACCAATCCATGCTTGGTTGAGAGGACGACGATGGGCAAGAGAAGACATTATCGCGCCAGGGCACAAAACAAAAGTTCACATTAGGTTGAACAGTCACAAGTCTGGTATGGCGTTGTGTGGCACGCCTGAAATAGGCCTACGTCAGGTCAGAGGTCACACAGCTGCTTGTCTGTCTCAAATGAAGCCATGTGTGTTTGTGTGTGTGTGTGTCAATGGCTGAGTTTTAAGGCTTGACATTAAGACAAAACTGGCATCTTTTCAAGGTGTCTTCATTCCTTAAATGTATGTGTGTGTCTACAAATCTTTTTTTAGGATAGAGAAAGAGTTTGATTTAAGTGTCAAAACAAAAGTAATGTTTCAAATGAATTAAATAAATGCATCTAAAATCTTAATTAATTTTTTTAAAGCACAATAATCATTTTTTTAACACGAGGTGTGTCATGTTCAGCGTTAACAACACTATTTCTATATTCAAATAAATGAATTAGGCTCGCAGCTAGGTGATGTACAGCTGTGTTGCTAATGCAACCATCACTTGACTTGACATCATTTGTCTACAAAAACTGTAAAAAGCTAGGATGTCTGCCTACCAGCACCTCCAGAGCTCAGTAATTAACATGCTATGTCTCATTTTGTGTGAATTATTAACTGTAAGGGTAACTATTTGCTGTTTTCCCGGGGTTTACGGGCCATACTTTTTCTTGGCTGGGACCTACACGGGCTTCCCAGAAGCTGGTTCCACACTGTATTCTAATATGGCTTTATATTAAGCATATAAACATGAGAGTGGTATGGACCTTCTCAGCTAAGGCTCAGTAAGAAAACTAATTAACCTATCAGCAGCGAGTGCCGGCATGCTTGCAAGTGAACTGATGCCTCCTGCTCAACAGCTGGAAAACATCCAATAAAACAAAAAGAAAAAACACCTTGGATACGACAGCAAGCACATTCCAACATCTAGAACGGACATGCCCTTCGCAAGGCAGTCCCTCCCTGCTTGGTTGTTTTGTTTTAGGCCAAAAGAAATCCAATTTTGAATATTGTACTGTTGTCATGCCCAAAACTGACGTTTTCAAGGTATCGGCGTATCACTTCCATTTTACATCTGTCTGGATGTAAAAAGGTGCAGCCGCATATACAATACTGACAATGAAGCCTAAACACATTTGTCTTCAGTCAAATTCTGCATTTCTTGCAACATGTAAACATGCAACAGCAAACACTTGGCGGAGCGTCTCTAACAGCACACAGACTGACAGGTGCATCAGCTTACCTGCGTCTTCCTGTACTCAATCAGCTGTGAGAGGCCAAAAACTGTGGCGACCGCCCCGCTGCCGATGATCGCTGTCCGTTTCAGAGCCTTCCTGAACGCCATCGTCCCTGTTGGAGTCAAAGTGAAGTGCAGTGAGGAGACGGAGCAGGGACACCCGGGTTGTAAGGACGGTATGACACGTAATGAGAAAGGAATGCAACTAAGTTCGGTGGGGGGGGAGGCTAAAGGCCAAATGTTCAGGTAGAGAAGGGTGCAGACAGAGGCCTGTTGCACAGAATACAGAGAAATGCCCATTTTAATACTATATCACTTATTTTGTTTTTTTACCAGTGATTTGTTTTACCATTAAAATGTCAAGATGTCCTCAAATGTCTTGTTATGTCCGACCTACAGTCCAAAAAACAAACGTATTTTGCTTACGATGATACGAAATAGAGAAAAAGACAAAGATTCTCACATTTGATGAACTGGAAAGGGGACATTATTTTTGTCATTTGACAGGAAATTGCTCAGTAATATAATAATCGATGATGATGATACATTATTTCCTATCCTTCCTAGTTCCCTTAAATGAATTGTGCTAAACGAGCACTTTAAGGACACCACATTCGCTCTATGATCGATGTTTGTGATTATTTTTGACATTTTAAACCCTACATGATCAGACAATTTGATTAGCTTAAAAAAATAAGTAACTGACAGATGAATTAATAATGGAAATTATCGTTTGTGTTCACCTTTCGCAAAATCATTACAGCATCAATACATTTCCTTCACTAGAACTATACAAAGCAGCCCAACTGTTCTGTGCAATGCAATACAATCCTATTTGGAGTTAAGTATTAAGCAACTGCTAGGATACTGTTTCCATGTTTTCATAATGACCCTGTGTACCATAACGAGCAGAACATGACACCACCTCTGGCAGGATGAAGGCCTCAATTCACACAAGGGCGGCCCCAAAAAAGGACTTGCATTCCCAGTATAATGCACTTTGATTAAAGGTTTCCAGAGAGTGCCATACGCTGAAGCAGATTCTAATGCATTTTAATAAAACAGCTACAGATGGCACAAATGTCAGTAATGAGTTTGGTGTAACAAGTGACCTATCGTGTCGGCCAATATTAGCTCCAAACATCGGTGTCATATTTTTACTGCCACTGCCTTTGTCACTCGACAAAGTGGAAGGATAGGCAAATTCACCTCTTTCATGGCCTGTTATAAAGACGATGTGAAAGCTTCTCTTCAGAACTGAAGCAATACACTGAAGCTGTGAGCCACAGTATATGACTGAATTATAACACTCACCAAGTATTGCCCAAACAATAGTCCAGAATTGGTACTTTTCCCATTCACATGAGGATATGTTAGATCAAATAAGCACGGAAGATTAAAAGTGAGACTGGACGCTCTGCTGTCATGGTCCTAGTTTTAGACTTTTTTATTTTAGCAAAGACACTATCTTTTGTTAAATGAAATAGGTTTTTGGTTTTTCTTTCTCAAAGCTAGGTATTACCCAAGTCCAGCCAGTGAATTGGTCTTTAAAACCCCTACAGTCTAATAAACACCTACTCTCTGTGCCAGTGCACAGGCTTCCACACCCTTTCACAGGCTGCTCATTTCTGGAGACTACAAAAGGCCAAACATGGACACAAATAAGCCCTAAAGCGTGTGCAGTTTAGCCAGCTGAACCACACATCTGTTAAAGCTGAAGCCCTAATAAACGAACCATTCATTGTCATAAAACTGGCCTGTCCATGCAGTAGAATCTTTACTATTCATGTTCTTAAATTGGAGCAAATCAGATATCATGGTATTATTGACCAAATACCTCGATGTCGATACTGCGACGATATTGTAGGGTTGACTATTGCTGCTTTCACAAAATATTCAGAATTAGATTTTAGATAAATTATCAGCCATAATGTACAGTAAATATAATAAATGTGTGTTCAAAGGCAAATAATAGAGCAGCTAGAACAGTCTGGCACGTTCAATAAAATGACATTACTTATGCCGCCTGAAAAGACTACACTTCAAATATCACGCTATTACTATATCCAAAATCTAAGACGATACCTTGTCTCATATCACGATATAATATCAATAGGTTGCCCGAACCTAGTGCTGCATGGCCAGAGAAAACAGAGAAGAGAAGCTGTTAGATTTACTCCCTTTCGCTCAAAAAGGTAAACAACTACCAGAATGTGCAGCGCCGCACTGGACCAATGGACGCTTGTTACTTGGATTCAACCAAACTGCACTAACATATGTTTGTGAAAACATTTTAGGAGCCAAGTAGGCAATAGAGTAACTGGACCTTGGTTCATATTTATCAGCACTGTTTAGTTTTACAGTTTAGTCTAAATTCAGCCTGAGTTTGAGAGAGAGAGAGAGAGAGAGAGAGGGAGAGTGGCGGCCCTTTCTCTCTCTTTCTACCCCATCCACCTTTTGTGTCCATATGTAGAAGGACAGTCTGTAGTTGACATCACTTGCACTGTAATGCAGCCTGAAAAGACTACACTTCAAATATCACAATATTACAATATCCAAAATCTAAGGCGATACCTTGTCTCATATCACGATATATAATATCAATATTTTGCCCAGACCTAGTGCTGCATGGCCAGAGCAAACAGAGAAGAGAAGTTGTTATATTTACTCCCTTTTGCTCAAACAGGTAAACAACTAGTTCAAACAACAGGCCCTAGAGCCTGCAGCAAACCGGGACGGGTTTTGTGTCCAAAGCATCCCTCGGAGGTCTTTCTGCTGGCCTAGCAGGGACACCTGGGCACTACATGGAGGCAGGCTCAGCACAGCTGTTTCACACATACTTCCAGTATTATTATACAACAAAGTTGGTTGAATATCGGAAAAGTATCACGTTTCCCTGTACAATAACATTCTTCCTTTGCTGTCCACAGAACGCCAAATAATGTAAAGATTTCTCCCATGGGTGCTCAGCACCTCATTTGAGATAATGGCGAGGTTCATTGACTAAGGTATATATTAAAAGAGGATCATAGTATTGACAAATCCCACACAGCAGGGGGTAGGTAGAGGTATGATGTCAGAGGTGTGACGTCAGAGGTATGATGTCAGAGGTAGTGTTCCGTTATGTATCCCCACACAGGAGGAAGTCCCTGCTCTTCGATCTCTGGCTGGGGATTAAAATGTCTGCTGGTCTTTGAGGGGAAAACCTAGAAACAGCGTCGTCTTAACAGTCACCAATAAGCCCTTCACGTTATAAAAAGGAGACCTGGCATACACCTCCACGTGCACGCATTAGCCTGGCATACACCTCCACGTGCACGCGTTAGCCTTGCGTATCGTTAGCTAGAACTAGTGATGAGAGGATGCCATTCATGGTCATACAGGCTCAGTTAGCTAAGGAAAACCCGCAGATGTTCTGCATGTACGGCTCTACGCCAAACACAACAAAGGGTTAAATAGCCGCCAGACATATTTACATTGTCGGTAATACAACAGACGTTCCCACTTACAGGACTTCTTGCTTTGCGGAGGACTTTAACTCGCTCGGGGCGATGCAGGGCGTCGGCTGAGGACATCGGCTGTTATCCGAACCAGTTTGCGTTTGACAACTACAACCAGGAAGCAGAGAGCAGCCCCGAGCGACGGCGCGTAGAGCCAATTAGAACACAGCGCTCAGCTACGCTTGTCCAATAGCAGACAGGAGGCGGTGCCACGTTGTTGACGTAAGGAGATTGCACAACGCTGGTCTCCCCTCCATCCTCCTTAAGGATAATAATAAAGAGGGACAGAAGTGTCACCAGCTGTCGCTTTCTCTGTCTTTCAGCACAGGAGACATGGAAGAAAAAATAAAACTTATAAGATAAAAAATCAGACTGACATGTTCTGTAGGCTAGTATTTCTTAAACCAAACCTGTGTTTTAAGATGAAAATGATGCTTCTCAATCAACCATAGATTAAAGAACAGCTGTTTAGGATAATTATTATGTTTAAATGCTTTGAATCTTACTCCCCAGCAATGCAAAGAGACAATTTATTTATGTAGCAACGCCATGTTTGAGAGTTGTTGCAATAAAATCTAATAAATAATACAATAATATTCTATAATTTCCCATTTTGTTGGGATCAATAAAAATCTATCTATCTATCTATCTATCTATCTATCTATCTATCTAAATCTATCTAAATATACTTAAGATGCAAATTGCAAGCGAGTGCAAGCATTCTTTCCAAATTACATGAACACATGGCTGTGCCCACACCAGAGAGACACACGAACAGCACCCCACCCCTATGTGGCTCGTGCGTAAGGGTTTGGCAGAAGGGTGCGCACCACGTAAACAAAAGCACATTGTCGGTGTGACTGCCAGCCAGTCTGCGAGCCAAGAGTGGGAGAAGTGGACAGTCATTTCCTTTGCTCTCTAGACAGCGAGTGGGCCTTTCTAGTCGCAGCTAAAGCTGTAATAGATCCGCACGCAACACTACAGCAGAGATGGGCTTACTTGTCACTGTCCTCCTGCCCTGCATGGAGGTCTGAGGTAGGCTATTGCATATTCTACTTTTTCTCCATTAATATATTAGGAAATCAGTGATGCATGTCAGTGTAAAGTTTGAAAGTGATGCTCCGATGTTTTTATTTCAGGCAAAGTAAAGCAGGCCATAATATCCTTTGGAAAACAGGACAACTAAAGCCTTAAGGTAATAAAGACTGGTCTTCGTGCTGTTGTTCTGCGTACTGCAAAATATTGTCAGGTCTTTGAAGCAATTTAGAATAGTCCCAAGGTCATAATTATCTGCCTTTCAACAAGTGAATATCTCTGCCTAACGTACGCGCAATGTGTTACAATTGGACCTTATTTTATTTTTTATTTTTTTAAACAAAGAAAACATTCTTATATTGTTTAATATCAGATGCAAGCGCAAACCCCTGCTTCGTACTGACTGCATTCTATCCATGTTTGCAGGAGCCATGCCGTGTGTGCAGACCCAGTGCGGCTCCTCTCCTCAAGGAGCCAGCCCGGCCTCTCAGAGCGCGGGTGGAGAGCGCAGCTGCGACTTTCTCACCCCGGAGTTTGTCAAGTATAGCATGGACCTTACTAACAGTGAAATCTCAACTTCAACATCGGCTCCCAGTTTCGGCTCCATGGGTGACACTTATGGCGCCGGGTACGACGTGAAGCCCCCGTGTCTCTTCCAAATGCCGGTGCAGGGAGAGCTTCCCTGCGTCAAGGTGGAGGATGGGCACGGGTGTCCGCGGTATCAGCAGAATCAGCCTCACCCGCACCAGTCCGACGAGCTGCTCTCCTCCCCGGGCTCCATTTATTATTACCGGCCTCCGTCGCCGCACATCCCCATCACATCCAACTTTCAAACTCCACCCGGACACATATGGGAGGACTCTGGCTCTCTGTACAGTTTTCGAGAGGACTATTTGGCGGCGACGCACAGGAAAAACACACTATCCAGATTCTCGCTGTTTTCCCTAAAACACGCGCAACACGGCGGCCAGAGCTTGTCCACCTGCCAAATGAAATTAGACGGATCTCTGCATGTGTCCATGAACCTTGACGCAGCCGGGGCGCACCAGCCGCTGGATAGCCCCGGCGTTTTGGGCTCCACTGCCCACGGAAAGCAGCCCGGAGTGGGATTTCCTCACCCACTCCAGTTCGCCCACGGCCACCACTTTATGGACTACCAGACCTCTTGTGCTCCCAGCCGGGGACCGCTGAGCGCGGAGGGACTGTGCGCCGTCTGCGGGGATAGCGCAGCCTGCCAGCACTACGGAGTGCGCACCTGCGAGGGCTGCAAGGGTTTCTTCAAGGTTTGTTCTCAATGAAACTTTATTTCAAAGCTGCATGAAAACTAGGATTTCAACCTGGATTTCGCAGGCAGCAGCTGGGCAAACACGATTAGTGCATCTTTAGTAATCCTAAAACCATGTATGCCACATGCAAATGCTGTCATGAACAAATTAAATACCAGATTTGTCAAAATGGATATCTTCAACCCTAACTTCAGGTAATTGGACATCATGTAAAAAAAAAAAAAAAATCCCACTGGAACGCCTGACTGGCCTCCTTAATTGCAAATTATGCTTCAGATGCACGTCCTGATCTCTTGACACACGCCTTTTAGGGGCAAATGTCCTGTATGAAAATGTCTACCAACGTGCCATGAATAAAAAAACCTTTCTCTTCTTCTCGCTGAAGGAGATTCCCCGGGGCAATTCTCCAAATTATGAATGGCCACGACCCTGTGTTTACCCAGACTGCCCTGTCCGCCTGCTGAATGCCTTATAATGCCTCAGATGGCCCACAGGAGCAAGAGTGCTGCTGCTAATTTTCAAAGGACCATTTAAGGCTTTTTACTTTAGTCTTAACAAAAATGAGTTGAGGAGCTACTAAAAAAGGTGCTTTATGCTTAGAAAAAATTCCCAAAGTTTCTTTCAAAAAAGGATCCATATGCCACCAGTTTAGATTATTCCTGTAGGCGTAGAAAGCCCCCTTTGCTGCCATATAGTGAACCTGTTGAGAACAGTGAGATATTGGTTAGATTGAGCTTTAATGCTCTTTTCAGAAGTGCCAAAGTGCCACATGTCCAATTTAGCTTCTCTTACATTTGGAGAGGTTTTCAGAACATAACATTTAAGATATAACATCGTTTGAGTCGGTACGAAGCTTAACCAAAGAACCTTAAAAAGCAGAAGTTTTATTATATTAAGCAGACCAAATGGGTGTATGGTAATGAGGTTTAAAACTAAATTCAAACGGATGTTTCTCAAAGTAAGCTTAATGCATCACCTCAGCCTTTGTGCAGGTATCACATATTTAAACTTGTTTTTTTTTTTGCAAAATAACTTCATCTTTTTCTTGTCCATGCAGCGCACAGTACAGAAAAATGCCAAGTACGTGTGTTTGGCAGCCAAAAGCTGCCCTGTGGACAAACGCAGGAGGAACCGATGCCAATATTGTCGCTTCCAGAAGTGCCTTGCAGTGGGAATGGTCAAAGAAGGTAAACCATTAAACCTTGACACCTTGAAATAAACCTTGAAACCTTGAAACCTGACATTCGGGTCAGATGCAGTGTGTCCTGTTTCTCTCCATGCTCTGCAGTGGTGAGGACAGACGGTCTGAAAGGTCGAAGGGGGCGCCTGCCGTCCAAACCTAAATCTCTCCCGGACTCATCTTTACCAGTCAGCACCCTTCTGAGCACCCTCATCAGGGCGCATGAGGACTCGAACCCTCCACCTTCTCGCCTTTACTTTCTTAAAGTAAGCAGTAAGGGTGTGACAATACATGTACATCGATCTGGATCGATATATCGATTCAATCCTCCATGATCCAATATTATGGATTCATATTGTCATCTTTAAGATAGCCTTAATTGAAATTCCCACTACTACTTATTAATATAAGAGTAGTTTGTTTTTAATGTAAATGTCTGGAAGAGCTTTGTAATGAAATTGTTAAATCATGATATAGTTGCTTTTTGAAAATACATATAAATGTAACTGATTGTTTTTTGGATTGGCCTTATGTATTGTAACGTAATCGTCAAAGGCCCGTGAATGGAACAGAATCAAAATTACATCGCGGCAGACTTTGTGATCTCAGTAAACCTTGCATTGTTGTTGAAAGAATTCATGTAATATCATATTGTGATAAGACGTGTGATTTACACTCCTAGTAAGCAGTGTGGGCGTCATTGCATTGCTTTAGCAATGAATGAGGGTGCAGTGCCCTTTAACACAAAATAAGGGCTGTAATCAAAAGGTATTTCCATATTTTCTACTTCATCCCACCGGTGACCTTTCACTAGTTTAAGGAGAGTCCAGGAACCCCCCCGGGCGACGACGCTCAGCATGTGCGGCAGTTTTACGACCTCCTGACCAGATCGATGGAGGTGATTCGAGGCTGGGCGCAGAAGATCCCGGGCTTCACCTCGCTGCCCAAGCACGACCAAGACCTCCTCTTCTACTCTGCTTTCCTGGAGCTCTTTGTTTTACGGTTGTCATACAGGTAAAGAACGCACAAAGGGACTCATCTTTTGACATGGTATTTCCTTTTTCTCAGCAAATGGGGTCCCAAAGTTAGCAGTCAGTCCACAGCATGTAAATATGTTTGATTTTGGATCTGCCAATAAACACAACAAAACTCGGGAATGGATTTGTTTTCCAGCACTTTTGGCACTAATGAAAGACGGGTTAACAGCTGGAGAGGCCCCAAAAGGACATGGCAATATGTGGAAGCAGGATTTGTCACTGTCATTATGGGGCCTAAAATTTGAGCACAAGCTGTCATGCTGTTTCAGATCCAACCCGGAGGACGGGAAGCTGATCTTCTGCGACGGGTCGGTGTGGCACCGGCTCCAGTGCCTGCGTGGCTTTGGGGAGTGGATTGACAGCATTGTTGAATTCTCCGCTAATCTGCAGAGGATGAACCTGGATGTGTCCACCTTCTCCTGCATATGCACTCTCGCCTTGGTCACCGGTGAGATGCTTAAAAACACTTTGGTTTGCCCTCCTATGCACATTCATAGTCCTTACAAAGGAATGAAAGTATTAACTAAATGGACCAGGAGTCAAATAATATAATAATGTTTAGGGGCAAGACATCGAGTAGGACACACAGAACTGACTGCTGTACTGGTTGAAATAGGTTGCTAAAAGTAATGAATACATCATTGAAAAAGAAAAATTGAATGGATAAATGTTTGAATTGATTGATAAAATGTTACTGGATGGATGTGAAATTAGAGTTTACAGTGAAAGCATCATTACTTTGATAAACAAGAATAACAGCATACTTCTATTTCCCACCCACTTTTGGTTAATTATGTTTCATCGTGATCTAATATGTTCGTTTGAAATGTGATTTACGGACTAGCAGAGCGGCACGGACTGAAGGAGCCGAAGAAGGTGGAGGAGCTGCAGAACAACATTGTCAAGTGCTTGAAGGACGCCGACGGCCTCTCGGACTGTTGGTCCAACCATTTGTCCAGACTTTTGGAAAAACTGCGTGAACTTCGCACTCTGTGCATCCAAGGCCTGCAGAGGATTTTCTATTTGAAGCTGGAGGATTTGGTGCCACCGCCTGCAATAATAGATAAGTTATTCCTCGACACGTTGCCATTTTAGAGACATTAAAGAATACACATGGGGACGTTTTTTTCTCTTTCGATTTAATCCAAACAGTTATTGCTGACAGTTTGACATCTGTGCACTGTAGAAAAAGACATTTTAAAATCTAAAATTGAGTTGTTAAATCACATTCTCCTCAAAACAAGTGAACCACTTTTGCATTGATGGGGAGGAATAATATCAAGTGATCTGTTTGCAAAATTTGAATTATGGGTCTGGGTCTAAAGGACCAGTTTCATAATGGTCTGCAGGAAAGGAGAAATTAATTAACAGTCCGTAATTTGAATTTACTTTTATTTTATTTTTGCAGTGGGATTTTAATGTCAGACCAAAATGATAGTTAAACCCATTTTACATTCTTATAAAGAGACAAGACAAGTGTTTCCCATCATGTTTAGGTTTTTCATAACATACATTGGTCTGATTGTGATTAATATAATAATATTATTTGTAGACTCTATCATGGTCTGTTGTGTTCTCAGCGTAAACTGTCAGTGTTAATGTTTTAATAAATAAATTACCATTACTGCGGCTGGGCTGCATTTTTTTGTTAGCCTCATTCATTTCTTCATTATTTTTTTTTGAGAAAGAAAATCAGAGGACTCCACTATAATTATTATTATGTTATTCCTTACAAATATCAATAACATCTTTCTTCTATATAATAATATTGTACAGTCAGGTAACTTTTCATGCAGGTTGTGGTTTTAAGCATGACCTTTTTAGAAATGATGCATCTGGTGCAGCCATGTGTTTAATAAATGGTTCAATGGTCTTTACAAGTATACATCCTTATAATAAATCACCTTTCTGTGATATATTATATTTAGGTGTATGATATATTCAGGATAATAATAATAATCCATGTGATTCTCTTTACTCTGTAAACTGGTATGAAGTCTGTAGTATCTAAGATAACCCAATGCACAGCAGGAGTAGTTATATACACAACATGTTATGTATATTATATAACTTTTATTTAATCAAGTCCCACTGAGCTTAAGATCTGAATTTTAAGAGACTGAATACATAAGAAGATAATACAAAACTAAAATATATACAGTATTTATACAAATAATGTTGTAAACTAGTAAGAAAGAGACACATTTTGCTTCAAATCTCAGTATTTTCTTAATCATGAAAAAGGCAAAGTGGAGGGTGATTAACAAACTCTGCTGTACAAACGGCCGTAGGCTACATAGCCTTACAGAGAGGTTTTTACAGATTTCATTCATCACTTTGCAAGACATGAGGATAGAAGTTAAAAATAAGTGTGTGTGTGTGTGTGTGTGTGTGTGTGTGTGTGTGTGTGTGTGTGTGTGTGTGTGTGTGTGTGTGTGTGTGTGTGTGTTATGGCCGCTGGCTGCCTGACATTTCTGCAGCCCTTTGGTTACATCTGGCATTAAAGAAGTCAGTTTCCGCTGCCATACCTAATGATAAAGGCCCCTGAGTTCAGAGCTTGAGCCAAGAAACGTCAAAAACAGAAGAAATATGTGAAGATACAGCTGCTGAACACAGTGGCAAATGAAGTCTAAAACCTCTGGTTGCTCATCTTTATGCGAGTGTGGTTTAAATTAAACATAAAACATGTATGAGTCAAATATGTGTTAAATCATAATCCGATCACCTGGGAGAAATTAAATCACTCTGAATCATCCCAACTGATTTGTGCTCAGCCTCATCCTTGTCTACAACTATGTGACATCTTCTATCTTGCAGAAAGAATTGATTATATATATATATATATATATATATATATATATATATATATATATATATTAAAGATTTTAACAGGTCTGCAGATCAATAGTGGAGGCTGCTCAATGCTGAAGCGTGGCGAGCGGAGATAGAAATGAATTGATGGCCGTATCGGAGAAACATCCAATTTATTCTGATGATGGCGGTGATTGACAGGTGGAGAGAGTATAACAACATCAGATATTTCACAGCAGAAATACAATATTATAGGTACGAATATGGAAAGAATCCAATAAGTGTGGTAAGGTCACTACTGAGTACTGCTGTGGTGTATAGTATAGAGAAATAATGTTGAGGTACCTGTACTTTACTGGAGTACTTCCATTTACCAGCTGCAACATTAAAGTGATGAACGCATTAATGCATCATGATTATAGTCCTATAATATAATACCCATTAGTTTGAAATAGGCCAATCTGCATAGTGACTACTTTTAGTACTTTATTAAGTATATTTTGATACTTTTGTACTTTTTTTAGACCTATGTGTACACTTCACATTAGGAAGTTAACTGAGCAGCAGAGAGCTCTGACCTTAACCCCATCCGACTCCTTTGGGATGAGCTGTGAGCCAGACCTGATCCCCCAGCATCAGTGCTGGACCTCACTGATGCTCCTGAGGCTGAATGGGAGCAAATCTTTGCAGCCAGGTTCCAAACATGTGTGTATGTGGAAAGCCTGAAACGGGAAGAGAGTGTAGCTTGTTAGATCAGCGGGAAACAGATGTTCAATCATCATCATCATATGAGTGTAAAGCTCATGTTCACATGGCCTTGTACTGTATGTAAAATCATATTATTGTGCTACATGCAAACATGTTGGCTCATATTAACTTTTATAAGGACACTATTATTGATCACAGGCACCAATTTTTCCCAGAAGCAGGTTGTTTTTGGGGGATCCTGAAGCCTCGGGGCCCCTCAGGTTGGTTGTGGCGGGGCATTATCTGGAGAGCAGGGCTTTTTTAAAGACTCTGACTGCCAACTTTGATCTCTGCATCCATCCAGCTTCAATACAGCTTAACCCTTATCACCGCCAGCCCAGAGACCGCCAGCATCAAGAGGGATTTACAGGCAGGGGCCCCTGGTTACGTCAACATGTAATCCATTACAGATTATTACAGATTACTGATCAACTGATTCAATAGTTGTTATAGGTGTAAATTTGTTGGCCGTCTGATTTATGACATTTGATTGATGCATTCTTGTGAATTAAAGCTAATAAACTGCTTAAATTTAAACATCCACTGTGACAACAAGAGCCAAACCTGTTCTTAGACAATGAATAATTGAAGTATTGTTCCTAATACTTAAAACAGAAACAGGGAGATTAGCTTTTTGGGAGATGAACTCTTCCATTTGAAATCATCTCTGTTTATAAATGAACTGACTTTGTCTAAGAGCCTTTGTTTAGGAACGCAATGAGGATTATGTATAAAAACAGATTTAGTCAAGATGAAGGGTCCACTTACCAACTCTCTCAAAATCTCACTTCCTGTCATCAAAACAACAGACAATAAGTGGAAGGGGTTATTGGTCCTTTTTCTGAGGGGAAATCCTTCAGGGAGTCCCTCCGTTACATCTGAAATTAGCATTCTCTGCTAACAGTCGTCTGAACACTTCAATCAGTGGATTGGATTATAAACCCTGAGACAATAAAGGACAGAACACACACAGAGGACATTAAATGTCCCACTTCAGTGAACCCCAATCCAGAATTAATTAATTAATTTAATAATTTGTTAATACTGTGTGGAAAGGATTTATCACATTTGAAGAATCCACAACACACGTCTTTAGTCCCTACTCTTATTTGGTGCATTGCTTTGAAAACTCCACTTGAGGAATCAGTGGAGTAAATAAATGTCTAACTTTATGCACATGATCTAATTAATATCTTGTCATAATTACCATGAATGGGAACCATGCCGGGCACAGCTGCCTCCATGTGACCATTTCTAGTGTTTGTCCCATAGACTGTTAATATTAATGGACAGAGCATGTTGGCCCCCACCCATTGGTCTGTGGAGATCTGCTATGACTCGTAGAGTTTACCTCCGAGTAGAGTGTTTTTTTTAACTGTTTTTGTGTAAAGCACTTTTGCAGAAAGGCTTACCTTGCCTTGCCTTGGCATTACGGACGCAGCCATCCTGGTTGCGGATGTGACGACTGTAGACAAGAGGGCGGAGTGAAGGAGGAGCCAGCTCTGCGTTATGTTACACACACAGACTGTACATTACACACTTTCACCTGGCAATCACACCATCGGCCGAAACACCCCCTGCTTTATCGCCGATTTTAAAATCAAATCAAGCATAATTAATAATAATAATAATCATTCTGTGTTGCAGAAGACTTCAAACTAGCGACTGACACATAAACTCATCATGAAAGTGTTTACTGAGGTAGTAAATCAAGTGAGAAGTGGGTCACTTTCTCACAGACTTCTACAGGACCTGAATCTGTATGACCCAGTGAGTATTTTTATATATGTATTTCTTGTCTTTACAAATAAATGACTTAAATGGAGACTTCTTTATGCAGCAATAAGACTTCTCATCGCATTCAAGCCATCATGAAAAAAAGAATAGGGCAAAAGAAAAGCTGCCAAGCAGAAGAGCGAGATATGAAGAAGCGAGAGAAAGAGTTTAACCATTGAGGAAGATGTAAAAGAAAAGTAATCTGTGGACCTCCTAGGGGAGGAGGCCAAAACACAACACTTGAAAAAGATTTCCATTATCCGTCTATCACAAAATATCTCTCCTTTCCAAAAATATAAATAAAAAGAAAATGCTTAGGGGAGTGTTTGAAGAGGAGTGAGCGGTTGAGGGGGATGAAGCTGTCTAGGCTCCGGAGGACTCAGGGGTTTGTTTGAGGATTAGGAGTCTCTGAAGGCTCCTGGATCAGCTCTGCATTCCTGTAAAGAGTGATGGACAGCTGAAGTTCACAAACAGTGAGGACGCTAAACGCTGAATTTGAGAGACATGTTTTTCCAAAAAATGCTACAACCTTTCTTCCCCTGTCCCCCATGTAATAAAGCATCATAGAGCAGGTGTATGAGATCATAATGCTGCTTTAACGACAAGTTTCACACATCTATACAGTTGTTTAATTGTGTTTATATTTCTGGATTGATCTGCTCCTGTTCTTTTGTGGATTAGTTGTTTTTATACATGTTTTTAATGTCTATGACTATTGATTGATGTCGTGTTGACTTCCACTCAGATCAACAGTTGCTACCATGTGAGCATGAGGCCTGCATCATGCTAGAAGCACTCTTTGGTGTGCTGGTAAACACACTGAGGCTATTTGCTCATCATCATAGTGTAAACTGTATATCAGAGAGTACCTGGACACGTAATACCTGATACTGCCTCCATCTAGTGGCTGGAACCTGCAGCACTATGGACCTGGGTGTGAGTCAAGCTCTATAGTTGTATTGCATTTTTGTAAATAATGGTTTAATTATAAGTTTTATACTTCTTCCTACTCCAAATGTAAATTTAATTTGCTAATGAAATTGATTATGCTATCTCTTTCCCTTCATTAACCTTTGATTCTAATTTGTGTTGTCCTTTTTATGTTGCATTTTACATGCTCGGTTAAATAAATAAATACAAGTATCATTAAGTCTCTTTTATATAGACCTTAGTGGTCCCTAATACTGTATCTGAAGTCTTTTATATAGACCTTAGTGGTCCCTAATACTGTATCTGAAGTCTCTTTATATAGACCTTAGTGGTCCCCTAATACTGTATCTGAAGTCTCTATTATATAGACCTTAGTGGTCCCCTAAAACTTTATCTGAAGTCTCTTTTATATAGACCTTAGTGGTCCCCTAATACTGTATCTGAAGTCTCTTTTATATAGACCTTAGTGGTCCCCTAATACTGTATCTGAAGTCTCTTTTATATAGACCTTAGTGGTCCCCTAATACTGTATCTGAAGTCTCTTTTATATAGACCTTAGTGGTCCCTAATACTGTATCTGAAGTCTCTTTTATATAGACCTTAGTGGTCCCCTAATACTGTATCTGAAGTCTCTTTTATATAGACCTTAGTGGTCCCCTAATACTGTATCTGAAGTCTCTTTTATATAGACCTTAGTGGTCCCCTAATACTGTATCTGAAGTCTCTTTTATATAGACCTTAGTGGTCCCTAATACTGTATCTGAAGTCTCTTTTATATAGACCTTAGTGGTCCCCTAATACTGTATCTGAAGTCTCTTTTATATAGACCTTAGTGGTCCCTAATACTGAATCTGAAGTATCTTTTATATAGACCTTAGGGGTCCCCTAATACTGTATCTAAAGTCTCTTTATATAGACCTTAGTGGTCCCTAATACTGAATCTGAAGTATCTTTTATATAGACCTTAGTGGTCCCCTAATACTGTATCTGAAGTCTCTTTATATAGACCTTAGTGGTCCCTAATACTGAATCTGAAGTCTCTTTTATATAGACCTTAGTGGTCCCCTAATACTGTATCTGAAGTCTCTTTTATATAGACCTTAGTGGTCCCCTAATACTGTATCTGAAGTCTCTTTTATATAGACCTTAGTGGTCCCTAATACTGTATCTGAAGTCTCTTTTATATAGACCTTAGTGGTCCCTAATACTGTATCTGAAGTCTCTTTATATAGACCTTAGTGGTCCCCTAATACTGTATCTGAAGTCTCTTTTATATAGACCTTAGTGGTCCCCTAATACTGTATCTGAAGTCTCTTTATATAGACCTTAGTGGTCCCCTAATACTGTATCTGAAGTCTCTTTTATATAGACCTTAGTGGTCCCCTAATACTGAATCTGAAGTCTCTTTTATATAGACCTTAGGGGTCCCCTAATACTGAATCTGAAGTCTCTTTTATATAGGCCTTAGTGGTCCCCTAATACTGAATCTGAAGTCTCTTTTATATAGACCTTAGGGGTCCCCTAATACTGTATCTGAAGTCCCCTTTATAGTCTCTTTTAGAAGTCACTTTGCTCGTTTGAAAGCCATGATGTCTCTCTCTCATGGGGGCGGCCAAATTCTCCGGGCGGGCAAAGCAGAGAAAGCGGAGGTAACCTTGCCCCTTATGACCTCATAAGGAACAAGATTCCAGATCGGCCCATCTGAGCTTTCATTTTCTCAGGGCTCGGTTACACCTATCACCATTTCTAGCCACTGGGGGACCAAAGGCAGGCTGGGAAACGCTTATTAATGTTAAAAAAACAAAGTGAAACGTCCATGCCATGGGACCTTTAATTGACCGGAGGAAATACAAACTAGAGAGAAGGATCATTATGGAGTGAATGAAAAGAGCAGGATGGAAGGGAAGAGGATTGAAAAACATACTGGAATGTCGAGGAGGTGGACAAGGCAGGAGATGTTTGATCAACTCATTATTCAAAGTTCAGTTTATTTAAATTGGACACTGTAGGAGGACTGTAGCACCAGTAGCTGGCAGTAGTGTAACACGTTGGATGCAAACTGCTGTTAAAACACACAGAGGAGGTAGAAAAAGCTCCTCCTCCTCCTCCTCCTCCTCCTCCTCCTCATGTAGCAGCTATAAAGTGTGTGTAGCACAGACTGATAGGACTTCACTCACATAGATCTCATTATAGGTGCCCTGTGAGAGCCCGCAAGCCTAATCTTCTTCTCCTTCTAGGACAATCAAAACAGCACAATGGTGAGTATTTTTACTATTATTAACTTATCCAAAAGAAAGGCAACATTTGCTGGATTTTGTGAGAGAATTACGAGAGTAACTTAGAAAACTAATAGTAATAACCATAGTTTTCCTGTTGCGTCTGCAGACTTTCCCTCCAAAATCTATTACAAGCCTCTGCTCTTGTTTCACTTTAGTGGCCCCAGGCTGCTACTAAAATAACTTTTTGACATTGCTACAGCACATTAAAAACTTATTTATATGCTTGAAACTGTACAAAAACATGAAGTTTTGTGAATCAGTGGAACCAGTGCTACCAGGCATGTGGCTGCAGCCCCAGTAAAGGTTAACTGTTTCCATATGTCTGTCAGCAGGGTGTGCTTGTTTGGGGAATGCTGATGTGGCTTCCAGAGGCCGCTTGTGTATTTTACATTTCTATTTCTGCCGTTCAGCGCCATCGTGCTGATAAGCTGCTGCATTCCTGCAGCGTTTGACCTAAAGCTGGATCTTGTGAATGCATTAAACACCCTTCAGATAATAGAAAAAAACATGCCTATATTTTCCATGTTAGACATGAGGTCTGGCACATGACAATAAACCCTTTAAGCCATGGATCAACATTTTTACAAGAGCTAAAGAGTCTTAGGTTAATTCTTCAGCATGATTGCATGATGACCTTAACTTTGTTCCCTCGTAAGAGCAAACAGTGAGTGTGTGTACCGCGTGCAGGCCATTTGGAAAAACAGGAGTGAATATAGTTTGTTTAGGCGCTGACAACAAGAAAAGTCTGTTTCCTCAAATGGTTTTTTGGTTGGCTGTCACTTCCTGTTGGGCCATTTGTGAAACAACATGAAAGGGGAGGTGTGGACAGTCAAAGTGCCTTCAGAGTTGCCATCCCACCTTTAAAAAGTATTGCTAGAGTGGGTTTAGATGAAGATAAATGGCATCTGCTGATTTTATGAACATTAAATTTTGTTTTTGGGTCCATTGTGAATTGGCAAGTGTGGAAAAACACATTGCTCCACTTCATTTGAATGGAGAAGCTAAAGAATAATTAAAGTTTTGTATCTGACTTCCAATACAATGATCCACTGTGTTTGCCCTCCTATGTCTAGGCCCCAACGTCAGCTGTGACAGTTTTAGAACAAGATACAGGAAGTGCATAGTCGCTCACTGTACTGCCATTGCCAGGAAGTGCCAGTAACTTTCACAGTGTGTGTGTGTGTGTGTGTGTCTTGTAAGCGTGAACCAATGTGGCATGTTGCACACCACCACTCCCACTTTTTCTCATATCCTGTTGAAGCTCCCCGGCTCACAAAAAGGCAGAATACAAGCTTCATCGCAGTTATGTCTGCATCCCACATTTTGCTAAGACGCTGTAAACGCTCCATAAAGCCTCTGCATTCAAAGCATATTATTTCCATGATGTAAGCTGCCATCTAAACAGGTTCGTGGTGTCGCTGTCTGTGTGAGGCTTCACTCAAAATAGCTGGCTGCCATCGCCATACTTGGCAGCTCCCGTGCCGCCCTGACCCCCTCCTCCGTCTTTCTCACAATCTGTTTAAGGGGGGAGAGGGGGGAGGTCGAGGGATCAAAATTCAAAACAAAAGCCCACAATGAAAAAGCCCAGTATGTTAAGTGTTTTCACCATTGTAGGCTTAAATATGCCGTTTCTGGTGGTTGTGCTGTTTATATATATATATAAACTACAAACTATACAACTAGAACTCAGCTGTCATGCTTAGTTCAGGTGTTAGTAGCACTGCCACTGTGGCAGAAGCCTGGCATTTCAACCATTTATTGATTACTTCTAGGTAACTATTCTTTTATTAAATATATTTGGCTATTTCAACACTTTTTTGTATTAATTTAGTGTTATTAACTTTACTGCGATGGTTTATCCATACTTTTAGCTAACTATTTTCCAATTAATTTACTCTTATCCAGCATTTATCCATTAGAGCCCTTTATCATACATCCAGTTAGCTTACTTTCTTCCAATTTATCCATACATTTAGGTAAATATTTTCATAAACATAGACATGCTATAGCGTTTTATCTTACACTTATCTAATTACTGATATTAGTATTCCTCAATGTGGCTAACTTCACTTCAGGAGAATTCCTGATTAAAAAAAGCATGCACAATGAAGTAAAACCCTTCAAGACTGCCTATCAGACTGAATGATCTTGCTCGGGAGGACGGCTGCGTTCTGCGGAGCATTGTTAAGAGCTGTTTGTGCTGCTGAAGAGGTCCCACTGGAAAAACATGCCAGGATGTTTTTAGGCTCGGCTCTAGGCTCAAAGACAGACTGACTGCATAGGAATTTCACAACAACATGACAATAATACTGGCCCACATGTTCCCTCCATAAATGAGGTCAGAGGTCAGCTGCAGCCTCTTTTACCACTACGTAAACATGGAATTATTTATTATACATAAATATAAAAGAGTTGGGGGTTTGCGTTGCCATGTCGTCGTGACAGCTGGCCTTTAGTTTACCGACTACAGCTGCAATAATGTAAACACACAGTAGGACAAAGCAGTTATGGGTCAGCAGAAATTAAATTGATTTCACCCTCAAAAGGTGCTTTTCCAAACTCCCTGTGTCACATATTTGCAACTGGACCACTTTTAATCTCCTCGTGAAGCTCCAGTTAACCAAACAGGACAGTTGACGTGGCATTTTCAACTCTCTCAGGCCTCGTTTGTCTTCTAAATGAAGAGACCAGACTTGTTTTAGGCCTCAGCAAGCGTGCACCCAATTCCTCCACCCCACCCACACCCTTTACAAGGAGCTAGAAATACTTCAGGAGGGTGTGGAAGCACTTTGGCCCTTAGAGATACTCTGACAAGAACATGTTAATCATCCATGCTTTTTTCTTTAGATCCTGATTTGGATTGGTGTCACATCCTACTCGCAAGGATATGTGAAAATGTAACATGTTTCTTTAAAGTTGGCAGATGGAGACCTGCACACTTGAATACACAGAACTAATAATAATAATGTGAAAATGCAAAAGAGGTTAAAAAAAGTTTGGTTTGGTTTTTTTGACACTTAACTGTCATTTCCAGCAGGTCACGACAGGTTATAAGCAGAAATGTTTGCTTCCAGCTATCCAGCCAAATGGTACGACTTGAGTGTGAATGTCAATGGGGTTTGGTTTGCATGATGAATGCAGGGATAATTTTGCAGCTGTAAATCTGAGAAATACAGTTGATATTGATCATATTCTGAAGTTTTTACTTACACCAGTATCACTAAATCATATTGGATAAAATAAATAAAATACATGCAAATCTCACCTTTTTCCTCCGCAGCGCGAGTGTATCTCTATCCACGTCGGCCAGGCTGGTGTCCAGATGGGCAACACCTGCTGGGAGCTGTACTGCCTGGAGCACGGCATCCAGCCCGACGGCCACATGCCCAGCGAAAAGCCCAGCGGAGGCTACGACGACTCCTTCACCACCTTCTTCAGTGAGACGGGCACAGGGAAGTACGTCCCCAGAGCCATCTTTGTCGACCTGGAGCCCACTGTGATTGGTGAGAGCAACAACATGTTTGACATTATTTGACGCCTGAGATTTTATATTTTATAAAGACAAATTCTAAGTCCAAGACAGTGGATGTCATTGTCATTTGTTTGGATTTATATTCCGACCAAAGTTTATTTTAAACTATTTAAATGAAATGGGTCAGCAGTCAGCCAATCAGATCTCAAAATATACTTTGCACTGCAAGCCTGGAAACAACTGCTCAAAGTATAGTCTTATTTTAGTCCAACAACACTCTAATCAACTATTCAATCAAATTACTCTGTATCTTGGGCAAACATTACATCCACAAAGCAAGACCTCTTCAACACTTCATCTATCCAGGGTGATGAAAAATGGGCATTGTAGATGTTAAATTATGCAAAACCCAGCCACTGCATGGCCTGTCTGTTGACTCAAATTTAATTTAAACTTAATGCGTCGGATTGCTCTAGACAAATCCGATATTTGAAACCAACCACGTGTTTTTCTTTTAAAGTCTTTTCAGTTCATTATCCACATAAAAGTCAAGAAAATTCTATCTACAGCCCCCAAAATCTAAACGGTACTACCGTCTCTCTCCTCCAGATGAGGTCCGTACAGGCACGTACCGCCAGCTCTTCCACCCCGAGCAGCTGATCTCAGGAAAGGAGGATGCCGCCAACAACTACGCCCGCGGTCACTACACCGTCGGAAAGGAGCACATCGACTCTGTACTCGACAGGATCCGCAAACTGGTAAGAAAAGCTCTTAAAGAGGTCAGGCTTTACAGCAATTTCACAATATCCAAAATATGTCATTAGTCAGCTGTTAATTTAGAAGGTGGGGTGATTTGATGATATTAAAAACCAATATCTTAAATCAAATAGAACGAAGGAAACACTGTTATTTCACCAAGCAGTATAGTCTTTAAATTTCTTGATATAACTCATGTAAAAATTATACCATTTAGTCTGTTTCAAAACTTCTTAAATTCTACCTTTCTCGTGCAGTCTGACCAGTGCACCGGGCTGCAAGGTTTCCTGGTCTTCCACTCCTTCGGAGGAGGAACCGGCTCAGGCTTCACCTCTCTGCTGATGGAGCGCCTCTCAGTAGACTTTGGCAAGAAGTCCAAGCTGGAGTTTGCCATCTACCCAGCCCCCCAGGTGTCCACTGCTGTGGTGGAGCCTTACAACTCCATCCTGACCACCCACACCACCCTGGAGCACTCCGACTGCGCCTTCATGGTGGACAATGAGGCCATCTACGACATCTGCCGCAGGAACCTGGACATCGAGCGTCCGTCATACACCAACCTGAATCGCCTCATCAGCCAGATTGTCTCCTCCATCACCGCCTCCCTGCGCTTCGACGGCGCCTTGAACGTGGACCTGACGGAGTTCCAGACCAACTTGGTGCCCTACCCTCGCATCCACTTCCCTCTGGCGACCTACGCCCCGGTTATCTCCGCAGAGAAGGCCTACCACGAGCAGCTCACCGTGGCGGAGATCACAAACTCCTGCTTCGAGCCAGCCAATCAGATGGTGAAATGCGACCCTCGCCACGGCAAATACATGGCCTGCTGTCTCCTGTACCGCGGTGATGTAGTTCCCAAAGACGTCAACGTTGCCATCAGCAACATCAAAACCAAGCGCTCCATCCAGTTTGTGGACTGGTGTCCCACAGGCTTCAAGGTGGGCATCAACTACCAGCCTCCCACTGTGGTTCCTGGAGGAGACCTGGCCAAGGTGCAGAGGGCCGTGTGCATGCTGAGCAACACCACCGCCATCGCCGAGGCCTGGGCTCGCCTCGACCACAAGTTCGACCTGATGTACGCCAAGAGGGCCTTCGTCCACTGGTACGTCGGAGAGGGGATGGAGGAGGGAGAGTTCTCGGAGGCCAGAGAGGACATGGCGGCCCTGGAGAAGGATTACGAAGAAGTGGGTATCGACTCATTCGAAGAAGATGAAGAGGGGGAGGAGTATTAAAAAGAGACAGAGGGTTTTAAGGAAAGGGTAACAGTTTATGAGTTTTAATCTCTTCCAGAAGCAGCCTTGAGTGTTGATGTGCAGGTTATTGACTGCTGTCTAATGAACACTAACGTTACTGCTGAGCAGAGTTTGGTATAATAAAAAAAATAACTCACTGAGAGAGAAGGTACCTTTGCTTCCTTTTTTTAAATAAAACTGTTTACACCAATTCTCTTGACTTTCAACAATGTTTGATTTTAGAGTGTTACCACTTAATTTAGGTAAAAGGAGAGTTACTACCTTTGCATTGCCTCTTGAAAATGTGTTTGGAAATAGTTGTAACTATGATTATTTTCACTATTCATATTTTAATTATCATTATTTTAAGATGCAGCTAATAATTTTGTTCAAAAAACATCAAACCTAAATATATTTGAAAATGAAACTAGTAACTTCTCATAATTGAGGCTTGATAAATCATCTAACCTAAGACAAATGTAAATGAACTTTGTGTCAATTAATGGACCAATTATTTAAGTTCTAGTTGGAAACTTGCACAGTTATAAAAGGGAAAAAACAAAGAACACTGCCTTTCCCAAAAGTGTTAACATTGATCTTCCCCTTGTCACAGGCCAGGCTTCTTTCCCTCACCTATGCCCGTGTTTGCGGACTTTCTTATGCTCTGCAAAAAGAGAACAGACAAATCAAACATCCTGCATGAATTGTGTGCATGAAGGTAGGTCAAGTACCACACACCATGGTTGAGGTGAAAGCGAATAAACAAAAGGAGGAAGGCAGCATAAAAAACCTCTGATTAGTCCGATTGATTGCACCTCTCTGCCTCTGAGCTCACAGGGCAATCACAAATAAACGCTGCTCTCAGTTTCCTTAGTTTTGGCGTTGACGTTCAGCGTGTGCGATCTAGCATCTATCGCCCTGGGTCTGCATTTATCAAGCCTCTGAGTAGTACTCCTAAGAACACTGCTATGGACTGAAGAAGAGTAGAACACACTTTCTTTGTTCAAAGCTACGCTTAAAGGTTAGTTATCAAGCATCTCAGTCGGGTTTAAGAGTAGGGTATATAGGACCATATCTTACGTGTCAGACTTAGATTTCACGACACTTGGCTGTGCCAAATGGGCTTTGGATGACGACATAGGCATGGACCAATCACTGCAGAGATTTCCTTATTTAAAGTGCCCATAAATCACTTTTTCTGGGATTTGGGGTGTTATTTTCTGTCTCTGGTGCTTCCACACACAAACAAACTTGCAAATAAACCCATCCATGCTGTTTTGAGTGAGGTCCGGTTTCTGAATGTCCTCTGTCTTCAGTCTCTGGGTGAGCTGTTCAACATCTGCACGGCTTTCTACGTCACTAGCCGAGACAAGGTGGCTAACCGTAGCATGCTAGCTCGTTCTCAATGGCAAAACACTGCTACAACACACACTAGTTCACCATAATCTCCAAAAGAACTACTTCCTGTCCCTGTTCTACAGATAATCCACAAGTGTCCCTTGTCTAGAAGAAGTCTCCCAGCTGATCCTGCCTTGGACTGACCAAAGCTGGAGAAAGAGTTATCAGCTGATGGATCTTACCGAGCTACTGAGCATGTGCAGCTCCCAACAAAGATAGGATAGAAGGGAGATGTCTCACTCTGGAGATAAAACTAGAGAGATGTCTCACTCTTTAGCTAAAATGGTGAAATTCCTAAGAGGAGTTTACATTCAACACACATTTGACAGTAAATCATTTTCAATATAATACATTATGATATACACATGTGAAAGGAAAGATAAACACCCTTTCCACCATGTCTTAATTACAAATTGTGACCCGCTGTGCTGTTAACTGACCTGTCTGTTTATAGCCTAGATTTTATGATATTTTATGCCTGCTCTATCCAAACAATATCATTTGATTAACTGCTTGTCGTCAAACATTTCAGAAACATTCTTCCTCTCCTGAAAGACTGGTGCACATCTGTCTCCACAGCTGTCTTAAATAACTGGGAGAGAAGAGGGATTCTTACCTTTAACACATCTGATAACTAAATGATTGCTATTACACTGAAGTTTGAAAGTAGGAGTACATTTAATGAATTCTCAGTGCTTGATAAATAAGGGCCCAAGTATCCAGGCAGATACTCTTGGATCCAAGAGGGTTTTAAAATAGTTTGTTTAGCATAGAAAGTTGGATAATTAGCTCAACCCGTAAAGGAACACTTCATCTTTCATCCGTTGTTTTTCACACACATTTAAAATCAGCAGATCTGGAGATACAGTACATGGTTTTCACTGGACTAACAAAAGCTGTCGGATAAATGTAGTGCAGGAAAAAGTACAATATTTACCCCTGAGATGTAGTGGAGTAAAACTATAGAGTAGCTGAAAAAGAAATACTCAAGTAATGTACAAATGTATAGGCCGACTTAAGCCCAGTACGTTAGTTAATGTATTTGTTGAATTTCACTGGATGCACGCTTGAATATATGCTCAAAGGGGTAATTCAGAGCTGTTTGAGCATCCATGTTCCATCCTTAACCATTCTGTGGGACAGAAGCCATTCAAAGTGATGTGTTGTCTTTTTATGTACATGTTGTGGGTGGGCTGTGGGGGGTTCACCACAAGATGGCAGTGGGGTGCTGCTGTGAGAGGAAGCTCTCAACCACACTGTAGGGAAGATAACAGGAAAGAAAGAATACATGAATTGATAAAAATCAAGGACAAGGCCACCAGATTGCCACACACACACACAAACACACACAAACACACACAGACATACTATATGGCCAAATGTATGTGACAACCCTGGGTACATACATGATCTAATGTGTGAGTCTGGGCTGTTTTGGGCTGTGTTCCAGTTAGATATGCAGTTGAAATCTATCTGTGTTGCTCTGAGTAATTACTGTGAATGCTCTAAGCTAATGCTCATTTAAAACTAATTTAGACTTCTTATTTGCTACAGTAGAAAATACACAAAAGACTTCCTTCTTTACAGATGTTCCTGTGCAGGACCACGGGAGACATAGACTTATTTTCCCATTTCAACTCTTCTCTTAAACTAAGTTTCTGAAGTTGCTGCTGGACTTTTTTTCTCTTCTTGCCCTCCTCAGCGGAGGAGGCCTTCATATTGGCTCTGTAATTGCTTTGATGTAATTAAGTCTCAGCAGCATGGACAGAAGAATTATAAAGGTCATGTTTTTGTCTCCTATATTTCACATTTCTTCTTAGTATGGGTTTAAAAAGAGCATGATGGTGCGGCATTTTCAGACCGCTGACAGGATGCTGCCACACAAACACAGCTACTCAAAGGAGAAGGTGCTGATATCAATGAGTAACCACAGCAGGGCCAGGACACATGGTTTTACACTTAGAGTTGGTGGAAAGGACTCTTTTCTTTGAGAGGATTGTTGTGGGAGTAAAACCCCTTTCACCAAAACATACACAAACATAAGTTGGAGGTTTGGGTGGCTTTGGCCTGCCGTAACAGCAGAATGAAAGCAGGAAGGCCGTGGACACCTGCATCGTGCACCTGTGTATCCAAGAAATCAACATACCTTACCACTTTACTTTACTTACATGTAGTGCATCTTAAAAGATGTTCATTACAATGCGGCGTAGTTAAACAGCGACTTTAATTGTTATTCATTTGTTCATTTCATGGAGCTGTTTCACCAACATCCACAATTAGTTTTAGCTTCTCCATTTCAATTATTTGCATTGCATACTGACTGTTATAAATACACTTTATGTCACCTTTTAGTGTGCATTTAGCACACAGAAGGTTCATTGCATCTGTAATTAAATCGGCTTCATGTCATCGGGTGGGGAACTGCAGGAGGTGTGTAGCACATAAGGTGGGGGGGAAGGGAATGGCAGGTTCAAAAATGACTGATAATGTGAAAAAGAATGCAAGTAATACACATCTGGTGTCATTGATTTACTCAAGTGCTCCACTTAAGTACAATTTTAAATACTTATACTGTATTTCAATGTTATGCTACTTTACACTTCTACTCATCCTTTCAGAGGGAACTATTGTTACTTTTTACACCAATACATTTATTTGACACCTAAAGTTACTTTTTACACACTAAACACAATATGCATATATATTATATGATGCTACTATACTATAGTATACTATATAGTACTCTGTACCCAGTATTATACAAAATATCTTAAAGTAGCTCCACATCAAAATGCTCTTATGTGTATTTATTATTAACACTTTGAAAGGAGCCATTCTGCATAATGAGTACTTTAACTTTTGATACTTTCAGTACATTGTTTTGATAGTACTACTACTGTGCTTTTACTTACCAAACATTAAAAATCAGGACTTTGACTTGTAACCGATTCTTTTAAGTATTTGAAATGCAAACATAATTACATAAATATCCATAATTCTCCAGGATTCTGCTAATTGTGCCCTCCACCTCCTAAAAAATAAGACTCAAACATGGCTCATTCATGTTTCTTTAATATTAAAACAGCCAAAAAAATACTATAACTTTTCCTTTATTCACCCCTCACCCACAATGTTTCCCACCCAAAAAATAAATAGATAGTTAAACTCACAGTAAAAACCATTCAAAACAAAAAACCATGACGACACACACAGCTTCTGTAAGTTGGACTCAATGGCGCCGTCCAATGTTACAGAGCACAGACAGCGGGACAGTTCGGCAGCATCACCAACCCGACAGGAGCTGTATCCAAGGCTACCGACAGGTTGGCATAGCAACCAATAGCCATGCAACGAAGGGGATTATCACAATTTGAGATTAACGGTTGTTTTTTTAATAGCAGTTTGGAAAGGAAACTCCAGTCGGCTCCTCTAACAGCTCCAACAGCACCGAGGACATCCGTCACTGTGATTCATGGCCGACGTTAACCGTCTGCACAATCACAGCGAGGAACGCTCTCTTGCCTTACCTTCTAATTACAATGCTTTATGTAAAACACTATAACAGGGGAGTGTTTCTAAACAAAAGACACCTTTTTAGCAGATGGAAATGCACAAGTGAAGGGCAATTGCACTTGAAATAATTCTTCCAGATAAATTCTACTGAATAAATTAGGACATGAGTTTCTTTGAAGGAACATTAAGGTTTACGTAAGACCATTATGGCAACCAGTAGAAAATATAAAACCATAGAAAATATATCTGCAGCTATTAAATGACATTACAGCAGGAATTCAAGGTTATACAGTTTATCGTTGTGTTAAAAAAGATTTTAAAAAAAAAAAGAAAAAAGCCAGATGAAGAGTATGGAGCTGCTGCAGAGGATGGTGAGCCATAGACATAATGTTCTATATGTGCTATGGGACAACAACAACTGCACTTATTGCCCTTTTAAGCTCAATATTTAGACTTTTTTTATTATATAGCAAAAAAAAAAATTGTTGTGACATGGTAAATAA
The DNA here is from genome assembly GCA_026937815.1 of Etheostoma perlongum. Classification (NCBI taxonomy): domain Eukaryota; kingdom Metazoa; phylum Chordata; class Actinopteri; order Perciformes; family Percidae; genus Etheostoma; species Etheostoma perlongum. The sequence continues at coordinate 14,635,380 of CM049394.1, forward strand.
TACAATAAATAGATCTCAGGTGATATATTAACAGGGAGACAGTGTAATAAATAAGTACTGTCCATCTGTTTAGCACTCTCGCTGTCTGTTGACTTCAAAATGTGCAACCTTATTTGTAAATCAGGTAACCATGCCAACATAAATATACAGGCCCTAACATGACAAAGGGGTTTTCTAATGATGAGTGTTGCATGATGTTTCCCAGCGAGTCAATCCCTTTCACATGAAGTTTTAGTAATAAGACATGTTGACATGTCAGGTTTTGTTATTCTTTAAAACAAATTTTTCCTATTCAGGAAGCTTTGGGGGATCAATGGTTTTTTATAGATGTGCATCTTTAAATTGGTCTCATGTCCCACTGATGGAGCAGATTGGTAGCCTGACGGTGCCACACTCAGATTCTGGACAGAATATGACTTCCTGACCTTAAATCTTGCTGGCGTATATGGGTGATTCTTTAACTATGGTACTTTTCTTGTCCCTGGATGAAATAATGAAAACTAAAAAACATTTCTTAATTTTTGTTTTTGTCAAACTTACTTCACCCTAAGGGGAACTTGTAAAAAATGTATCATGGTTCAATCATTATTTTTATTATATGATATGAGGCCTTTTATTATGTGTATATATGTGCTTTTCCTACTTTGCAACAACCCAACTTGTTTTAATTGTAAGAAACGTGGTCACGTCTGAAAAACCCCAAAGTGTCTGGCAGCGTGAGAAGAGTTAGTGTTATTTGACATTTGGGATTTTCTCACTAGTTTTAAATGGGCGGGGCCCAGTTGGGATGTCACACGTCTGTCCACCAATCAGGATTGAGCAACATTGGACTCATTTTATTGAGTCATTATTTTATAATATATTTTATTGTAATAATGGTTTAAAATGTTTTACTCTCTAGTATTTGTTTTGTTATTTAAATGCATATCTATTTTATTGTTTATCATATATATAGTCTCAAATTGCTTCCTGTTTACTTTTGTCTTATACTGAGCTTGTGAGTCATCTTAAAGTCCTTTAAATGTCTCCAACCTTTAAAAGATACTATACTATATACAATAATAAGGATCTTTGTCAAACTTTAACTTTGATTTTTTTATGATGAATATTTAATGTTGTACAGAAACACTTAAGATTTGAAGCCAAGTTTTACTTTCTTCACTAAAAGCTGCAGCTATTTCACCTTTACATGGGAAGAAGGCATAAAAATAACACGTAAAAAAAAGAATTTGTGCTAATTTCCCAAAATGTTTTGCGGAGACAGTGCCGACAGAAGACTGTCATAGTTCAGAGCGGGAGCTGGCTTCATAAAGAAAGTCATTTTATCACCTCCTCCAAACTTCCCACACATTTTGTATAGCTTGCAAATCTTGCCACGTCACAAAAAAATGAAATATCAACTCTGTTCTGTCAGCGAAAGACCTGCTGGAGGTGACTGGGGGAGCTTTATTCTATTGAGGTGATGAGAGAGAGAAACTATATCTGATATGGTGGGAAGAAGCTTGTTTTGTCCTTGAAATGTTGTTCTATAGGTATAAAACACACACACACACACACACACACACACACACACACACACACACACACACCAGTAATAATAACCACGCCTCCTCTCACTCGACGCCCCGTTGTTGTTGGTCGAGTAATGATGATGCGTCAAGCAGACATCCTCTAAAATAACCAATTAGGGAGTGAGTCAGCTGAATCCGGCTGCGTCTGGACAGGAAGTGTCCTTCGTCTGGGTAGATCTGTCCCAAAACAGACAAAAGAGTAAAGAAATTATAAACAACACACAACGTCAACCGAAATTTAGAAAGGTTATTGTGTGGTATTGTCTTAAAAAGACAGTTTTTCCCATGTAGCTTGGAGCAGAGGATTCTTTTCATTGTAATTCAATTGCAAACTTTACTTTGGCAACATCCAACTTCTACATCCGAGTGCAATGATTTTTAGAAATCTGTTTATTTTATTGTCTCTAGCCCCAGTTGAGGCACTTTTTTTAAATACTTTTTAAGGTATTTAGGTATTTACCTGCATAGTATAGTTGGCTCCGATCTTTATCAGGTGTTTGATGAGCTCTGCTGAGTGCTGGAAGTGAACGTTGGCTGTGGAGGAAAACAACAGGGTTATTTTACACTGCTGCATATAAAAGCTCCGCTTCTCATGCAGGGTGGAGCGTCATGGAGAGGCTCATTTCAAAAGAACACAAGCATTAAATCATAAAAGGTGATTGTGAGACGTGCGTACCGTCTGCAGTGCCGTGAGCCAGAAACAGAGTTCCTCCCTGCAGACCTTTCATGTTGGAGACCACTCTGGAAGCCTGGGAGAAACATTCTTCATCAATACATCAGATCTGATCACCTTTACATAAGTTTAGTGTGTTAAATCCCCCAGTTTCCAATCTGTATACTAAGCTAAGCTAACTGACTGTATTCTTGTGTTTATCGGGCAGACATTAGACAGTTTCTAAAATGTCAAACTGTTATTTTAATCTAGAAGATTAAAAAAAAAGTAATTCAAGAAATAAACCCTGGAAAGGTCATGGAGGGATATTTTGAAGCCGGTATGGCCATACAGTATGTGGAGCAGCCTGACTAGAAATTGACATATAAATGTTCACACTTGTAGTTGGTTGGTTGTATTTTGTATTTTTTCCTCTGCAACAGGAAGCCAGATTGCATTTAGATGTATTGCTCAGGGGAGTTTGAATGGTAGCTGTTATATTAGAGGATATCTCAACCTCTCAATCCCATCATTCACTTTTTATTCCCAGCTGGGATGCAAACGAAGATCACATCCCAGCAGCCGGACATTTAATAACCCCGTCTGCTTCTCTTTCATCTCAGAGGAAGAGTGATGGTGTCCCGCTGATTATTGCCTGATCAGATCGCGCCACATTTCTTTTTCACTGGGTGTCATTTAAAAGCAGACACCCCCTCCTGCTGTGAGAGTCACAAAAATAGCCGGCCCACTTTTAGGCAACCCACTTAGGAGGAAAAACACACTTTGACTGCGACCTTCACATAGAGGAGGATTGTGTCATTTCTTTTTAACCTCTGGCATTGTCCAACTTTTCATGTTAGTGTGTTTTTCCCCTCTGTTACAAAAGGGCAGGATTTGGAAAATTGCCTGAAATGCTTGTGTCTTTATTTTTACCCGTTTTGTTTGTGAAGTGAACCAAGTCTTCATTTAGAAAGCTGCGTGACCTCTGCCTCTCTATTGAGGAAGACAGACTTGGAAAGGGAAAAAAAAAAAAATTTGTAAGTAATTTAAAGTCTGCAAATAAAACCGATTTTGATTCTGTGGCCAAGATCTTGCATTACGTAACCAAACATGTTTCCCACTGTGCTCTGACTTGTTCCTTTGATTGAATGCAGTGGTTCCCAACCTGTGGGTCAGGTACCCTGAGGGGTCCAGAGACGACATACAGAACAGGTCATACTCCTGCTACACAAAATAATGACTCTTTTTAAATTGGACGGTGGTGGCAGTGCAAGTACACATGGATGAGTTAACATAATGAAACTATTAGTTAAATTGGCCAGTCAATGTGATTAGGATGACAGCAAACATGGCGTAGAGGACTGAGAGCCACGGACCTTGGAGGTCATGTGATATGTGTTTTTTTGCTGTCAGATTAGCGGTTTATTGATTTATCGCCGCCTCAGCAACCTTTTTAAAAAAAAGCCAGCATTGTTATGCGTCTGGCTCCTGGAAAAGATGTGATTTGGGACACAACATTAACAAACCCAGCACCAGATGGATGATGGGTAAAAGCAGCTCACTTGGTATCTGTTCTTCTCAGCTGAAGGTGAGCCGAGGTATCTCTCTGAGATGGCAGAGGCTGGAACAGAAAGGAGGTTACAGGGTTGTTGTTTTACAAAAGATGTCAGACAAAAACTAATGCTGGAGCTGCAGTTGATCTCAGGCTGCTTTACAACATAAACCACTTCTTAGATTCTTCTTTCTGCTCCAGATTTAACACACTACATGAGAAAATCTGTTCCACACGTGTGTTTTTAGCATACAGAAACTGAATCCTTACCTCGCTCTGTAAGAAACAAGGAATCAGAGGATTGACAGACACACTTCAGTCTATTGGACTATATGTTATATCAGCTATAATCACATACAGCAGTACCTCAGCTGTACAGTAGCTCTTATACTATACTTATATACTCGCTTGACTCTCCTAGAAATGATGAAAACCCCAAAAACTTCAATAAGCCTGAAGTCCCTGAAGTAGAACCTAAGGATAATTAAAGTCACATTACTCAGACAATACAGCATGTAGGATAAAGGCGGCGGCGGCGCTGCAGCAGCAGAAGTAATAAATATTTCCATGTCTCTGCAGTGTGGATTAAAGAAGTAGAGCTATGTCTCTGCTCACCGTACATGGACCAGTCAGTGACAGGAGCCTGCACTGCAGCACATCTGATCAGCTTCTCCGTCGACTTCAGCATCGTCAGTGCGAGGAAGCCACCGTAGTCCTGTTGGAGGAACGTAAAACCAGCTCTTCTGGTTGAATATACACAAATACGAACGGGTATCGCGGGTAGCAAAGCAGCAACATGTCTCTGCTACACATTCATGTCATTTTTAAGACTTTCCTCAAGTCTTTAAACAACGTTTTCCGGCATCCACAAATCATACAAGTTAAACAAAGAGAATAAATACCCCTCTTGCACGAAAATGTTCCTTTGTTTTGACTGCAAAAACTTTAGGACCATTGATCTATGAGAATGAAGAAGAACTTGCACCTGCCATCAGCTGTCATCATTTACGGCCTCATACATTATGAGATTAAGCCTCATTTAGCATTTCAAACCACACACATTCACATTCATCCTTCAGGGTGAAAGGTTTGATTCATTCCCAGACAAACCTCTCCGAAGACTCCGACACGGGTGCGATCGACGAACGGCAGATCCGCCAGGTATCTGGGGCACACAGAGGAAACCCTTACACACACATAACAAGTGGACTCAGAAGAACAGAACAGAGCTGCTGGAAAAAGAAATGCAAAAACTGAAATATCACTAGTGTTTTTATAACTAAGGAGCATATTGGACATGTGTTTTGCAGCTGAATTAATCCTGTTGTGGTGTCAAACCCCGTAGAGACGGTACAACAACTTTCTATGTTCACTGATTGTAATTCTCAGATAAAATCTGGTTTCCTTGAGTGCACTTGACAATTAGGAGCCCCCCCTCTCCCATCTGCACACATCTACCATTTACTGTTTGTTCAAATCTTAATGTGTGACAGTTATTCACAGTGCAATAAAGTAGTTTTGTTGTATAATTTGCAAACGTTTTGACATCTGGAGGAAACTTTGCTGTCTCAATACAGAACTTAAAAGTATTTGTTATTTTAATCTCAAACATAAACACAGCTCCTCTTCCCCCTTAGAGTGGATATCAGCATTGGGGCAATTCATTTCAGTAACACGTTACGCCAATATTTATTAATTTGGCCCATTAAATGTAAGATACAATGAACAATGGAATTACCTTTTTTTCTCAGAAAAACAGTGAAAAACTGTGAAAGATCAGTTTACTGACATTGAAGACGAAGAAAATGAGAAAATTTACATCCAAGAAGCTGTAACTTCCCGGATCAATTAGACAATAATCAAAATTAATGCAGATTTATTCTCTTGCGCATATAAAAGTGTGATTGTGTGTAAATGTGCATTAAAAAAAAAACTTTGAAAACAGGTCAAATTTGACCCAAAGACAACATACTTGGCAGAAGTGTCTTTTGTTTTGCTTTGGGACAAACCGGATGTTACGAACGGTTAAAAGCACCCAGACTGGACTACATGTGTTACGTACTCCACAGCTGCTGCCTGGTCCTCTGCATCCACCGTGCCGAGCCTCTGATGGACCTGCTCTAAAACCCTGTCAGGGCACAGAGAGGACCATTAATAACAAAAACTGGCAACACATGTTGAATATGGAACGTGAATGTCCAGTACCTTTGTCCTCTGAACCCCGAGCCTCTGCCGTCGAGCCGAGCTACGATGACCTGGTCGGACCCCGCCAGCACGGAGGCCCAGTCCAGCCCAAACTCCTCCGTCGCCGCCTGGGCGCCCAGGGAACTGCCCCTGGGAGGACAAACACACAAACACACAAACACACTGATTATTTTACTCAAATGCTCGTCATCTTCTTTTATTGTAACGATGAAGCACTGTATAAAGCAGAGATCTTCAACAAGGGGTCCAGGGCCTTTAGGAGGTCCTCAGAGTCCCTGCAGGGGGCCACCACCAAATTATTGGTCAGTTTTTTCAAAAATTAAAATTTCCTGACATGAATTTTACGTATTATTAGCAAATATAAATCCCCACTGATGGCCTCTAGGTGAGAGAGCCACCCACAGATAAAGGATTCACTGTGTTTAACATTTAAAACATGATTCATAAAATCATGCCAAAATTCATTCTTTTAATAGCTTAGTATGTTATGCCCCAAAAGGTATGTGATGTTTAGAAGTTGTTAGAAAAAAAGTTGTTAGAACATTTTAATTTAAATATCAGTATTTCACAAAGATTACAGAAAACTTCAACAAATGTCTGCAGCAGAACTTTGTTTTTCTTCTTCCCATTAATAATCTCACAACCCCTCAATAATAAAAACAATAATAATAGCCTTTGGTTGCAATAGAGTACTTTTGTCTACTTTTGATCTACTCCTTCCACCACTGGCTTTGAGACTGTGATATTTATTGAAACTCTGCGTTTAAACAGGATTATAGGACATTGCAAATGTAGCTACATTTCATTTTTTGTCCAACACGCCGTGTATTTTTAGTTAGAACTGTTTCTGTTGATTTGTAGAAATGCATTTGAAATGTAACAGTAAATATAAATGGTACAAAGATGTAAATGTAATAATGGGCTTACACTATAAGAAGAAGGCCGTACAGGTAGGACTCCGAGAAGTCAGGAGGATAGATGAGCTTCAGAGGCAGCTCTGTGAGGGGGGGGAAACATGAGCACAAGCAAACAGACCGCTGCAAACACACTCATATCATTCTCTCATTAGTGCAGATCATTTGTACCAAAGTTGTCGTTCGTGATCATCCGGATTTCAGTCTGAATCATCTTTTTAGTCTCCAGCGCCGACCGCAGTGGAAGGTTGTTCTCTAAGATGAAATATGCTGTAAAATATAAAAATCAGAGTAAAATTGTTAGTTATTTATCTGCTGGAATAAATGAAACACATCGAAGAAGTTCAAATTTCTGCTAATTCAAGTCCAACAAAGAAATAAAGACAATAAAGAAACATTCAGCCCTTTATCCAGAGGCTGCAGCAGACTCTGTCCTCATTTAATAGCCACTAATCCACATAGAAGGCCGGCTTCCTTTACTCTACATGTACCACCAAGAAATAACATACTGTTCAATACCTGAGGTTCTTGCTGCATCCGCATCCCCCTGTGGCGGACTCTTATTTGGATATGATTCAGCACTTTATCTCCCTGACTTGTCTTTTATAAGCATGCACATTAGTACTTACAGCTATTTTACATAAACAATTGCAGAGATAAACTGTGATGAATTTAAAGATTTAAAGAGTGATACGAAACACATTGCCGGTGCAGTTTGGCACGGTGTCAAATCCAACAGCTGCTGATGTTTTCATACAAATGGAGATGATAATGCTTAATTGCTGCAAACTAGTTTCCATTTCAGGGAAAAAGCCACATCTGCCTGCCCACACAATCACAGAGCTCTTTCATATTAGGGAGAATAAAGACGACTTACAGTCCACGTCATCGAAACTGAGAAGCAGCACAGCTGGAACTCCAGGACCTGCAAACGGAGGGACAGGAAAATGTAGTTTTTAACTAAATTTTATTTATAGTGTCAAATCCTAACAAAAGTTATCTCAGGACATGTTACACATAACTGTAATATCAGAAGTGAGGGGGACAGATGGTTTTTATGGAAAGACATTCTCCCATTTGTCTCTCCAACTCTCCGATTCATTAGATTTATGATCAATGACAGATTTCCATAATCCTTTCCATACTGTTTAACTGGCTGCATCTCGCCCAATGGGAGACAATATTGCATATTTTAATGATTTTTTTGTATTTATTTCTATTATATAGAAAGTCTAACTTGAGCAATGTGCACACTTGCCTACTTATGGTGCGTTCAAATCAACTTGGACGTTGTGTAAGAGCACACACACATCCTGTGTTGACGCATTCTATATTTGAAGCTGAATTTCTGACTTAGTTGGATAGTTAAGAGGCATTATTTTAAAATTTCAGACCCTTTTATACCATTAAGGAAGTTTAGTGGAGCTATCTAGTATAATTTGGGGAACAGGGCCCGCGTGCTACTGCAGATTCCCTACTTGGAGCTTCTCTCCAGCGCAGTCAACGCCGATGACTGTCAACCGAGGACTACAATCGACTTCACATCAGTAAACTGTTCAGGTGTATCTGCTTGATGGTGTGGTCCCTGCTAGTGACTGATACTATATGTAATTCTTTGACTCTCTCTCCCTGACCTTTACAGTGCAGGATGGCGTGCTGTGCATCGGGGCTGACGTCGGCGTCAAAGAACGAACACTCTTCCTTCAGTCCACAGGTGAGACATCGTCGTGGAAACAGGCCGAGGGTGGACACACTGTCGGAGGACAGATACAACAACGTGCATCACACACACTAGAGGGAAATGTCGAAGAAAAAATGAACCAAAAGCTTCAAAAATTCAATGTCAGTCAGAGATTGACCTGTAGAAATGTCTTTGTTGTGCAGAGTCCTCTGTGCTCAGAAAGTATCTGTGTGGGGGAAAGCAGAGCAGCTAAAGTAGGACAAGGTCAGAGAGCCATTATAAACATGCCTTCATTAAGTACTTCACTGTAGCAGCTGACCAACCAGAAACAGAGAACTATACAATGATGATCCCTGCAGCTCACATGGCATGTTAGACAATAATTGTCTTCAAACCATTTCTGCAGAATGCAGCTGAATGTGTATTAATATTAGTTATTTTACTGGGAGAAGAGACAGAAACAGATGAGGCCCAAATAACCTACTTGGCCAATCACAGGCTTAACATCGTTTCTTAAAAAATTGGAATTGCTTTTATCAGGATAAAAATCAGGTGTCTTTCTTTCATCAGTTTTATTTGGGTGCAACATTGTAGTCACACATTGGCAACAACAAGACCCAACATATACTGAATTATACAGTTTAGAGAGATTTTGGCTTTTTTAAGTTTAGTGTTGGCTGAGAAAGGTATAAATGTTTCCTTTGTATTAAATGTGAGAAGCAAAACTTACATGATCTGGTTGTTTTCATCGTAAGCAACCATCTTTGTCACCTCCCAGTCTCCTGACGTTAAGTGTCGAACTTCGTCGTGGTCACTTCGCAACTGAAAGCAGAATCAGGTTGAAGGATTGGAAACACCAGAAAGTACACCACCCGAACTCTGGTAGATATAAATAGGACTTATAGTGGGTTAGTCATTTTGGAGTCACCTTTTTGGAGAACATCGTGATGTGGTGGAAATCTCCGTGACCTCCCTGTTTCACGGGCAGTGTGAGGAAAAACCTGCTCCTGTCCTTGGAGAACAGCGGCTCCTGTCCCTGCACAGAGAGACAGAGGTGACGCACTTCATGCATGGACAGCTCCCGCTGTACTCTTCCCTTAATAATGGGCCGTACGGTATATTGCTGCGAGGATAACACAGTAGGTATATACTGCCAGGACCTGATTGTTGTTAAATTCTGTTATGAGGAATGAGGTTGAGGTTTACCTGCATGGAGAGCCACGTCTCTGAAGACTCCTCATGTCTCTGAATTAAAAAGAAGAAAATGAAATGAAAACATGACATTATGACATATAGACATGGCCTCTGGTAGTGCAGCATATTACACCAGAATGTTGATGTTATATGGAGATTCAGTTTGTCTTGTTTTCTAAAGAGTGTCTGATCAAGCAGAAGTTATTTGCATTTAACTGATAATTAATCTGAATTATTTAGACAGCTGTGCCACCACAGTAACCAATGTTTGGGGAAAAATTGACTATTCAACTATTAAAAATAACGTTACAAGCAAAATCCCTCCATTCAAAACTCTACTTAAGTGAAAGTATCTGCACAATGTACTTAAAGTATAAAAGTAAAAGTACCCACTCTGGGTTATATTGTTATATATTATTATACCATTGAATAATTACTACTGATGCATTGATATCTACTGTATACAGCATTTTATTGTTGAAGTTGAGGTGGAGCTGATTTTATGTTCTACTGGTATGCTTCATTACCTGAATAACATATTTTAAATGCTCAATATAGGTTTTAAAAATTAGATTAATAAAGTAATAACTATAACTGTTCAATATTTACCTCTGAAATGAAAAAAGTAGATGTAGAAATTATCTAAATGCTCAAATAAACTACAAGTTCGTCAGTATTACACTCTATTACAGGTACTTTGCACCATCATCATCATCATCATCAACACCATCTTTGACCCAATCGTCCAATCAACAACACCCACCTGAAGACAGACTCCTATGGTGGCTTCACACACCGTCAGCACTGATGCATTCTGGGGCCGGTTGACCCACCACACTGCCAGGTGAGTATTACTGAGCCACTTCACCATGGTGACGTAGAAATCGCTGCAGAGGAGACGCAGAGAGAGTCAGGCGTTGGGCCTTGTGTGTGTGTGTGTGTGTGTGTGTGTGTGTGTGTGTGTGTGTGTGTGTGTGTCACCTGTGCCTGAGCTGATCTGGAGGCTGCAGTTCTTGAGTGTGTGTCGCTCCGAACAGGTTGACCACCGACAACTTGACGGCAGGGTTCCTCTGACCGGCCTGAAGGTGTCCGACAGAGACGGGATGTTATTATAACAAATTATGTGGAGATCAATACATCTCTGTTAAACTAGACGTCTGTTAAATGGCATCTCAGGTGTGTGCAGTTAAAAGATTTTACAAATAAAACAACCCAAAAAGAAATACAACAGTTTTTTTGTATTTCTCTTTAACTTCACACACAATGTAAGGACTTTATTTCCTGCAGACGTACCATAGGATATGGGTAATGTAGTCCTTTGGGATAAGTGTTGCCGGTGAACTGGGGCAGAACCATGTTGGGTACCAGGGTGTCGTTGATGGTGAGGAAAGCCAGCTGCTCTCCGTCAGGCGACCACCAGTGAGCCAAGTGTGAACGCAGAATCTCCTCTGATTAATAAGAAAAAGACAAATAATCCACATCTGTGTAATAGTTCACAAGGTTTTTTTTCGTTGTTCTTTCTCTCTTTTATCATTGCAGATGTGCTGGCTTTCTGCACCGGTAGTTCTGTTTTATAGTAGTTGTATCTTGCTTTTCTTGTAAGCTGTTTAGACATGGGCTTCTGTTGTCAAATGCTTCTTTGTAAGACGCTACCAGTTAGGTTAAATCCAATTAAAACTGGTTAAAACACCCTTAGAAATGGAATTGGAAGGGGGTTGCTAATTTTATTGGTAAAATAGTACACCACTCTTATTCTGCTCTTTCCGTCACATCAGCCAAATGGTTACAGTCTAAAGTAAATGCACTCAAAAACACAAAACACACAGCTCACCATAAATCTACAGACAGAAATGATTCTGTTATGTCCCCATCGGCCCACGTCTGTCTGTGCAAAGACCATCACCACATTGCGGAATTTGTTTTGCCAGCGACTTAATGGATTCTAGAGGCTTGTTGTTGATTTTGCATTGCCATTTGGCTTTTTGCTATTTGTCTAGTCTGCTCCTCCACAATTCTCTGTGGACGCACAGTGTAGACTCAAAACTACATCCTCAGCCACCCACCCTTTTGAGCCAGGGTCTGTCCGAGGTTTCTGCGTGTTTAAAGGAGGTTTTTTGCACAAAATGCTTGCCCATTGGGGGGTCTCTGTATCTGTTAAGTGTCCTCAGATAACTTCTGTTGCGATTTGACGATATAAATAAAATTTGATTGAAAATCACAATGAATTAAAGCACACAAACGCCTTCAAAACGGGAGCTTGAGGCGTTCCACCAGCAGTTATTATCATCAAGAGATTTATCAAAAAACATATTTACATGAGTATTACAACTACCAGTGGTGGAAGAAGTAGTCAGTTCCTTCACTTTCAACCTAAAATCAGTCAGATTTACAGTCTAAAAATCTGCCTTATCTCTACCAAATCTCATTTTAAAACACCCAAAACACCAAAACACAGCCACACACACCTTCATACAACCAGTCGGCCAGTCCGTTGAAGATGACTCCCTCCATCCCAGAGGAGGTGATTCTTAGAGAGTTGCTCTTCACATCAGACTGGTAGTAGATGTTATTCTCAAAGATGTAGATCTGAGGAGAACAAGGAGATAATGAAGGTGCTGATTTTACCCTCACGCACAGGCATGATCCCATTTCTAACTTTTCTTTTATCAGTTGTGTTCTTGACTTTTACTTTGTCGAGTTCTGCTTTCGATGTGTTTTCTCGTTTCCCCTCTGATGAGATTTTGTTTTTTTTACATTAAAGCTCCTGGTTTTATCTCACCGTGATGAGGAACGTCTGTGTTTGTTCTTTTTCTATAGCATCAGTGTTTTAATATTTGCATTTGCAAATACAAACAGGATCAGCCCGACACATCCTGCAGGCTCACCAATATCCTGAGTCCTGCCCAACTCTTTTAGTTATTTATTTTCACCAGCTCTGTTCTGAATATCAACTAGCCACACAGCATCGTGCAAATGCTGGTGGCATCACATTTTATCATAAAACATTTATCATAAAGACATCCTGTATCACAATGAACAACACTGGCCTACAGGAACAGTCTGAATGTCTGAACCCCACTATAAGAGATCAAGCTGTAATAGATGTTACAACCAAACACAGAAACATTTGAGCAAAAAGACACAAGACATGTTATATAAACAACTAAAGATGTAAAAACGGCTAATAAAGCACAAAATCTCTGACGCTCTATTTTATTAAACTATAAATGCACAAATTCCCATTCTTCCTTGAGGATGCATTACTCTAAGATTAAGAAGTATTGCCAATAGACTGCAAATTAAATAATATTATTACAAATAATTAGCATGGGTGTTTTATTGCACTTGGTCTTCATTTTCCAGAAGACTTCTTCCAAGTGAGCCTTTCTAGGAAATTATTATAAAAAAGGACTATGTCACCTATTGGCTCAACGGATTAAGTTCTCACTCATGATTATAAGAGGCATGCTGAGGGGAATGTAATGTAGGAAGAGCACTATGTTCCCAGAATTCAGAGCTACTTGTGGTTCATAGAGTCTCTAAAAGTAGGTTGGGAGCCTTCAGCTATCAGTCTGGGTCCAGGGGGCAGAAACCAACCGATAAAGCTTATAGTTAGGGAGTGAGGAGTTGCAGCGTCCGCCTAGCCAGACCCACCTGCTTCTCGTCATAGTCGCCAGATTAATTTACTATATAATCAATAATATCATAAAAGTAGAAGGAGGCCGGGTATTACAGCCCGTTCAGGTTGGGGAGAGTTCTAGCCCGACCAGGTTCCTCTCCCTAACCTGCCTCTCTTAGTTATGCTGGTATAGTTCTACACTGCCGGGGGACGTCCTTTCCTTCCTTCCTTTGACACACTGAGCTCCTCTCTCCTCTCCTTTTCCATTTGTGTGCATCCCATCCCAGAAATGCTTGTTACTAACCTAGTTCGAGTCCTTAAGTTTTCTTTTCGCCCAGCATGTTTCCTTGGATTAGGATGGCAACAAGATCTAGGTTGCAGCTATCACCGTGGTCCTGCTGCACTACACCGTGCTACACCGTGCTACACCCTGCGATGCCCTGCTGTGCCATGTGCTACACCCTGCAATGCCCTGCAGGGTCCTGCTGCGTCCACCTATGCCCTGCTGTGCCATGCTACACCCTGTGATGCCCTGCAGGGTCCTGCTGCATCCACCTATGCCCTGCTGTGCCATGCTACACCCTGCAATGCCCTGCAGGGTCCTGCTGCGTCCACCTATGCCCTGCTGTGCCATGCTACACCCTGTGATGCCCTGCAGGGTCCTGCTGCGTCCACCTATGCCCTGCTGTGCCATGCTACACCCTGCAATGCCCTGCAGGGTCCTGCTATGACATGAACTACTACCAATTGTAGTTGCTGTTCCATTATCTTTAATATGACTGTTATTGTCACTATTCATTTCAACTCCCACCGGCCGTCAGACTCGGCCTACCAAGAGCCTGGGTCTGGGTCTGGGCCTGGGTCTGGGTCTGGGTCTGGGTCTGTCCAGGTTTCTTCCTAAAAGGGAGTCTTTCCTCGCCACTGTCGCACTGTTGCTTGCTCTTGGGGGAAATACTAGACCTGTTATAGTGTTTATAAATTATAGTGTGGTCTAGACCTGCTCTATCTGTATGTGTCTCGAGTTAACTCTTGTTATGATTTGATCCTATAAATAAAAACAAGACGAACACAGCACAGCGAAGCTGTAAACAGACTAACAGAGCCTATACTGTAAAAACTGAAAGAAGAAGAAATACCTCCGGGGAGACGAGGCGGGATGAAGACAGCGAGGAGAGAAAAAGGCGGAGAAGTAAAAGAAAGAACCACATAAACAAACAGCCTTACCAGCTGCTGTCCTTGTCTTCCCCAAGCTGCGTGTTGGAGCACCGCGTTGTGAACCTCCGGAGGGTTTAGCTCCCATACCTCCCTGTCACACACACACACACACACACACACACACACATTAACTACCACCATCTGTTTATGATGTGTGCATCAGGTAAAGCGAAGAGCATGCTCACCTGGTGTAGATGTTGTAAACGATGTAAGACGCCGTGTATGAATATCTGTACATCTGCAACGACAGTTCAACTCATCACATAATGCAAACAAAGATGTCAGTCACATCTTAAGTAAAAAAAAAAAAAAAAATGAAACTCAAGATATCCATTTGAGGAAACAACGTCACTAGAGCAGCTCATAACTAACAAAAGCTGGGAAATAACAAGACACCTTGAACAGAAACCCATTTCTCTTTGCATCATTTATCAAAAAACACTGTTTTTACTTTACAGTTATACATTTACAGATATTTTGATTTAAAAAAAAGTCCAATATATACTAGGTTTGTGTCTGCAGCGCCACGTAAAGCCTCAAACTTCTCAAGTAAAGTCTGCAGCTTTTAAGTGACTTATTACAACACATTTGTATTAAACTTCCATAAAGTTGGGGTACTTGCAAGAGGGTAAATGGATGCGTAACTATCAGCCTATTGGCATGCAGACTGCACATTAAGAGCAGACGGAGCTCTGACTGCTTCGGAGTGTGCTGTCCCTTCAGATGTGTGAAAGAAGGTTTATTTCTCAAAATGATAAAGACTTAAACCCCTTAACTTCCATTGTTCCTTTTTTTCCCCCCAAAAGAAGCTTTGAGATTGAAAAGAATCCTCTTATTCCACTTTGTGGGACAGTCTCATATATATCCTGTATCAACTTAAAGTTACATGATGTTTACACTGAATAAATATGAAGACTCCATTACATCAAATGGAAAAGATGTGTCATGTATCATTTCTGCACATTTTCCAAATAATTCAGACATAATTCTCTCATAATGGTGCATTAAATGAAACAAATTCAATCTAGAGCAACTAAAAATCTCAGTAAATTGTGTTACTCGTACCTCATGGGATTTCACGTTGCCCTGGCAACAAAAACAACTGGAGTGTTGTAATCAGTTAAGCATTAATATGCAGAAGAGGAGTGAAGTGTGCAGTTTCTATCTAGGTGCACACTTGAATTAGTATTTTTAAATAGCAAAACCACATTAATCTCATTAAGTGACCCTGAAACCAATTTGATATTCCAGAATATACTGCAGGACACCGAGACGTCCTCGTCTGGTCTCTGAACCGGAGTCTGGATGCATCTGCTTGCAAACAAATCTAAAAAAAAATCAATTTTAGAGTCTTGACTGGAGAGAAGAAAAAGCACACCGAGGATGATGTTAACACAGAAAAACACACACTAAATACCCAGAAACATAACGTGAAAATGCACAAAATCACACACACACACACACACACACACAAAACAGGCTAACAAAACAGAAACACAAATAAATCCACACCTGCTCGGTGCAGGTGGTGCAATTTGGTTTGTGCGTGTGAAGAATTCATGCTTCCCCAACTGTTGTGATGTGTGCTCGGTCCAGCCGCAGACTCTGAATCATGCAAAGGCATAAAGCTAATCTTTCCAATTCTAGTCAGTTCCAATTTTAAGAAACAGAGAGCACCAAAGTGCTCTTCAGAGAACAAAGGAGCATACATATGAATAGAATCAAGCACATCACAAAGCTGACGATGCACAGACAGAGCTTGTGTGTGAGCATGCAAATAAATAAGTGAGTGACAGCTCCTTGTGTGTTGCACAGCAGTATGATGCCAATAACAACCTGCCAGGAAACAAACAAAACAGCAAAAACAATCGTGATGTTGAGGATGAACTCCAATTGTGTGGTCACAAATAAATAAAAAAACTTAATAAGGTTAAAATATTCCGGTGATTTTTGATTTTAGGGATACATTTCAATCTGAAACTCACCTGCTTGACATCGTAGGCGAAGAGCGCGTACTTCAGATCTGCAGAGAGCGAGTACTTCACCACCTTGAAGGCCACCTGTAATCAAAGAAAATATTGAGCAGAACCATTTATTTTGGGAATTTCACACGTTTCTTTTTATACTTTTCTGACCTGTTGAGGACGTATTTTGACAAAAGAAACTGCTAAAGTGAGTGGAAAGCAGCAGACATTAACCTCCTACATTATAATGCAATATCATGTAAATGACGAGTAGATACATGAACAATGATGTTCCTTCTTAGTGCAGGTAAATGTGTAGTATAGATGAATGCAGCCTTGGCCTGACACGTTTCATATATTCTTATATATAGTCAAACTGTTGGTGGCTGATAACCTCTCTGTGTAGAGCGCTGCCAGGACACGCTTGTTGCCCCTCCTGCCCTGGGGAGGGCAATTTGTTCCCCTAATGTCCTGTCGCCATGGTGGCGAGTATGTCCAAGACTGTAAATGGATTTTTAATATACACTAAGGTTGGGCCTGGTTAATTGTATTCTCCCCTCATTTTCAGGTTCCTCCTGACTACTCAGTTCTGCCCTTTGCTGTTTTCTTAGTGCCTTGCCCTAATTTCTACTTGGTTTTGTTCCTTTCAGTTATGCCCTATTCATTTTGTCTCCTTTCCAAGTGGTTTCCCCCTAAATGTTCATCTTAGGTTTAGTTCTGTCTTGCCCTTTGGTTCATTTATTACCTTATTTTTGTCTTCAGCTTGTGTCCATTTAGTTTAGGTTTGACTTGCATTGATTGTAGTCCCTTTTTCTTTTCTGTTGCTCTGCTTTTTTGATTTATAGGTTTTTTGGGCTTAATTCTTATAAACATGTTTTAACATTTCTATCAAGGTTGTTTCACCATGAATTGTAATACGAATAATTGTATCCACCACACCATTTAAGGAAATTTACTTATTAACCTTGTTCATTTTTGTTCAGCAGGTAAAGCCCCTGCCTGTTAGAATAATAACATGAAGTATATTTGAAACGCGCCTGTGCCTCCTAAGTAACAAATCTGTGCCTTTCTCTCCAGTTTCTCCCATTTAATCAATGTTCACATAGTATTTCCTAGGGTGTGTTTCCCTAGATGGTGTCTAGATCACTTCCCCCCTCAGTGGTGACCCTTGCCACTCATCCAAGAACAGAAGGATAAATATGCAAAAGCTATGCAAACATAACAGTACATTAAAACACTGGCGAGGTTAGTTGGCAGGAGACGGATGTTTTCAGCATGCCTGCACGCTCAGAGTGACAAGGCTGACATTGACTGCAGGCATGTTGCATCTTAGTTGAAGCGTTGGCATGCCAACACTTGTACTACACACCAAGACGCTGAGTTTTTGCAGGTATTTAATCAAATGATTTTTTCATTTTTTTCCATCGAGTTTCATCGCGATCCATCTAATAGTTGACAAAACCTTTCTGGCGCCTATAGAAACTTTTGCAGATTGCATAAAAGTAAACTGATGGTTTGACTACTTTGTGAATAGGAAAGCAGAAACATGAGAAACAAGGAGTGATTCTCTACGTGAACTGATCATGCTTGACAGGTTAGGATTGCTCTTTTGTGTCTGCTTACATTGTTCATATTTCCAGCTTTCTTCCCCGAGACAATGACAAAACACACAGCGAGCAAAACTAATCTCGCAACTAAAGGCCATAAAACCACGAGGGAGCCACAACAGCTTTTGACATTTCTGAGAGAGGACGAAGTGGACAGACATTTTAAGGACGACATTTGAAAAAATTTTGCAGTGAGCCAACAATTACTAAGTCCAAAAACCATGCCTCATTAAAAAAAAAAAATCTTTCTTTGAGTCATAGTCAAAGATTCTTTGGATGTTTTTGTGCAACACAAGTCATTAATTTAGTTATTTTCTGATTGTGGATTTCACTGATGAAAGTGATGCAGCCAGTCAGTTTGCAAATAAGTGACTTCCTAACTATAAAGGCCAAAATCCTCATCAAATCCCCCTCATGCAACCCAAACAATTCTGCATAAAGAACCGAGCCAAAACCCTTTGTTTATCAAATAATATGATTTACAGAGAAGGTGAGACTAAAAGGTTTATGATTTTTACAGTAGGAGTCTTATGTAGTAGCAGGATTATAATGATGCAATTGGCAAATGTTTGTATTTGGCCACATTCAAATGCACATTCTTGGTTGGATAAAAGCAAAATGTAAAGCATTCAAAGGATAATCATTTACATACCGACATATTGGTTCATAACTAGGTGATCTAAATGTAGTCGTGATTTTCGTGACAAGCAGCTAAACGCTAATCTTGATTCCTATTTGAAAGGGACCAGCTCTCTTCCTGTTGCTGGTGCTGAGGGAAGTTGAGGTGAGCCGATTTAGAGACCTTAAAGCCCGAGCTCTTGGTACACACTCCTCTCAGCAGGATATTGTATTATGAGTCTGCAGGAAAGTGATGAGGCGCTGCCGCCAGCTCTGACATGTTTCCTGCAGCCTGTGGGGATCCAATCACACCGGACGGACTAGAAGACCTTTATTTTTTTATTTAAAGAATGTCGAGGCCAGCAGCAATGTTAGGAGGCCTGGTCCCTTATGCATAGAAATGGTCTTTTCTGTGACGTCCCTCCATTTAAAAAAGAAAAATAAATAAAAAAATAAAGAAATAATAATAACTCAGGATAGAAAATATCTTTTGCGCTCTGTTTTCTTTAAAACAATGATTGTTTTTACAGTAATCTGAGTGCTTTATTTTCATTTTGTAACTGCAAAACCCGAGGAACCTTCAGGGTAGTTTTGCATGTACCTACAGTAGAATGCCAATAACCCTGCATGCAATCTGTGTTGATCGGTTTTTACAGCATCAGATGGTTGCACACGGGGCTTGTAGTAGGTTTTAGTAAAGGTTTTACATATGTATATCATGTGAGTTGTGTTATAGTGGATGTTGCAAGCCTGTGTGCATTCGATTTCACGCCCGGTTGCAAGACAAACGTGTTAATGACTCAGCTAAAACTGATGCAAAATTGCTTACATTACAGTAACAGCTTTTCCACAGCAAATTCTACAGTAGTACATAAAATAAAGTCATTTTGATTTAGAAATTGGGGTAAAAAAAAAAACGTACAAACGTGCTGTTGGTCATAATGACTTCTGTCTCGTTGGAGGCAAAGTTGAACTTGATGACGTGACCGTCCCGGTTCCTGTACACCACCTCTGAATCTGGGAGAGGAAACACAAGCATCAGAAAACAACCAAACTGACCTGTCAAATAAAAACAAAGTTACTTACTTCCTTACGTCAACTTACTATGTGTAAATAAAAGAGTTCTGTACCAAAATAAGAGGCAGTGAGCTTTCTGTAGAGGGGGAACTAATTTAGCTCGATGATTGAGCTCATTAGAGTTGCTTATGGTTGACTTTAAGTCAGAGGGAACGTACATGGAAGGGAAGATTAGAATATGTCTATTTCCTCACACAAACAATTCTAAATGAACTGTTCCCACATAAAGTTGTTTTATGTCATTTGGAAAGGAAATTGCAAATACCAGCTTCTGAGTGTAATTGTTTTTTTTTTTTATAAAAAAGGAGACAAAAAGCCCAGATAGATCCACGACTGGCAGCTGAAAAATACCAAACTTTAACTTTATAATGTAGCTTTCAGGGTTAGCAGCTCCCAAGAACCTAAATTACAAAAATAAAATCATAGATAATACATAAACCTTGCCTTTTCTTTTAATTGATTCACTTTCACACAGGTGTTTTGGTTGATTAGACTTCTGCTCTGGCTGAATTTGGATGGAGTTATTTGGGAATTATATTTTAGGATCTGCTCATAGCATGTACAGTATATAACCTTAAAATGTCAGAAGGAATTGGATTCTTTTGCACGGGGCTTTCATATTGAGTTATTTTTTTTAACTTTGACACTTAAACTTGTGTCTCCCTCTTGGCACTGCTGAAGGAAGGAAGAGAACAATGTATAATATATATAAAAAATAATGTATTCAGAAAATGTTTTCAGAAAAGTGTTTGGTTACATGTACCCGTGTGTATATGTCGTTGGAGCATACCAAACCTGTAGGTGGCAGTGTCACGAGAAGCTCAAGCCAACGTTAGCCAATCAGAATCCCCAAAATAGCAACAATAGCAACGAATCACTTCCTCTCTCTTCTCTTCCTCGGCTGCATAAACCTCCATTTGTCTCAGTTAACATGCAAATGAAAATTTCAAAGATCTTCACTCTGGACAGAGGTTTTAGAAAGACTATTTTTCAGAGTCTAATTCTCCGTTTGCATGAAAACGAAGGGCAAAACAAAGGTAAACGTCTCTGTTTGTCAAAATAACCATGCACATGTAAACAGGGCCTGAAACTCAAGCTAACGCGTTGATTCACGTGTCTAACGAGAAGAAGTAACGTGGACTTAGATCCTGGTTTCCACAACATCTCCCAGTGGCCTCTGAGGACTTGATTGCCTCAATGTGCAAATTGAAAAGGACATCAGTCAGCAGGATGGGTCAGACATATGATTATAATGTTATTCCTGTGGGGAATTATTCTCTTTCTAAACAGGAAGCAGCTGCAGCTTGGACTAAAGGAGATTTCTGTTACACTGGGGATTCTGTCATCTCATTAGCCATCGCTCTGAACTCGGCTGCCTGTCCCCTGGGAACATTTGAATTTCACAGCCACACACACACACATAGCTATGCTATTGTTGGGTTACAAGGTAATAACGGTTTTCTGAGTGAACAGACTACCTCTCCACACAGTTATATATTCCAAATGAACGTGGGATTGACCCACCGGGGCAGTTGACGTGGACATCACTTTAAGACACACCACTGCGTGGCCCAGGTGTGCATGGGTTCACTGATTAACACTGATGGAGTCTCTTCACCAAGGTTACCTTCTAACTGAAAGCTCTCTATCGTATCGAGGCTATCTCTCCACAGAGTTACATATTCTATATGTAAAGGGGGACACTGTCAGACACCCCACGAGGAGAAAAAGGAGACACACACACACACACACACACACACACACACACACGTCCACAGTGTAACGTCCTCATCAAGCTGAACCAGAAGCAGCTGCGCCTCCTTTCTCATGAAATGAAACTCATTTGGAGTGAATTTGTGGCTGATTACAGGGGAGGAAACCACTCACTGCTGCATGAGAACAGGCAGCTTCGCAGGCTAAATGTACTACAAGTAAATGTGAAGGATGCCGATTTAGAGGATTTCTTTTAAATTATACTATATTATAAAACGGCAAAACCTTTTGTCTTAAACCTCCCGTGGCAGCACTCCCAAAACTAATGCACATGGTTTTGGAATGAGTAGCTTGTAATGTTTGGTTGTCCGCATACTTTTGGTGCAGTGTTTTCCTGGAATCCCCTGTGTATCTGTAGAGTTAGGACTCTGTTCTTGCTATTTTGCTTCTTATTTCCACATATGTTATATAACACCCCATACAGAATGCATTATTCATGTTGTTTTACTCATATGGGTCACTACTAAATATGTAGCCAATAGTTTTTGCAAACTTAATTATCAATCGTATAAGACAAGCCAAGCAGAGTGAAACACTCAACCAACCTTTGATTGGGCGCACACACACACACACACACACACACACACACACACACACACACACACACACACACACACACACACACACACACACACACACACACACACACACACACACACACACACTTTTCTCTCTTGAGTAATTACCTGGTTGATTTCTTCATCCACTGCTTAATCTGATATAAACAAGCTCTGCTTAACATAAGGAATCACATGAATAATTCACTACAACATATAGGAATGTTAAAATGGATATAAGCAATGAAAGCATCTCTACTGAGAGATGATGATATGGTTCAGAAGTCAGTGTAGCGTCTATAAAGATAATGATGAGGCGATGTTTGTGCACTGCACTCCACGCAGTGAGACATAGCGTTCTGGTTTGTTGGTGTATATTTCCATCACTTTTAATGTTATAAATTCAACAAAATAATCATGCTAAGTTTCCCATTAGGCTCTCAGTGCGTTACTGAAGATGTTTACCTTTGGACCTTTGTTTCCCCGTTTCTAGTCTTTGTGCTAAGCTAAGCTAACTGGCTACTGGCTGTAGCTATGTGTTTACCAAATACACATCTTGTATAACTCTTGGAAAGAAAGTGAATCAACTGTCAAAATAAAAACGAAAAGCAGGTGTTCAAACACATCCTACCTGCAGGAAACAATTAATATACTTTTTAAATAACATACTTTATACGACCAATTCCCCCGGATCTTAATTATTTGCATTCATAACTCATCTGTGCTGAATTTCACTCTGGAGAAACGTGCTGTGAGCGGTCAGGAAAAAGATTTGAGTGCTGGAGCACCATGGTGTTTGATTGTTTTGCTCTGTTTCCTGACAGGTTTTGGGAATATAACCCTCGTGATATTCAGCCCTTGTTTAAAATCAAGGAGCTGCAATCTCACGTCCTAATTTTGTCTCATGTTATTTTGTCTTTTTGAAGTGTTCTGAGGTTACCTGCCTCTCTTCTCCAAGTGTCTCTTGTGCTATTAAATTAGGGGTGAGCCGCTATTGACGCCGGACTCGGATGTTAGAGGAGAGAAGAGGAAACGAGTTGGAGGTTGTCAAGAAAGCAATTTCCATTACAGACATGTTTGAATTACACCCGCAACACCTAGCACAGTAAATTCCTCCCTGACACGCTCGTCTACTCGGGCTCTCGGCTCTCATCACACCCGCTCACATTAGATTTACACCGCACAACATGTCAGCCGGTAATTTCCCAACTTCATCATCAATCTCAATGAAAGAGCTAATAATGGGACAGCTGACCCTGTTGGGTTGAAAAACCCATTATTGTGGTACAAAACAAGTCACTTCTCACTCTCCCAGGTGATGTAATAGAGACCTCAGCTAACAGCTACCAAACAATATTCAGTCAATCCATCACATAACTAATGATTGAACTCCTGTCCAAACACCTGCTTTGCACACTAACAATATATTAAGTAAAAGTAGACGCACATTCCTTTGCTTGACCAATACCACTCTCATGTCATTAAATATGAAGCCAGCCGCTCTTTAGCTGTTATGTGGTGTTAGGTGCTGAGCAGGTAGAGGACACGGACGTTAAAGCGCTTTTCTTTGCTGAAAACAGCTGCAAAGATTGATCAAGTAATGGATTAGTTGTAAATGTACTACAGATATTTTCTAGTTCCTTCATCTCCTTTGTGACAGTAAAGGGAAGATATTTCAGTTGTGAACAAACGTCCTTTTTCACCATTTTCTGACATCTTATAGACCAAACTTCTATTGATTAATCAAAAAATAATTGACCAATTAATCGACTATGAAATTAATCGTTAGATGCAGCTCTTGCAAAACTTAAGCTAAGAGTGGTGTTTCAAAACAGTGAGCTTAAAGATGCTAATAAAGATCCCTAAAACTGTAAGAAACTACAGAACCAGATGGTAGCCTTTGATCGGAAATCCCTTTAAAGTTCAAAAGTATGTCCCTGCCTTTAGGGAGTAAAATAAGGTCCTCACTAGCACATTTATATGTGTGTGTGTGTGTGTGCGATAGAGGCCGTCCCAACAGAGTAATATAATGAGTAGCCACAGGCCACAGGACTAGTCATTAGTATTATCTCCCTGTGGAAGCGCAGGGTGTAGCAGGCGGTGGAGCTCTGTTCCCTATCCGGAGCAGGAAAGCCATCTTTCACTGTTCCCCTCCACCTCTGTCCTTCTGTCACTCCATGCAAGTCTCCAGAAAGGTTGTGGATATATTTAGTCATGCCGTTGCCTGAATTTACCATTAAAGCTGTAATTGCACTGTCATGTCAACAAACCGTCTTTCCGTTCAGCTCCTTCAGCTGCTATTTGTTTTCCTCTTTCTTCCATCAGCTATTTTTATTCTTCTCCCCGCTCGAATCCAAACGCAATCTGTCACGCTGTCAAGACGCCAGTTAAACAAGACGAGCATTTGAGATTCTCCACATTTGGACTTGAATAGGGAAACGTGGAGGAATGATGCTCTCTGCACGGTGACGTCGATAAAGACCTCAGTCACAGATCGAGGCCTGTGCTGTAGCACCTCCATCTTATGAAACAGGTGAAGAAAAGGTAATGAGGAGGTGTTGGGGAAGTGGTCTGGAGGGAGATTGGGGAGGAGAAAGGTCGGTGAACTCAAGGGGAAGCAGAGAGCTGTGAATTAACTGCTACTGTTAAGGTTAGATTACATTGTGCAGACAATCCTCCAACATGATATAGCTCCTTTATTCCTCCCCTCCTTTATTCCTCCCCTCCTTTATTCCTCCCCTCTAATACGACCCACAGATGCCTTTCATAAATTAGCGCCGCTAGGAAATACAACATACAGGAGCGTTTCCATCCTCATATCTTAACCACAGAACGATCTTACTGAGTAAGAGAAAGATTGTGGTTTGGATTAAAATCATCTGTTACATTTTTCCAATTCTGGCTATGCATATGACAGAGAGAACGTGACATTTGTTCCGTTTGTTCTGTAACGATAAAAAAGGTGTTTGGTGTTTTAAGCCCCCAACCTCGCCTTCCAGGTTAGGGCTAGGTGCCTGGAAGTCAACGGTCGCAGCGCTGCCTGGAAGTCAAATATTGTTAAACTTCAATATTGTGCACATTGATAGCAGTGTTGTATTTCTGACTGAAATAGGCTCTAAATTGCATTCAGTCTCCTT
Source organism: Etheostoma perlongum (assembly GCA_026937815.1). NCBI lineage: Eukaryota > Metazoa > Chordata > Actinopteri > Perciformes > Percidae > Etheostoma > Etheostoma perlongum. The sequence goes on from CM049394.1 coordinate 14,660,716, forward strand.
TAAAACTGCTGTGTGGACAACATTTGTCCATCAGTTTACTTTCCCTGTAAACGGGACCCTAACCCCGGTCTCCTGGGTGAAAGTCCCGTGTTTGTTTGACCCATCCTCCACCCCAACCATTCTGACCCCTCTTATCGTTCGTCACCTTATTTTCCTGCTGTTCTCCCACAGTAATCACAGGAGGCCACTACAGGGACCGCCACTGCAAACGTTATGATGATATGATTCATATTTGCTACTTGAACAAACAACTTATGGGAGTGTTTTCCGGGGAGAGGAGAGTCTCAGAATCTCAGAAAATCTTAAAAAGGGCAACCCAAGCAGAATTAAGATTAAAACAAATCTGCTGTTGCAAATTAGTTTTGTATAAGCATAATGTCATAATTTTCATGGTTGCTAAACTTAAATTTATATACTTAGCAAGCTTGGTTTTCCAGCTGCTCGACTATTACTCAAGTATAGATGCAATATGGTGTTTAGTAGTATAGTAATTAAATACAAAAGGCTTATTACAAATCAAAATATGTTTCCAAAAGGACTATTATTGTAAGTGTATGGACATCTTCGGGGAGGGGAGTTGCAGGATCCCAATGAGAAGAGGGATGCAGTTTGTGGTGCATTAACTCCAGGTGCAGGTACACTGATACACAGCTTTATCTCAGTTCTGCTATTGTAATGCAGTTTTCTAACTCCTCCGGCTTCCAGGGAAATGGAGGGTTGATTAAAAGATTTTATTGAGCGCTTTTTATGCACGCTGTGCGTTTGTATCTGCAGGAGCTGAAGTGACTCAGAAATAACTTACCCGAAAACATCAGATTATCCAGCTCATTCTCATTCAACTCCCTGTTTTAGATGTAGCTGTACCGCACTGCTTTAAATATTCTAATGGCTGGGATTTAATATTTAACTTAAATTTAATTAAGGACTAAATGTGTATGTAGCGCTGATGCAATCCATACAAGATCTACTTTAAAGTCTAACCTGTGACCATTGCACACAGTTACCAATAAGCATTGTATTCGTTTATCAAAGGGTGGGAGGATGTTTGACCCTGAGACACTGCAGGCTGTTGTACTATTGATGCAACATGACACTGTGAGGCCATCTGTGTTTGAATATGCAGGTCAGCAGGAGTGTGTGTTCCTGCACTGTGTGCATGTGAAGTGATGAATACCAGAGAGCAATTGTGTTCACTTCATTCTTATTTAAGTTCAGCTTTAGTCAAAATTACTTGCATTGATAGTTTTTATTAAATGTAAATTTAATGTATTATTTGATGTAATTTCATGGTCCAGTGTGTCTGAATTTCTCCCATCTAGCATTGAGATCATATGTCGCAATCAACTCTCTCGCACCACAAAGTTCAGAGTACGTATTAAAGAAGACGACTCCTCTTCCTGAAATTTGGATTTTGAATACGTGTGGTCCTCCATGTTTCCTTCTTCTAACTTGCCGGGGACGGTCAGCAGATTAGCAGCTGTGAGTTGATCATGTGACAGCGAGAACGTGGAAGGCGGAGCAGTACGTCCTGTATGTCCCTCACCGGCTAATGTATTTCAAGGTGGTTCATGAATGTGGAGCGTCTACACCACTTCATGCAAATGTAAAATTCCAAGCCAATAGGAATACGTGGAATTGATGGTGGTGGTAAATATTCATGAAAAAGGACGAGTGTGTGAACGGGCAACACTGACACTGATAATGAACAACTAAACACGCTACACACTGACCTTTAATTTTAAAGTTTAAGTGAGGAAATTCATTTGCGGAACATGACAAAGCAGGTTTTATTACCTTCTATGTCAGATTATCAGGAATCCTTCGACGTTGCAGCATTAGCAGCTGCTTTTGTAGGAGATGATCTTTGGGAATAAAGGGTTGTAATATATAAGGAGTTAATAATGCTCGCATGTAGTGAAGCCTCAGGTGGAGAGATTCTCATTTCCTATTAATGCTCTTCCCACAGTGCTCTGCACCTTTTACCCTAAGAACCCCTGTAGGAACATCATGTCTAACTGGGTCTGATGAATTTTTATTGCACTCATACAGTATGCACAGTGCCGTCTGGCATCGAAAGGATGGAAACTGTTTAAAATTATCTTTATAGTTAGAGGGGAACAATTAACCTAAACTGATTTGGAATACAACACTTAGATGAGATTCTTTGAAATGTTTTTTTCAATAGAGTCCGAAGCAAATAATGAACCTTGACAAGCAGCAGGTGTCATTAAAGAATGAGTGGAAAAATGTTAAAACCCCGCTGATTTCAAACCAGATGTCCATCCTGAAACTGTCCAATCTAATCTGGACACCTGACAAGAAGATAAAAATACCAAACCATAGTCTGACAGATGTCCCCCCGTACTTCCTTCTCCTCTGTTACATCACCACCACTGCTCTGTCCTCACCTCCAGATTCTCCTCCTGAGCTCAGTGACCTCCATGTCTCTGCCCCCCCTTTCTTTGTTATTGTTGTCTCTCCAAGTTTGCTTACAGCTGAATGCATAATGTTCACAGCCGTTTTCTGGAGACTTCTATTCAAATGGATTCTGGGAAGTGTAGTAAATCCAGGGTGCCTTAATCTAAATCCCATAAAAGCTTTAAAGTGAGTGCCCATATATTGTATTATTGTTTTCAGGAGAGGTTTAAAAGTGCTATCAGTTTGCATGTGAGTTGTAGCGTGTATGAATGATTTTATCACTCTTAATGTTTTTTATGTCATCTTTGCAGTAGTCTATTTCAACTGTTTCGTTTCCGGCATCGTTCAGATGCCACCAGAGGTTCGGCCAGATATCTCTCATTTCGGCTGGATGTCCACCACCTTCCGCTTTCTTTGTATTGACGTTCTAACTTCTAGTGGATTTATGATGACTATGATTACCTGGTCCTCAGATAAGGGGTAAATCCAGACAGCTAGTAGACTATCTGTCCAATCTGAGTTTTCTATAAAGCTACTTTTAAACCTACACATGTTCCACCAAAACAAGTTCCTTCCCGAGACTATTTTGCAGAGCTATCACTTCCTGCGCAGTGCTGTGGAGGAAGGTCTGGCAACGTCAGGGATGTAAGACAATGGAAAAGCACAACTCATTGGGCAGAAAAAGATAGAAGCAAAATGTCTTTTACTTGAAGCAAAAACCCAGGCAGGCTAAAGTACTAAAAGGTTAAGGCTGAGGCGAAATCCAAAAAGCATTAACGGGGTCAACAACTCCGTACAGATCAACACAAGACGCTGCCATACTCACCACTGACCCACGTGGCCTCTGGGTCGTGGACGCTGAACTCTGGTTTGTACAGGTCGGCCACAGTCAGGCTGGACTTGCTGCTGCCGGGGACCTCCGCTGTGAGGACACACAGCCAAATCCAGTCGATTCTTACAGGTTCATTACCAAATAACAAACTGAAGAGTGGCTAGCAGTAAATTAGCATCCACCTGACATACCAGGCGTGAGGACGACCACAGACATGGTGATGACCGAGCAGACCGCCACGATCACCAGCAGGGAGATGGCGATGCCCTTCCAGTTCCTCTGGGGGGGGCTGACGTCCACAAACTCCTGCAAGGACATTCACAAACACAAACGAGTTACACTTAGATAAGTGGACACAACTAATAACTTATTAAAGTGCCCATATTTTGCTCATTTTTATAATTCATTGATCATAATTGTATTTTGAGGTTGAACCAGAACAGGTTTACATGGTTTTAATACCACATTTTATTTAAAGGCGCCTTTCTCAGCACTCAGGGACGCCGTACAGGGTATACATATTGTACATGAGACATTTTAAAAACTATGGAGAGGGCAGAAACCGGACTGGAACTGTTCACACATGTTATTGTGGGATAGGTGAGAAAGGAGCTGAGAGGCAACTGTTTTTCCAAGGATTTAGGAGATGAAGGCTAGATTGGATATAGGACGGAAGTTGTTGAAGTTGGATGGGTCGGCACCAGGTTTTTTCAACATTGGGGTGATGGCAGCAGTTTTGAAAGATGTAGGGCCAGTTCTAGTGGTGAGGGAGGAGTGGAGGATAGCAGAGATGAGGGGGACCAGGGAGGGAAGGCAGGCTTTAACAAGTTGTGTGGGGAGGGGATCGAGTTGACAAGTAGATGGCTTGGATTTCCTGGTGAGGTCTGAGGTAGCAGGGGGGCTGGAAGGAGGAGAAAGAGTGTGTGGATGGGTGATAGTCGCCTGAGATGCTGAGCTGAGGGATTGATCCAAGATGCTGGGGGGTGTTCTTGATTTTTTCTGTGAAAAAGGACATGACGGAGTTGCAGAAGTGAGGGGGGAGAAAGTCCTGGCGTTGGGTGGTGTTGTTAAGGAGGGAGAACAGTGACCTGGAGTCTCCTTGGTTGGCAGTGATTATTCTGGAGTAGCAATAAAGTCCTTGTAACGTAGGATGTGGTTATTGTACATTTTTTGTGTATAGTGAGTTTTATTTTCAAAAAACACCATATATTTGTTGTACCGCACTTTGCTGCATTTCTTTATTAAATTTAAAAAAAACTAATATTTTCCTGAATTTGTAAAAGGGAGTACCCAACGTAATGCTTCTATTTGTGTTTCTATTGTCATAATAATCAGAACAATATGAGGCAAGATTTCATGTTTCTTACAACATGGGATATAAGATACAAAACATGATGTTTCAAGCAGACTTGTTAGTCTACTATCAACCTCCAGATGATAAGGAATGATTTCTTATAAGTGGAAAGTGAAAGGAGACAGACTTGTATGCAGCTTACGCTCATTCTGTCTAGACAGAGCAGTGATTATCTATCTAATAGAGCCATCAGAGTATTAAACATATAATCCTAGCTTGTGATTTTACACTTTCAGCCGTTCAGATGAAGCTCTTAAAGACTCTGGAGCGTCCTAACTAACTTTTTACGTGAGGACTTCTCTGACCCGGCTGTTGAGTACTACCAGTTCTCTGGACCCATCGTTTCACTCTTACTTCAAGTTAGGATGATGAAAGCTACCTGTAGACTTTAAAAAGAGAAAATGACGCAACAAGGGGTTTCAGTTCAACTCCGGATTTCGAGTCTGGATGAGATTTCCAGCAGGAACACTGCTGGGAAGTGTAATAGGTAGCTGTCACATGGTGTTAAATTCACCATTCTTCAGACCTTGAGGAAAAGACAGAGTGATACATCAAAGACGACAGTGTGAAGCCTCTTCCACTCAGGTGTCAGACTTAATGTTGACTTTTTCAGCAGCAATACTTGGTTTCCTTTGTAAAACTTCCATGCAGAGACATGTGCACACTCACAGACACATGTTGCTCTCTAGGTACAGGATTTGTTATTGATTCTTGCAAACGTGCTGCGTTTCCACAAAGTCTTGCCGATCAGAAAACAGCTGGAATTTAATGGAACTTATACTCCTCTTGCTGAGAGTTCGATGAGAAGATCGATACCTCTCTCATGTCTGCGCACTATATGAAGCTACATCCAGCAGCTGTAAATACAAAAACTGGAAACAGGGAAACCGCTAGCCTGGCCCTGATACAAGATGTAGCTCCTTTGTTAAATCTGTACAGAATAATTCATATTTAATACAATAAAAGGTATGCCAGTCTTTGGAAACAGCCTGAATCATTTTGGTTCCAAAGATAATGAATGTTGGAGAACTTTGACATCATATATATGTAGATTCACTACGCAGTACTACTACTCCTATATACTGCTGACTTCTGACTTCAGTGCTGGCAACTGAAAGATTATAATCATCACGATAAGACACACACATGTGTCCAGAACAATCTGTATCACATGTACTGTTGGGTGAGGATAAAACAGACACACACACACACACACACACACACACACACACACACACACACACACACGCAGTGCTAGCATGCAGAGAATTAGCTGCAAGATGTTGAACTAACGCTCAGAGAGCAGTCGATGGCTCAGTGGTGTGCAAAGAATGCTCTACCCACTACTGACTCTCTCCCTGTGTGTGTGTGTGTGTGTGTGTGTGTGTGTGTGTGTGTGTGTGTGTGTGTGTGTGTGTGTGTGTGTGTGTGTGTGTGTGTGTGTGTGTGTGTGTGTGTGTGTGTGCAAGCTTTAGCTGACACAGTTCACTGCAACCGCCGTCTGTTGATCAGACTCACTTCAGTGGAAAGTAAAACAAGCGAGGCTATCAAGTGTGTGTGTGTGTGTGTGTGTGTGTGTGTGTGTGTGTGTGTGTGTGTGTGTGTGTGTGTGTGTGTGTGTGTGTTGAGTTAAAGGAAAAAAATGGAATGACAGTGTGAATCTAGAGAAGGCAGAGAGAAATCCAGACAGGTTTTTACATGGACAAGCTATTTAAACGTATATATGTCGGACTAAAATGACATGGACAAGCTATTTAAACCTGGCCGTAAAAGATCTTAGACGCAAAGGATGCTGGGCTTTCTATTACATGGCATACATTACATGTTTTAGACCTGCTAATACAAACATAACCCTGGTTTAAGAAAAACTCTAAATCCCATGTTAACCAGTTTTACTGAACATCTCCAGCTTTAAGAAATGGGATAAAAGAAACACAACAAGCAATGGATCCAAAAAAGAGCAATAACACTGAATTAACACCTTATTGGCCCAATTTGGACGAATCAATAGCTTAACAGAGAGAAACGGACGATAAATCTTAAATTAAAAGGAAACATATAAAGACAGAGAATGCATGTTTATTTTTTATCAAAATAAACTCAAATCCTAAGAACTGGGGAAGACTTATTGTTTACTATTTGGGACTATTTATTGATATTGTGCACTGCACTAGAACTTTAGTTATCTTGTTTTGTTTAATTTGAGCTTCTTTCTATCTACTATTATGTTACTCCTATTTCCTTTACATTGCCTTGTGTTTCTAAGACATAATAGTAGTATTATGTCTTAATGCCATTTGTATCTTATGTAACACAACTGCCTTGTTGCCTTATGAAAGCACTTCTCACTCTCAATATATTTTCTTGCTAAAGTTCAATCATATTTGCGATTGTGTCAATGTTGCGTTGCTATGATTGTATATGCAGAGATCTTGAAGTCAAATTTACATACTTTCAAAAGTATTAAGGACAAAAAGACATCACTGATCACCATCAGTGATTTAATTGTTAAACTACATCCCAGTTTTGTTCCATATATTCTGTTTTAAAAGACTCCCTGCAGCTGATTGTTCTGATTTCCATTACAGTATACAGTGAACTATATTCAACTAGTTATATGTTGTCTGTACTAGTGTTTAAAATGCATATGTGTAAACTATATCTGCATTATTTTAGTTACACTACATTGTACAAGTACTACAAGTACAAGTAGTTCTTCCTCTGCATGGATAATGACTTAATCTGAGCCTCACATCACACAACATGAGATCTCACACCTGCTCAAACAGAGAGCATCACCAGCAGAAGACAGAAATCACAACTTTTAGACACAATGGGGAACTACTGAGACTGGACTCCTTCCTGAAAACAGGACAGTTTAGATAATAAAACTCACTCAGTTTGTGTCTGGGGGAAATGGAGTTATATAGCCTTCACTTCCACAGTCTCACTCTCAATATTGTTAGACCACTATGGACATGTACATGTGTAATATCTCTTATTTATTCACTGCTGCTACTTATATTCACACTGTCCTTTATCTATGTTCATACTGCACTACAATAACAGTTTTAAAATCCATTGTTTTAGCAACATAATCTCTTCATTTAGAGAACAGAATAGAGTTTATTGTCCCCGAGGGGAAACTTGTCTTGGACACAGTGCTATATTTGTTGCTTAACAAACAACATTTAATGGAGAAAAAAATTCTAAAATCAATCAACATAAAATACAATTCAATAAACTCAACATAAAAATAAGATCAGCAAACAACTTAATCTTGCTTTTTAACCTAATCTTACTTTATTCTACCTAACATTTGTATTTCTTGCACTGTAGCTAAGTTACTCTCATACACACTGACTAGTCTTACTCTTACTTTTACCTTTAATCTGACTGAGAGCAACAACAATCTAACCATTCCGATTTCTATGAATCTCATATACAGTCCGTGCATTAACAGCATTCATGTTGCAGGAACAGATCTACAGTTAGCCTTGAATCAATGATCGCATGCAACATAACTCAGAGAAAATCATCAGTGGCCTTGCTGTAGCCTACTTTAGTGTTTCAGTAATCTCCCCTACACATATATATATAGATATAGATAGATATATTTATTTATTCTAAGTGAGCACCAGCGCGTCTAGTAACCATAGTTTCCCCATGATGTCCTTGCAAAATGTTTGAGAAGAAGACTGTCCCCACAGAGCACGTGCACCCCATCCCAGCTGAATGGAGTGTGACTGAGTACCTCATCCTGCTCCTTGGCTTTCTTCTTGCTCGGGTCTGTGGACGCGGTCATCGTCCGCCTGGATCCAGCAGCTCTCCCGGTAATAACATCCCAACCTGTCGGCGCCGCAATTTAGCAGGCAGCAGCGGAAGGCTGGACGGAATCACGACAAGGACGACTTCCGGTTGGACTTTCAAAATAATCAGTTGTCTTCCTTTTAAAAACTACCACACGACTGTTTTCTAGGTTTTGAAACCAATAGCTGCGGTTTAAATATAACCACCAGTGTGGTGTCTTTCTTAAAGAATGAAGATTTTTATTTTTAGAAATTAAGTTAATTTGTTAACTTAGGTCCGGGAGCAGGACCACGCCTAAACCACACCTCCACCCCCCAAGACAAGCCTACATCTACCGCTGCAGCCAGGCTCGGGTCTTTGATTGGTTGACCCACCCTCCCTCCCTTTCCCTCCCCTTCATCCATCCATCGTCCCCCTCATCCCTTCCTGTTGCTCTCTCTTTCTCTCATGTCTCATCTAGGGACCGTCTGGGGGTCTGGAAACTGCTTTTAAGACGGACCCCCCCACTCAGTGTCTCCTCCACCCGGTCATCATACATCCTCCCATACCAGCCATCACACGACATCTACATCAATGTATCTATCTGCACATTCATAATGTTCATCTGCACATTCATAATGTTCATCTGCACATTCATAATGTTCCTCTGCACATTCATAATGTTCCTCTGCACATTCATAATGTTCATCTGCACATTCATAATGTTCATCTGCACATTCATAATGTTCCTCTGCACATTCATAATGTTCATCTGCACATTCATAATGTTCATCTGCACATTCATACTGTTCGTTACATCTTTAACTAACACATGGTTGTGGTCCATGCTAGTGAAGTTAGTGTTACTAGGAAAACATTTTATATATACATACTACCTGTATATATTTTAAGACCAAACCCTCCCTGAACCATTGAACGAATGAGCTTATAACCTCTTGTGTAAGTCATTAAAACACGATAAAGACAAAAAGGATTTAAGGGTTTTAAAAGGATTTTGTAACTGGAGACACTCACGTTAATTTGAGATGGCCCCCTTTATTTATTTTTCTTGTCTTTTTTACAAAGCTCTATTTTTGAAGAGAGGCTTTTATTTGTTTAATTTATCGTACACCCGGTGTCCTGATATAAATATACAGAATATAGTTCTATCTTTCTGGCTAACTTCGAGAAATCCAGCGTCTACTTTTTAGTTTTTGCTGAACAAATAGTGCTTTCTTTCTTTCTTTACTATGGTCATAGCTGTCTGGTTCGCTGTCCGTGGTGCTGGAAACCAAATCTGCCATTTAACCTGTTAAAGTCTTACCATAACTGATAAGTATACTCCCTAATGTATTAGTTTATTGTATTTTGTGTTATTAATTGGAATATACAAAGTAACTAGTTACTAAAGGTTTTGTAATGGTCTATCACTCTGGTGTTTGGAAAGTTCACTAACGTCCCCAAGGCAGTACTCTTCAGACCTGTATGACTGTACATGCATGACTTGTTTAGTATTTGTATAGCAGTGTAATATTCCCATAAGACTTACAATGTGCCTGTGTCTTACACTTTAAGGTATTTTTACCCCTGATGATGTCACTTTACTACTCCTACAGTACAACTTCAGGGACTTAGAGCTTGTCTGTGATATCATGGATCAGAGTATCTGAAATAAACGATGTGATTATATAGCTGTGCGTGTCATCTGAGAACAAACCGGGCCAAGACTTCATTTGAAATCCCTTCGGAGGGGAATGAAGCGAGACAATCGAGCAGATCAGTAACCAGCTGGCCTTTCACGCTGCCAAGTGACTGGATGCAAACTGATAGGTGTCACGTAGAAAGCCCCGAAGACACAAACCCCACAGCCATCACGCACATACTGAGCCCACCATCCAAAAATAATGACAATAACAGGAGGTGGAGAAAAAAACACACAAGAAGATTGGAAGAGGAGTGGATGACAAAAGACTAACCAGTCTGCCTATATTACTGTCCTCGTGTGTGCGTCTTCTTGTACGTCTGTCCCCATGAGGACCACACGCTCCCATAAGCCCTGCCCCCCTTACTTACTGTTAACAAGTCTGTCAATCGTTGCACTGGAGAGCTCTACATTAATGCTTACAGTGTAGCTACTGTGGCTTAAGCTATCACTCAGAATAGTCATTTAAACTTCTTGGCTTTTACACAGTGGTAGACAAAAGCAGGCTCTTCATTTCTAGCCTGCAGCTATCACTTTTAGCATATTTCATCAGTTGTACCTAGCCAGCTAATTAAGCTAACTTGTTGAACTCTGAGTTGGCCGAAGACACCGATGCTAACTAAAAGTACCACAGTGTCTGCTATAAGTAAACGTCCATGAGGAATTCTAAGTAATGACAACAAAACTGTTGGCGCGTCTGCATGACCTGCCTTCTAGACCCCTAATGCATCTTCAGTTTAAATGTTGAGATCTTCAGATTTAAGGGTTAAGGTTGGATCGTTATGAGTAAAAACATCATGAGAGTGTGCGTGCTGGAGGGAAACTGAATGAGCAGTGTTCAGCTTCACTGAAGACTGGAGGAAAGGCTTGAGGTCATCGAGCAGGGGGCGATGGAAGAAAATGGCGGCCGATTAAAAATCTCGAGGAAACAAGGAGTATATGCAAGGATGGAAGGAGAGAGGCTGAGAATGATGGGAGCTTTGGAGGAGGGGAATAGAAGACGGGTGGTAGTAGTGGACCAGAAGAGAAGGAAAACATCCCCACAGCTTGTATTGGACTCTTTTTCCTTCTTCATCAAATATTTAACAAGTGGAATCAGAGAGCACATGGAAATGATCTCTCTCTCTCTCTCTCTGTCTCTCTCTCTCTCTCTCTGACCTCTGCTGGTGTTTGGAAAGTTCACTAACGTCCCCAAGGCAGTAATCTTCCGACTACAACCTAGCCTGTGCATTTGTATCCATGCATGACTTGTTCTAGCATCCACGCATATATCTGTGCACCAGCCTTCATGCCTTTGTCTGTCAGAGTTTGAACCTGTGCACTCACATTTTGTCTGTGACTCGTAACACGCACAGCGACACTGCAGAAGCTCTATTGCCGTTGTGATTTGATTTATTGGCATTAGAGTATTAACATATTAAAGCCTATTAATACTGTATATTAAATCGTGTTTGGTGCCATTACAGTTTTCTTTTGTGATTTTGTTTTAGCCTACTTGTAAAATATGAATTCCTTTTGAGCTTCTAAAACAATCAAACACAACAACCAGAGGATGTTTTCTTTCCTTGGCTGTGTCGAGAAGACACTCAAATCAACCAAAACACCCAGGTGCATCATCTGCCAGCTGTTGTTTTGTTTTTTGTTCTTTTGCAAACTATGTACAGCCCGTATAAGAGACAGCAAGCAGGCAACAACATGTGTCAAAACGTTTGAGATCCCTCCTCATCCTCTTCCTCCTCCTCAGATCTCCAAACCCCTTAGGTTTAACTTGTACTGCCTAATCAGGCGCTGATTCCCACCTGAGACACCAGGTGAATGTAATTAACCTGCTTCCTGCACGGAGACCTGCAGGGCTCTGAGCTTGGAACTGCTGAGGTTTGGTTGAGAAGAGTGTTTTTAGATAAGGAAGACTCCTAAGTGGGTAACTGACCCAAAAGGATGTGAGGCCAAGTCCTGGTAAGAGCAGGTTAAATTCCAGAAATACGGAGGAAAAGGGCTTCACTGCATTATCACTTAATTACATAGGCTTATGTAACTTTAGTTGGATGTGATTGTCTTTTCCTACAGTAACTTCTTTAGATTTACTTCTTCCTTTCTTACCATGACTCCAGGGGCACGTTCAATCTCAAAACGGTGTTGCTACGGTTTCCTGCTGCGACTGCTTGCAACAGCTTTGAGGTATGTTTTCTCTCGTTTATTGTCTGTGATAATCAGCAGAAACGTGTGGTAATGATTTTTCTTGCACACACAAGGTGTGTTTAACGCACCCTGGTTTTTACAACGCTTCGTTTTGTGGGGGCTGAACATGGCCCTGATTTCAAACCAAGGCCAATACTGAGGAGAAGTTTATTAATTACATAGGCTTATGTAGCGTAGCTTTATGTATGTGATTGCCTTGTCCTACAGTAACTTCTTTAGAGTTACCATGGCTCCAGATGCCAAACCAATGCTTCCTTTACGCAGTGTTGGCAGAATGGGAAGAACAGGGAAACCACCTGTTGTTGGGGTTATCCGGGCTCTTAGCCTTGAGCTGTTTTTGCGGTTTTACATATTTGGAGCAGTTTGTTAACAAGATGTCATTTTTAGCTAAATGCAACCATCCTAGGAGCTTTAATTACGTTGACATTTGACTGCAATACTAGTGGGGAAATATTTGTGCGCATTAAAAAATGAATTATTTTCCAACAATTAAGACAAGGTGAAGAATGATTCGCTTTCTGATTGTTTTTCTGATTATTCTAAATTAGCAGGTCCTTCATGTTGGCACAAACATGTCTGTTTTTCCTCTAGTTTCTCCAAACAAAGAGAAGAAAAGCTTGTCATGGAGAGAGAAAAATGCATGATTTCTATGTCTTACTGGACAAAAAGAAAAGGCATTTACTCAAGGATCAACCTGGAAATAATCATAATAAAAGAAACAAAATGCTTGATTACTAATTCATATTCCAATGTGCTTTGCAGCAGAAGGTACCTCAAACACGGATCTGTAGGAATGCTCTGAAGCTCGTCAAGGCCTAAATGTTCATTTATAGAAATGCAAACAGCACAGAGACAATAATCTGTGTGGGAGTGTAATGCAGCTGGCAGATGAAAGCATGTACCTGCAGCACATGCTAATCATCTCCGTGATAATACACAGATATTCGCATCAAATCAAATGCCTTCTAGACCATGAATAAATAACCAGCAGTTTTCAAAAGCTTCCACAGCTAAAAGATAAAGTGAAATCTGGTATGTTAGGCCAGGACACAACAACAAAACAGTCAGTGGACTGAAGAGTGGGAGATCCTCTACCTTGACCCAGAAAGAAAGTAGGGCAGGGTTTACTGACTGACCCCCCTACCAGCCTGGGGCTGTGCCGGGGCATCAGGCAGCCGAGCAGCATGAGAAAGACAAACTGCAGGGTTGTAAACTGTGCCAATGGGGTTTTATTTCCGTGTGACGTCTCGGCCTGGAGAGACTCCTGAGTCATATTAGTTTCATAAGAGTGTGACTGTAGCAGATGTCCAACGGTTTAAATGTGGTTTTAAAGCGTTGGTCGGACAAAACAAAGGATTTGAAGATGTCACTTTGAGCTTTACAGGATTGTGGTGGAGACTTCTCGCAATTTTCTGACATTTTACAGACCAAATTGCTCATTTATTAAGCAAGAAAATGACTAGAAGCTAAAAGATAATAAAAATATATTGCAGCTTAAACAGGATGACACAAGCTCTCCCCCGAAACATCATCTCTTATTTTGTTCAGGTTAAACCTACACAGTGTAATGTTTTGAGGTTATTCTTAGCAAAAAATCCTTTGTTCTTTCACAAATATGTGCTCTAACACGTCTAATTGCTTCCAACTCCAAAAGTATTTTCGTAAGCGTAGAATCTGCCATTTAGACTCATTCAGAATACATGGGGGCAGCAGCCATGTTGCCCCTCCATCTTTAAAATGCATTAGCCAAAGAGGGGCATACCTTCGCCTTTCACCCTTTTACCCTCAGTGGCACCGTGACGAATGCTAGGCGGAGATTACTCGCCAGGGAAGCAAAAAAGAGAATTAAAACGACAACGCGGCAAAGGCAAAGTTAATATTGGAGTGGTTAGAACAGCTGCGTGTAAACAATGGAGATACTAAGAGCTAATTTTGGGCTGAAAGGTCATTTTCAGTTGGTTGTTATATACAATTTCACTGCTAGTAGGGAGAAATTCTTACTTAATGTAGCTTTTAGGTTTCCTTTGCATCATTATGAGCTAAGGAACGCCATCATATCCCTAATAATAAATGATCTCTTCAGCGGAAAATCAAAAGCTGGTTGAGGCGAGCCTTTCCTGTCTTTTCATTGGCTAGACTGTGCACCTTGAAACCTCTGCATCGTGTGCTCAAATTTCACAGAAGCGCACTCTACAGCCCACTCTAACCTAAGTCAATACACAACAACAGTGTGACACACTTAAAACCCCAGAGGATGTGCTTCTGTTTGTCAGAGCCTCCACTCTCCCAGGAGGCAGCCCACTCTCCTGGGGCTAGACGAGTTAACACAGACGTCACTCTCCTCCACTGATTCTCCAGCTATGAAGAGAACTTAGCTGTTTAAAATATTCCACCCTTACTGAGGGCCCACATGCCAAACACTCAATCAACACCTTCCATAACACTGTAACAGCATTGTGGTTTCTATAAATAAGAGCATGTTGACGCCTCACCTCCGGGTACCTGAGCTCTGGGTCCATCACCTTGACGTCTCTCCAGTCCAAACACTGAAGAGTGAAGCTTCAAACTCAGGCAGCACCGAGACGCTCAACCTCAAAAGTGGCCAATGTTGTCCAAAAACAATCAAATAAATGCATTCCTACTGCAAAACTACAAGTAAAAGCCTCCCCTCCTGCTCTTGATGCCAGCGTGTCTTTCTGTCTGGCTTTTCTCTTCAGGGTAAACAGACGTGTGACACACTTACACACACACACACACACACAAAAAACCCCTCTGTTCTGATTTTGCTTCTTAAAAAATGGTGTCATTCATACGTAAAAATCAGTCAACCTAGTTTCCCATACTGTCAGTCTGATAATATTCTGTGTATTTCCGTAGTGGGGACACTGATGCTCATTCACCCGGTTTCTGTGTTGAAAGGCAAATCAGACTGAAGTAGGTTTAAAAGAAGCAGCATGCAATTAGGTTTTTTTCTATTATACAGTAGGTATTTTAATGTCTTTGTTTGCTTTGAAAAACAATACTATACTACAATAGTCTTTGTTGTTTGGATTAGGTCTCCACATTCACTGCAAAACAATTGTTTTAAATAAGGTTAGGGATAACTGCAATTGATTCACTGTCAATGTTCAGTCTTGTTTCAGTCAATTACTGGAATATTGTCTGATATTGAGATATATACATGCATACATACATACATACTTAACTGCAGTGGCTGGAAATAACTCATGATGTCAAGAATCAAACTACACCAAACACGGAGGTTTTCAGGGCGAATTCATTCCCTTTGAGAGACCAAACCCTACCCACGATACACCATAAGTCTGCTGTTCAAAGATCTTAACTTTGCCTTTATTAAGATTAAAAGTTGCACATTTTCTGACATCTATAAATCATCCGCGAGCAGCAGGAAGGTTGACAGGCAGTAGGAAAAGCCCTGAGGATTCAAGCCCTCACAGCGGGAGTTCAAAGTCAACTCAGACAGATTAAAATGAAAGTGAGAGGTGCTGCCAGAGGAGACACAGTGAACTAGAGCCCATCTGAATAAAGAGCCATTTATTGACTCACTTTATAGTGAAGCTCTGAGCAACTTGATGCTAGCTGCAGTTTAAAGTCCTGTGTAACATCTCAGTGAAATCTGGAAAACAAAGTCCATTTTAATCTGTCAGAAAGTGAAAACTTGGTTTTCCTAAAATGTCACACAGCATGTAATGTAGGCTTGAGGGTGTGTAGGATAAAAAAAAAATAAAAAAAGTGAGACAGTCTCCACATTCACTCTTCTCTAACCTCGAATAGTATCACCTGGAGGGGAGCCATGGATCCCAGAGTTCATTACTGATTAAGAAAAGCTTTTATTAGTCCGAGGCGTTAGGAAGCCATTTCTTATCTCTGTTCTTTTTATTCAGCTCCACGCTGGACCATCCGGGACCAACTGTGACTGTCCGCCATCTCTGTATGTGCCTTTGCACTTAAACTGACAAAAACATTAGTCATTTTTTAAAGTTCAGTTTAGTTAGCACCCATATGTCATTTGTCTTTGTATATCTGATTGCTTTATGTTTTGTTCACTTTGCTCATATAGGCCTACAGCTGGCGGAAGGCATCATATCATGTTTATTTTAGGTTATACAGACAAAATAAAGCCACGTGCTGTTTTCAGTGATGAATACCAACTTCCAATGATGCTTATTAATCACATTACATGTCATTTAGCTGATGCTTTTATCCAAAGCGACTTACAATTGCTCTATATATCAGAGGTTGCACGCCTCTGGAGCAACTAGGGGTTAAGTGTCTTGCTCAGAGACACATTGGTGGATGTATTGTGGGTGGGAATCAAACCCAGGTCTCCCACACCAAAGGCATGAGTCATTTCCACAGCACCATCACCACCTTATTATCTGTTGATTACCGCAAGGGGGTGACAAATCATAAATAAATAACAAAACAGACTAAGGAGTATATTAAAACTCTCTTGTTAAAAGTAAAGTCTGTGTGGCACAACGAGGTATTCAGCTCCTCAAACTGTACACCAGGCGGCGACGCAGGACAGGTTAAAAAATAAAAAATAAAAAACAAAAAAGTGGGCGGGGATGTGAGCCTCTGGGCTGCTGCCTTCATGGCACTGACCTTGGTTTGGGAAATTGTGTTTC
This sequence comes from Etheostoma perlongum, assembly GCA_026937815.1. Taxonomy (NCBI): domain Eukaryota; kingdom Metazoa; phylum Chordata; class Actinopteri; order Perciformes; family Percidae; genus Etheostoma; species Etheostoma perlongum. The sequence goes on from CM049394.1 coordinate 14,677,662, forward strand.
AGTGCAGTCCAACCTGAGATGATTCCTCATGAGTCCCACGGTGACTCACTGACCCAAAAACAAAAACACATACAAGTAAACACCAGCAACAAGAACACATAAAAAAGCCAACTGCTGCATGTGTTTGGACGTGCAGGTTACTGTGATGGATGGAGGTGGAAATTGACAATAAAGCAGACTTTGACTTTGATTTGACTTAAACTTATTTGACTTCTGTAGGTGAAGTTAGTTTTCATATTTAATTAGCAATGCAAAATGTAGTTGGCAAATGAATAATAATGTTTTATAGTTTAAGTGACCAGGTAATAGATAAAAAGTTCACCCCACCTTTAACAGCTGCAACATAGTGATGTTTTTCACTATTATAAGCCTATTTATATAATCAATCTATATGGGAAATTCTGCATAATAAGTATTTTTACTTGTAATACTTGATTCTAATACTTTTTACTTTTAAATGCATAACCTTAACTCGTACCAGAGTATTTCTGCGGACCAGCCTTGTGTAACACTGCTCTCTACTGACTAAATGTAGACTTTCATTCATTCATATACTACTGTATGCTTCTGATTTTACATAAATGCAGTCACTTTGTCCATCAGGGGCCCAAACAGCTGGATATATGCAACACTCATCACACACACAATATCAACTAGAATGATTAGAGCCAGGTAGATAGTTAGATTATAAGAGTTATCTATTTGGCAGAATATGATCTGAATTGTTTTATGTTTTTGAATAAATTCATGTTGTAATCTAATAAAAAGGCATTAGACATTTATTGATTAAGTTTTTCATGTTTAATGAGTAACCAGTCAATAGTGTTCATTTCAACAGAGGATATTTGCCTTTTTCCTGTAAAAATATAGAATTTCTGTCCTCCGGACCAGATTATTAGTAAAACTATCCATAGTGTCTCCTTGTAACGTGTATCTCAGACTGAGCCTCCCCACCCACACACCCCGTCATATAAATACACAAACTGTCAGCAGAGTATAGAGTACAGACTGGGTGTAACATGTTATCCTTTTTGTGTTTCAATGCCCAGATCACCATAGAAACAACAGCCACATACATGTGAGCCTCAGTAAATCTAACTGTAGGCATTGTTCAGTTAACAAATGTTATTTTGAGGCGGCATCGTGACACCCCAAAACGATTGTGTGTGAAATGCAAGTCCAGACAATGTTATTATTTTGTATATTTTAAGGTGTTTTTTATTGTATTATTATTATTGTAAACCTACAGTGTGGGAGGAAACCGGAGCACCCGGAGGAAACCCATACATAAAGTTCAAAATATGCATTGTTATGATTATCACTAATCTAAAGTGTGGGAGGAAACCGGAGCACCGGAGGAAACCCATACATAAAGTTCAAAATATGCATTGTTATGTGATTGTTGCTAATCTAAAGTGTTGGAGTAAACTGGAGCACCCGGAGTAAACCCTTGGACAAAGGTCTGAATCTGGCTGGGAGGCATCAGTGCTCACCGCTGAGCCTCCATGGGATCCTGAGAAAGGGAAACAGGGGAAGAATAGAAGAGACTTAAATGGAGGGAGAGAATAAAAGAGTGTAAGGGAATGTCGGAGGGTGAAGTAGTGATGTAAGGTGGCGGGACGGGGTGGAAATTAAGGACGCCAGACCATATACTTTCTTGTGGACTGCCTGACTATCTTTTGGATGGGTGGGAGCTTGGATAAGGGTGGAGCAGGGGTGAGGCAGAACTGTTGCAGATCGAACATCCTGGTCTCTTCATATGTTGTTATCATGCTTTCTAGTAACCTGAGGTTTAGCACTGGAACATCTGGGTAATGGCTGGTTGGCAAAGAGGCACTTGGACCCCTCCACACTTAAAGGGGAGGCAAACCCTCCTCTGGCTGAAGCCAAGGTGCTCCGAGCTGCGTTGGGAATGGGAGGCAGATGGCGGGCTGCCCCCAGGGCGACCTTATTGGGCACACTCACAACAAACTCTTCTGCCTTCTTTGCCTCACCACGTTTCTCCCTTTTGAGCTTCTCAAGGACTTCACATTTTTCTGCTGCCACAGCAACGTTGTAGTTATGTACGTGGATGTTGTCTTGTCTGGTCTTCTTGGCTTTCACTTTTTCCTTGGCTAGGAACAACCTGTTAGCCTCGGTGTAAGCCTGATTCCAGTCCGCTTTGCTCTGACGCTCTGCCTTTTCTTTGTCTTCCTTCTCCCGGATCTTAGTCTGTCTGTGGGCAGCGATAGAGCGCAACATAGCAGCCCTCTTCTCCTCTTCATCCTTCTGCTGCTTTGCTCGTTCTGCCTCTCTACGTGCCAAATCTTTGGCAAGCCTCTGTTCCTCCTTCAGAGCCATGGTGGCAGCCTTCTCCTCCTGCGAGGCCTTGAGCTTCTCACTGACAATCTGTTGACGTGTCTGCAAATTATTGAAACGTCGGACCCTTTCAGCTTTTCTTTCCAATTGCTGTCTTTCCATTTCAAGCTGATCCTGATTGGCTTTCTTCTCCTCTGCCAGAAGTATCTGCACCTCTCTCTTCCTGTTGAGGTTTCTTCTGGACATTTCCTCCAGCTGGGTTTGTAAACGGCTTTTTTTTAACCCAGGTTTTTTTTCCGCCTCCCGTCTTAGATCCTCTACATGCTGTTCATGAAGGCTATGGAGATATTCGGCATATTTCTCTTGCTGCAGTCTCTCTTTCTGTTTAAGCAGTTCCTTTTCTTTCATTTGCTGTTTCTGATGTTCTGCTGTAGTGCGATTTTGAAGCTTCTTCTGAAGGCTTTCCTCTTGCTCCAGTCTCAGATATTCTTCTACTTTAGACTTCATCATCTCCGCATACTTCCTTTCTTCATCTTTAGCTGTTTTTGCTTTTCTTCTCTTCAATTCAATCAGTATTTTATTTTCACTATCCACACCTTTCCTAAAGACTACACTGTTGAATTTTCCGTCTTTGGCACGCTGGTCTGCTTTGTTTTCCTCCTGCATTTCATGCCAGGTCGAGAGGAGTTTGTCCTCTTCACTAACATTAGATGTTGGAGTTAGTGTCTCCTTCTGCCTGTCGTACATCTTGTCTTCCTTGGTCTGATTGTTAGTAGAAGTAATCCTGACCCGTCGGGTCTTGGACATAATGGTCACTTTTGCTGTCGCCATGTCTAAGTATCCTTTCTCACGCTGTGTGTAAGGTCTGACTGTACCGTGCCTGTAAAAGTGTTTGTGGAGTTGAGATATTAGTCTGCTTCTATTTGTAGCCTACTAACAGGTGTCTTGTGACATCATCACATTCATCAATGTGTCATTCATCATTCACTTTGATCTTTTACCTTTGATCCTTCTGTGACATCACCACATTCTATGCATTCATCTGTTGTTGTTTTTTCAATTCTAAACTTAACTAGAAAATTCCGCAGAAATTTTATCAGTGTGCCTGCTACTGGGTGCATATCCACATACACACACATTGGAAACATCAGTTAGGAGTCAGTTGGTCAACACGGACTCCAGGGAACCGTGTCATGATAGGTGTGTCTGTGTCTGAGTGTGTGTGTGTGTGTGTGTGTGTGTGGTGTGTATGTGGGTGTGTGTGTGTTGTGTCTCTGTGTGTGTGTGTGTGTGTGTGTGTGTGTGTGTGTGTGTCTCTGTGTGTGTGTGTGTGTGTGTGTGTGTCTGTCTCTGTCGTGCTGCAGCCCCCCCCTCTGTCCTCTCAGTAACAGAACCTGTTGCTATGGTGATTTCATCAGAGAAGGGGCCAGATACTTTTTTTTTTATGTTACCTGTAAGCAGTTGGTGAGCCTAGCGCGAAAAGTTTTAGTCCGATAGACTCCATAGTTACATGTCTGCGACCGGCACAAGATTCCCTACATTTTGACCAACTATGATGTCTAAAGAGGTAAAACTGGAGGAGAGAGAGAAATTTGTTTGGGGAAAAAATCACTGAATCGTACTCCAGCGGTATGGTTTTTTCATAGTTTGTATCGACAGTTGGTAGATCACAGCCAACAATTTAAGTCCGATAGACTCCATAGTTACATGTCTGCGACCGGAACAAGATTCCCTACATTTTGACCAATAATGAAGTCTGAAGACTGAAAACTGGAGGAGAGAGAGCAATTTGTTTGAGAAACTTCCAGACATCCGTACCGAAGCCTCCCACTCTGTCGTCCACTCTAACTCTGAACATTCCGCCACATACACACACATTGGAAAATCTGAGACGGTCTGAAAACGGGACGAAACGTAAACTGGGATTTGGGAGAAACCGTGCTTGATATCTGAACGCCCATTCAGCCCAATAAACGCCAAAGTCTTGTCTTCGGTTTAAACTTTTAATCATGTTTCTACGTTACAGTATGGCGATACAGCACGGTCCCAAAGAGGGGGCGTTTGGAGCGATTTCCCGAACATTTCCCATTCAAGTCAATGAGAAAATTTTGCCGCTTTTTTGCCAATTTCGGTAAAACCACGCGGCAAATCTCTTAGAAAAGTCATAGCACACCATTCCCGATCATTACCCACATTTTGGTGTAATGTGGTGCGCGTGCCGATTGCTGCTTATGCAGCACATCGGCACACTGAATAAACAAATATTTTTGACAACCTGACATCCCAGCTTGAAAAATGTGAAATTAAAATATTAAAACCAAAAAGTTCAATAACATGAATACATCCAAAATGTACCTTAACCCTCTGAGGATGAAAGACGCGCCGGCGCGGCCAAACGATGTTTGAGCCAACTCTTACTCAAAAATGGATATTTCAAAATTTCATTTCAGACGTTTATTTACTATTCTAATCATATATTACCTATCAAATGCCACATACACCATAAAAATAGAGTGTACCACTTTATTTCTCTGACATAGACATTGATAATTGAGGAATATTCATCTAAAAACATTAAAAGTATAGTAAAACACTGACAGGGTTTTCACAGTGTTGTATTAATACCTCTAATCAAGTAAATGATGTAATACTTCTTCCAAAACGGCTACACTTGGCAGCATGAGCTCTCATCTCACACACAGCCTGGCGCTCACACCATAACAGCGTAGGCTGTCCTGCAAATGCAACAGCTCAGTCTGCATCTCACTTTTCTAATCAACAAATCTAATTTTCCACTCGTAGAAGCGTTCAATATATGCATCACAATATCGTCAGGGCCTATGTTTTACTGAGGGATTGGGAAGGGGCTAAATGATTAGCAGCTGACGCATAGAAACGCTTAAAGGCTAACAAACATGCTAATGAGCTTCTTCACTCCATGTCCATCTCCACGGTAACAGATGGCATTGAAAACACAGGGCTAATGTTAATGTTCAGTGATTTGGGAACTGAACATGCTGAACAACGCTGTTAGAGTGGCAATCTGTTCAGTTCCAGGTTTCAGGTTGTTGTTGTTTCACAAGGAAGAAAACAACTTACAGTTCTTGGTTTCAGTCTTTTGCATTTTAATTAAAACAGAGTTGAAGGTTTTTGAATTTTGGCTTACACTACGACTCCATGTGAGTGATCAAGTTTCTCCAAACAAACCTAGAAGGTGAGGATAAGGCAACATAGGCAGTAAAATGAATGGACAGAGTGACGCCGTAGACTTCGAATGAGATAATTCATCTATTAGAAGCTCTTTCTGGGGATGGTTGAAGATGTAGATGTGACATGAGCAACCTGTCTGAAAGTTGTAAGTCTTCTAGTAGCTGTGCAAGAGAAATCTGTTAGTGGATACATGTTACTGTATATTAATTCACTTGCAACATACTGAAGTATTTCCAATCCATCAAATGTTGCTGAAACATTTTGCTCCAATGCGTTTCATGGCCTCTCTGTGGGCTTCTCCCTTGACTGTATGCCTCCAAATGCAAAATCAAGCATTAACATGATAAACAAAGACCTTGACCGGTGTTAGCCATCCATATTTAATATTTGAATCTACATTTTCTTATGTCAGCTTTGGAAATGACTGTGTTAAGATGTAGCGTCTCCAGAACTCTTTGATTTGTGTTGAGAGGAAGATGATTGCCATGTTGTAAAGCTGTTTTTGTTCCAGCTGATGAATCCAGGGTCACCACAGCTGCCATATTTTCGGCTTTCAGTTTGCAGCGTTCACAGGAAGTGAATTAGTTCAGGGTCCCTCTTTAACCCGCGGGTCCTGTGTGGGCAGACAGCCCAACACATCCTCTGTGTGGAAACCTTTATATTGCTTTCAAATGCTTCAGTCTCCCTTACTTATTCTCCATGTAATAGGCAGTGGTGTTTCACAGACATGAGGTAGGAGAAGATATGTAATGTCCCAGTGTGTGTTACACCCATAGACTGTATCATATTAATGCATCCAGTTCAGCACAGTGCTGCTTTCTATCTGATCTCCAGCAGGGGGCGACACGTGCGGTTGCAAAAGGACGTCGGTTTTTGCAGAAGTCTGTGAGAAAGTGACCCACTTCTCATTTGATTTTTACCTGAGTCAACATTTTCATGATGACTTTATGGTCTCAATCGCTAGTTTAAAGTCTTCTTCACAGAATGATGTTCATTTTTTGAATTATGGTCTCGTTGGTTTTAAAATTGCCGATAAAGCAGGAGGTGTTTTAGGGCCTGGCTATGAAGAGATGGCCAGTGAATGTATGTAACGTAATGAGGCTCCTCCTTCTCTCCTCCCTTTCTCTTCCCTCACGCCTTTCTCTTCCCTCTCCTCCCTCACGCCTCCCTCTCTCCTCCCTCTCTCCTCCCTCTCCTCCCTCTCCTCCCTCCTCCTCACGCCTCCCTCTCTCCCTCTCTCCTCTCTCCCTCCCACTCTCCTCCCTCACGCCTCCCTCTCTCCTCCCTCACGCCTCCCTCCTCTCCCTCTCTCCCCCTCTCTCCCTCTCCCTCCCTCTCCTCCCTCTCCTCTCTCTCCCTCCCTCACGCCTCCCTCTGCTCCCTCTCCTCCCTCTCTCCTCCCTCTCTCCTCCCTCTCCTCCCTCTTTCCTCCCTCTCTCCCCCTCTCCCTCCTCCTCCCTCACGCCTCCCTCTTTCCTCCCTCTCTCCTCCCTCACGCCTCCCTCTCTCCTCCCTCTCTCCTCCCTCTCTCCTCCCTCACGCCTCCCTCTCTCCTCCCTCTCTCCTCCCTCTCTCCCTCACGCCTCCCTCTCTCCTCCCTCCTCCTCCCTCACGCCTCCCTCTCCCTCTCTCCTCCCTCACGCCTCCCTCTCCTCCCTCCTCTCTCCTCTCTCTCCTCCCTCACGCCTCCCTCTCTCCTCCCTCACGCCTCCCTCTTTCCTCCCTCTCTCCTCCCTCACGCCTCCCTCTCTCCTCCCTCACGCCTCCCTCTTTCCCTCACGCCTCCCTCTCTCCTCCCTCTCTCCTCCCTCACGCCTCCCTCTCTCCTCCCTCTCTCCTCCCTCACGCCTCCCTCTCTCCTCCCACTCTCCTCCCTCACGCCTCCTTCTCTCCTCCCTCAAACTCTTAAGTCCACATTTGCTGCCAAGTCTTAGCAGTTACATTGTCCCATAATTGTTGCTTGGGGCAACGAACAATATATATTCTCACTTAATAAACAAAATAAAGATAATTATGTTAATGAGTTATTGAACTCTGCAGTTAAAAATGCTGAAAAATAAAACGATTCAGCATGACTAGAGAATTTTTGTCTTATCTGAGGACATTTTGACACAAACAGGATCCGATCAATGCGATTAAACGCCAGCACAAAAGATAATTTGCTACTAAAGACAAACTGTCAGTATAAATATTTGAAAACTTATAGTAGTATTACTGTATATCAGGGAAAGGCTTATATGTGTCATGGTTGGGGTCCAGCTGGCCGTGAGTATTTTTCCCTGCACTTTTCTCCTGTCCTGTTTTCTGTTTTTTTTCCTCTTCCTCCCCCTCACCTGTCCGAAGCCAGCTGATTGCCTACACCTGCCGCCAGTCTACCAGCAGCAATCATCTCCTCCACACCTGCCCGTCGTCATCCGCTCCCGCCAAGCACACCTGCCTGCAATCCTCATCAGCCACAGCATATCTACCCCGGTCCTGCTTTCATTCTTCACCTGATCGTTGCTTCAGCTACTCGGTGATACTACGACAGTTCCTGACCTTAGAGCTTTTTCTGTGTTTTCTATGTACTTACCTTTCCCGTGTTTCCCTTTCAGTTATCCTCTCCCTCCGGTCAGCTGGCTTCGGACCCCGAACCCTCTCCCTCGGCGCCCCCTCTCCATCCAGCTCCTCGTGCCAACATCCCCATCAACCACCCATCCCCAGCGCTCCCTCCTCTCCTCGGCTTCTCCTAGTGACTGCGTCTCCTCCTGGCTCCCCAGCCTTGGCTCCTCGGTCCCCCGCCGCTTCCCTCGGTTCCTGTTACCTCACCAGCCCTCCGGCCTACTGCCTCAGCGTCCCACGTCTGCCTCATTGCTCCCCTCAATCTCTCTCTCTCTCTCTCCCCCATTTGCAATAAACCTGTTCTTTGTGAGCCGAGCGATTGAGTCTGCCCTTCTGTCCCGTCACAATAGGCACAACAACAAAAAATGAAATCTCTCCATTAGCAGTGGGTAATCATCATGTATCTCGAGGCACTGAGGCTCCAGTTTATTTATGAAGCTAAAACCAGACAGTGGAGTACTGAGCTGGGATTATTGCACAATTAAAACCATCAATAATGTAGATGAAAACAACCAAGCATCCCTGTTTGTTTTACAGTATGCACTGCTGTTTTATACAGAACACATATTATTTTTTGCATAAATGATGGAAGCTCACTCCTGCCAGATTATTCCCATCCTGCTGCAGCACAGGACTGTCGGGATTATGCTTTGGCTGTTCGTCCTCCCGCCTCGCAGCTTTGCATAAACTGTGAGCAATAATGAAGCTCCTTAATGTCAAACCTTCATTCTGCTTGCTGCTGTCGCTGTGAAGAGGTCACAGGGGCACGTTGTGGATCCAGTTTGACCGATAAAGACATAGGTTTCCTTTGGCATTTATAATAGTCAATGCATGGTTATTTGTAACTGCTGGGTTATTGGTCAATTTTCAGTCAGTAGACATTTACAAAATATGTCCTTCAAACCTAATTTTAGTTTTCCTTAAAGTTGCTAATCAGAGTACATTTTCCTTATTGTCAAAAAAAAAACACCACAAGGCAGTCTTTGAAAAAGTCTCTAATTACCTATTGAGAGGTGCATTATTCAGAAAAGAAATGAGAATTCTGCAACAAGTGCGAAAAGATCATTAAAAAGCAATTTTAAAAAAAATGAGATCCAGAGAGTGGGTGTATGTACATTTTGTCTTTCATATGAACTGTTTTGTGCAGGCATTTGATAAAGCCTCGGGCATATCAACTTTCATTTAAAAACAATATTTCCACCTTTCGAAGACAATTTGTTGCTGCAGCTCATTGATATTATGAAGGAATTATAGGGGGAGTGTGAAAGCTCAAATAAAGTACTCACTGCTTCAACACTTCAGCAACAGTTCCGTCTGAATATGCTTTCTTTGTGGTGCAGTGGTTATAGAAAGCGTGAGAAAAGAGCCACAACATGAAGAAATCCTCCTTACCTTGGAATCCTTGACTGGCTGACACTCAATCTGATGAGACACGGACGCAGTTTGGTTCATCTTTGCTGCTCAGGTTCACTGATATGCTCCTCTTATCTGATCCAATAAAATCCCATAAGCTGCTTAAAGTTTTTCGACTTCCTCCGACTGCTTCTCGACTCCAAGCTGACCAAAGCAGCAAAGTGATGCTAACGATGCTGAAGGCTGCAGAGCTGCTCTTCCTCGCCCTTGTTGAAGCTTCACTAGAGGCGATAATTCAAATACACAATCTCTTTTTCCCTCCTTTGTTTCTCTCTCTGGCAATAAAACGCTCTCTCCTGTTCCCTCTCTTCCTCTTCTCTCTCATATGTGCTGCTTCAGATGCAGCTGACAGACAGTTCATAAACCAGGAGGTTTGCCAGTGCCTCCCACGTACCAAGACGCTTCTTCATCAGAATGCAAATGTGCTCGAGGCAAAGATATTTGCAGGCATTTGGTTTGCTTCTTTACATCTGAAGATGACGATCGTACTGAAGAGCACCTCACAGCAGGAGGCCTGGTGTTCGGATCTGCGAGGTTTTGACAGGAGTTCACACTGATAAATGAATGTTAAAACTTCAAACTTTGACCCTTAAAGAGCCTGCTGCTTCCTGTTCTATTAAAAATGCATCGAGTGGAGAATTAAAGAGAAGCTATTGGAGAGGAGAAGACGATAGATAATATTAGATATACAGTTCTCATGCTTTATGCACAGTGGAAGGATACTCTGTTCCCAGTTAAACATTTTAAAACCTGCAAAAATCTCCTCATTGAGGATGTTTTGTGCTTGGCATTTCATTTGGTCGTCATTGAATTGAAGAATTTCATATTTCTTGATTTGAGTGCAGCCTGTCTTCTGTTTGTGTTGTTTTTGTTATGATATAAAGGGTCATTTCTAGAAAACCTTTTTTTAAAGGGTTATATTGGAACCTGTTTACTTAAATACTTGAATAAAAATAAAAAATAAACCCTTTTTCACATTTTTTGTGTTTTAAACTAAATCATCAACTAATATTCGAACATTCCCACTCATGCACTGTAATTAAATTCCATGCAGGAAGTTAGAAAGTTAGTTATTGTCAAAAATGCTGTTTCAGTGAGACTTTGAACGCCTGGACGTGCTGACTTTTTAGGTGGAATCCAGTTTCTTTTGCAGCACATTAAAGAAACAGGATTATCATAAAGCACTGTGCAGATATAAAGGCCTGGTAGATCTGGATATATAAACTTTGAAAGATGATGCTCAGTGTGGACAGCCGTCAGAGAGTCGGATGGACTAATTAAAACAGGACGATAAAGCAAACGGAGGACTGAGTGATTAGTTTAATAGGCTTTGAGAGTCCAAATGAGTTTCAAATGTACCGGTTAAATGGTGGAGAATACAATAGTGTAATGTAACTCCACATCCATAACGCTAAGGTAATCTTACTGGATCTATATCGAGAAGGAAATCTCTGTCTTAAGTTGTTTAATGGGACACTAAAGCAGGGGTCTTCAACAGGGGGTCCGCGACCCCTAGGGGGTCCGCGGAGGTACTGCATGGGGGTCGCAAAAGTTTTGGTTGATTAGACTTTTTTTTATATCCCCCCCCTGCAATTTTCAATCAGAGACTCTGCTTCAATCTTCTCCATAAACCCCCGTCCCCACCTTCCTCTCTTCCCCCGACGTTGCTTCCCTCCTCTGCATCCCCAGTGACTTTTCTCCAGAGTTCAGGTGGTCAAGTAGTAGTAGACAAGTTGTGTGCTACTCATCAGGGTCAGACATCTCACTAATGTGGGAGTATGTATGCCATCCATAGATGGTTTGAGGATTCACTTCCCATACTACATGTATGTTTAAAATTAAAACATGAATCTGTCAGTTATGTTAATAGTTCAGTATTGTATGCAATATAACAGGTATGTTTATGCATGCCAGTGGCACTAACAAGCATCACTTATTTTCCTTTTCACATTTATGTTTTAAACATGTCCATTTGAATAGCTTTTATGCATGATTACATGCAATTGACAGACATTGTTGATCTTGGCAGGTATCAGTTTATTGTGTTATGTTATGTTTATAAATGGCAGTGGCATGGCCACCCTACTCACTGGGCCTCGCACATGTTTAAAATATTCTTAGTATTGAATGCACAATAACAAGGTACATTTACACATGGCACTATAGGACCAGTTTGATATAACACAATTTTATACAATATATATAATTAGGGGGTCCCCGCTCCATCTCGCCATCAGTTTGGGGGTCCTTGGCCTGGAAAACGTTGAAGACCCCTGTTTTAGACTATTTAGTACAATAATCAACATTAAAAATAGTGTTAATTCAAAACGTATTTCAGAGGCATTGTTAAGACAAGCTTATTGTATGAGTCAACTTTAAGCAGTAGTATTTACTAACCATATTTGTTGTAACTAAATCTTGTTTCAGGCAATATACCAATTCAGCTACACTTTATTCGAAGTGATGATAGCAACTGTCTTCCCAAAGGGGAGTTTTTTCCTCGCCACTGTCTCCCTGTTGCTTGCTCTGGAGGAAACTACTAGAACTGTTGGGTCCTTGTAAATTCTGGAGTGTGGTCTAGACCTGCTCTATCTGTAAAGTGTCTTGAGATAACTCTTGTTATGAATTGATACTATAAATAAAATTTAATTGAATTGAATTATTATAATTTCCTACACATAAATAAAGACATTTGCACCGTACATTGATCCAGAAAATGCCAAAACTGTTGCAGAAAAATTCACCAGTATGCAGGAAATCAAGTGTTTGATATGCTCATAAATATAATTTTTCTGTAGTTGAGATCTAATTCCTCATTCTCATTGAGGCTAATAATCGCCAGTGGGCACAGGAATGGCAGTTAAAACCATTACATCACATTAATGAATTAATTAGTTATAGAGTACATGTCCATTTAGTGTCTTCTTATTCTTAGAATATAAAATGGTGCTTATATATTGTTTGGTTTAATTTTCAAACACAATAAATAATAGTTTCTGAATAATAGGGCTGATAAATAATATAATACTGGTTTCTTTGAGCAGAAGAGTAATTTATGAAAAAAATAATAAATGTTCAAAACAAAGGGAGAAATACGGTTTAGAAAGAATAATTGGAAATATCTATGAGTATCATCCATGGTAACACGCATAGAAACAAAGAAATCAATATTAATAAATACAATTTTATTTCTAGGTGAACACCATAGACCGTTAATATTTATACAGTCTATGGGTAACAGTGTGATGAAGATTATTGTTTTCTTTTAAATAATAGGAAAGGAGCTCTTGTGACCCTCTACCAATCGGATTCCGCTGCTCTTTCCCCATAGTAACGCGCAGACTCGCCTAGCAACACCAACCTAAAAGTGCAGCGTCAGGAAACATGGTGAGTATAAGAAGTATAAGTATTAAAATATAAGTTAGCAACGTTTCGGGTTTTATGACAATGTTACGTTTTAATTGTGTTATTTTTTTTGAATTAATTAATTCGTAAAAGACAGCGCCTAGCTATAATTTAGCGTTAACCTAGCTAGCTAGCTAAAGCTTTCTGTCTGACTGTGCCGTGTGCAAATCGTCTCTGGTTCATTAGTAACATTCCTCTGCCGCCTAAATGAAACAAAAGGCCTGACTGCAATTGTTAAGTTTTTCAAAAGTAACGTCGCGTTCAATCGGATCTCTGAGGAAGGAGGCTGAGGGTCAAATTGAGAATTAAGAAAAGGTTTATTGCAACAGCATGATGAGGATGATAAGACAAAGACAGATACAAACAAACATAATAACACTGCAGCTGACAGCGGACTGGATCCATGCTCCCCCATGATGGAGTCACGTGAAACCAGTATTGAAAACTCCTAAATCACACAGTTTTATCCCCTGCACCTAGGGGCGGTTCCTTTTTACCTGGCACAGTCAAATCTATTCTCATTGGTCCGCCGTTGTCATGACAGCATGCCGAGAGCATCTTCGCAGTCCCATGAGAATAAACATGCCGCTAAACTCTGCCCCTTTGGGGGTCGCTTTTGGTTCCAGAGCAAAAGGTTCTGTTGTTTAAATGTGAAACTCTAACATCAACAGTTTAATTAGCATTGTATTGTCTTAGCCCAGACTAAGACCCCAGGGGACAGGAGACAGAAGGCCACCTTTTGGTGTTGTAGCAGGAAGCTCCTTTGCATATGTTAAATGCCAGACTTGACCAGATCAATTCTTTACAGTCAGAGAAATAGAGGGGGGAAATGGGGGACAGAGACATGCATATTTCTCTAACCTGGCTCCTTCAGACATTTTAACTTTTTATAACTCAACAGTTGCTAACTTATATTTTTATACTTGTACTTCTTATACTCACCATGTTTCCTGACGCTGCTTTAAACGGGTTGTAAGAGAGTAGTTAGCTAGGTAACGTAAGAGTGATTATATAAGCACCATTTTATATTCTAAGAATAAGAAGACACTAAATGGACATGTTCTCTATAACTAATTAATTCATTAATGTGATGTAATGTTTTTAACTGCCATTCCTGTGCCCACTGGCGATTATTAGCCTCAATGAGAATGAGGAATTAGATCTCAACTACAGAAAAATTATATTTATGAGCATATCAAACACTTGATTTCCTGCATACACTGTCAAAAAAGAGGTACAATACAGGTCTATTTTTGTTCCCTAAGGTACAAACTTAGCAAATGTTCCCTTAAAAGTACAAAAATGTATCTTGAAGGTACAATTATGTACCTTCAAGATACATTTCTGCACATTCCATTGCACAGTGTGGACTTTCTGAGGTGTAAGGTACATATTTGTACCTTATGTTTAAATGTAAAACAGTAGGAATAAGTGGATGAACATCACAGCAGAACATGTCATCTCTGCGTATAAAAAACACAATTTAATCTATATAATATAACTATATTCAAACTCAATAACTCAATAATTGTCAAACTAAATTAACTGTAAAGTTTTGGGCTATGTGCCAAATAAATCAGATTTTTTTTGGTGAACTGTCCCTTTTGAATAATTTTTAAGCATGTAATGAGGATTATGTAATAATTCATATTCACAAACAGTATTGAATAATTTGTTTTCGAAACACTTTCACCTATTTATATTAGAATGAAACTGTCAAATTATTGTTAACGCTTTAGTTAAGTTCTGTTGAAAGGATCTAGTTACAGTCTAACGACGGTTCGACTCAGCGGAAACATACATATTGCAGCGCGGAGGGATAAGTACGTGAATCGACAGTTATCCAACTGTCAGTGGCGATCAGAGTCGGGACGATGTCGCTCGGACATTTATCATCGGAGGATTTAAGCAATTACTTCGTTTTGGAGTAGAGGTCACTGAAGAGGAGCGAAGTAAATTCAAAGGTAAATTATGTGACTTTTTAATCAGTGTCTGTGGTGTTCATATTCAGAGTTGGAAGTTAACTTTACCGTTAACATTACTATTAGCGCAAGCCAAGTTCAGCAAGCCAAGTTCATGCTCTGTCACCTAGCTTAGCTAGCTAACGTTAAAGTAACGTTAGCTAGCTCGTCAATGTCGAGTGTAGCTAACGTTAGCTAGCTGCACTCAACATTAATACCGTTAACTAGTTATAGTTTAAACAATAGCAGTATTATGTTCCATATTATATGTTTTCCATTCTACACGTTATTACATGGTAGCTAACGGTTCGTAGAGTTCCAAATCGAGCTAGCTAGTTTACGTTAGCTATAAAACGTAACTGCGTCAGAGGAGAACAATGGGGGAAAATGATTTTTGCCGCCGAACAGTCTTTTGTTCTGAAATATAGCTAGCTATGCTAATGCTAAGCAAAGCCATTTGGGCGGAGTTTGACTATCGGTAGCCAGTGAGGGTTTTAAATAATGATGATGATTCTTATTTTCTTGTCAAACTATCTTAAAAAATATTCCTAAAACCATGTAATGTTAACGTTAACGTACAAAGACTAACATGACGTTATACCAGTAAGGTTAACAACAGAACCGACCAACCACCAATCCCTTTGAGCCTCGGTTTGGTTCTTTAAATGGAGGCCGTAACAGGGGCTAACATCGCTGTTTTTCTTTTCTATAATGTACGTTAGATAATGAAGTTGACGGAGAAGCAGTGGACTATGGATTGACTGAGAGAATGGTTTTAGACCTCGTTGAAGGATCGTTTAAGAAGCTAAATTCAACCGATTCGTTTAGCAGTGGAAAGAAACCGTGACCCTAACCCTCGAGCCTGTCCCGGGACATTCAGAGAAGGCTTCAACAGAATCAAGGTAATGTGTGATTGTTATAAAGTTAGGCCTAAGCAGAAACATGGAAAATAACTCTAATATCAGACCTATACTCTAATCTATCTTTAGGTTACACAATGAAGAAGTTTTAATCTGGATCCTAATCCACCTAGCTCCGGTAGTTTATAGTGGAACCATAGACTGTATATTACACTTTCTACAATGTTAAATACTACATTCTCCTGATGGTCCTTAATTTTAATAATAATGTTGTGATATGTTTCCTGTTTGTTTGTTTGTGCTGTGTTGCAGCTATTTCAAGAAATTGGCCGGCTTTATGATGAAATGAATATCTGCCGAAGATTCGAAGATGGCTTTGAGATCCTGGTACCCACAGTGCTTAGATTGACTCAAAGGAAATCTCCCCTTGCAGATCTGGCTGTGGAGGAAAGAGAGGCTGCCCTCAGAGAAGATGTCCCTGGTGAGTGACTCACTGATCAGCCACGGTCACCCCTAGAGTTGTGGAGCCATTTAAGCTGTATTTCTTTTCTATTTGTCTTCAGACAAAATAAGGGTGAACCAACCAAAACACACTGTACATTCACGTAATACACTTTCATTTTTTGACTTCTTTTTCAGGGATTGATTTCAGAGCTGCAACCTTGCTGTTGCCAACCCTGTTCAGGGAGAAACATGACATTCTCATCATGCTTGAGGAGGTGTGTAA
This sequence comes from Etheostoma perlongum, assembly GCA_026937815.1. NCBI lineage: Eukaryota > Metazoa > Chordata > Actinopteri > Perciformes > Percidae > Etheostoma > Etheostoma perlongum. The sequence goes on from CM049394.1 coordinate 14,694,137, forward strand.
TTTTCCTATACTTATTTTTGTTTACTTCACGGGAGAATTATATGCAACAACACATCGCCTGGATGTCTTATTTCTTTAATACTGGGCCTTGGTGTGGACATGGGGGGCTGCAAAGCTAAACATGGCTAAAAGATGCATGCACAGTAAGAAAGATCCCAGATGTCACTGGTCCCAAAACAATGTTTTAGTCTTTTGATATGCCGTTTAAATGACAGTTAAGGTCTTTACTTACTGTAGACGGTTTTTTGGCTATAAATAAAAAAAAAAAATATATATATATATTATCTGTATCTGTTTCCCACATGAATTATCTGTATCCGTAGCTGTACTCGGACTGGGCGGGGCCTAACCCGGAAGTGGACAGAATTTAACCCGGAAGTGGGTTGGGTTGTCTTGAAATGGGCGGGGCTTTAACCAGTATGTTATTTTAAGTATGCAATATATGAGTTGATCAGAAATTGTTATATTTATTGCTGATTAGAAAACGATTTACATGACAGCATTGAGCTTCAGATCAGTGGTGTTGTCATGGTAACAAACAAACTATAAACAACAAGTTTTGCAACAATGAATACAACACATGTGGTTGCAATTATGAAGTAAAATGTAATGAACAAGAGTTTTCATACTCAATATAACTTTCTTTTTTTAACTTTTAATTATTTTTATGATCAGTGTGATTTTTGTTTTTGGTTATTTTTTATTTCCACACCAGGTATGTGTGAGTGTGTGTGTGTGTGTGTGTGTGTGTGAGTAAGAAAGAGACACAGAGAGAGAGAGAGAGAAATAGAGAGAGGGGGCGCGGGGGCAGATACTGTTTCTCAGATCTGCATTGACTTTAATGAAGCCAGCTGACGGTTAAAAAAAATTAAAAAAATCTCCGACGGCAGAGACTCAACGGGAGTCGCATTTAAACCAAGCAGCATGTCTGAATCCCCATTTCACCAGAAATCTACTGGTTACTATGTAAGTACTACAAACCGAAGTTAAAAACAAACCTGAAACCCTAAACGTTAACGGAACAGACTTGACAGATTGACAGAGAGAGAGAGAGCGAGAGAGAGAGAGAGAGAGAGAAGTTCTTCTTGTTCTGTGTGTGTGTGAGCCGAGCGTGTGTGTGTAGGGGGGGCGCTGTGACTATCACAACGCAGCGCGGTCAACTGAGGAGTTGTATTCAATCCGAGTACAGATATTGACTCGTATTACTCGTGTAATACTTGTACTCGGCAAAAGTGCTTTATCCGTACCGGATACTCGTTTCAGCCGAGTATCCGGCTCATCCCTAATCTCCATCCACGTTGGTCAGGCTGGTGTCCAGATTGGCAATGCCTGCTGGGAGCTTTACTGCCTGGAACATGGGATCCAGCCAGATGGACAGATGCTCAGTGACAAGACTTGCGGAGGAGGAGATGATTCCTTCAACACCTTTAGTGAGATTGGAGCTGGAAAGCATATCCCCAGAGCACTTTTTGGACCTGGAGCCCACTGTTGTTGGTAAACTCTATTTAAATATATAGATGCCATAGTTACCTTATTTCATCAAGTCAAAATCTCAAGTAATTTCTGATAAATCGGTCTCTTTAGATGAGGTGCGCACTGGAACCTACCGCCAGCTGTTCCACCCTGAGCAGCTGATCACCGGCAAGGAAGATGCTGCCAACAACTACGCCCGTGGACACTACACCATCGGCAAAGAGATTATCGACCTGGTGCTGAACAGGATACGCAAACTGGTGGGTAACAAAATATCAAGAGGGATTCGCCTAATTTTCAAATGTTAAATTAAATGGCATATTTCATATGTGATCACTTTCTCTCCGTCTCTGTCCTCAGGCTGACCAGTGCGCTAACCTTCAGGGCTTATTGGTTTTCCACAGCTTCGGAGGTGGCACCGGCTCTGGTTTCACCTCGCTGCTGATGGAGCGTCTGTCTGTCGAATATGGCAAGAAGTCCAAGCTGGATTTCCCCATCTACCCAGCTCCTCAGGTGTCCACCGCTGTGGTGGAGCCCTACAATGCCGTCCTGACAACCCACGCCACCCTGGAGCACTCTGACTGTGCCTTCATGGTGGATAACGAGGCCATCTACGATATCTGCCGTAGGAACCTCGATATTGATCTGTCGACCAGACCCGTCGCTATGGGCGGGCCATAGGGGGCCGGGCCCGCCCCCAAAATGCTTGTGCCCCCCCACTTGAGGCACAGATCTCTTTAGATGAGGTGCACACTGGAACCTACCGCCAGCTGTTCCACCCTGAGCAGCTGATCACCGGCAAGGAAGATGCTGCCAACAACTACGCCCGTGGACACTACACCATCGGCAAAGAGATTATCAACCTGGTGCTGAACAGGATACGCAAACTGGTGGGTAACAAAATATCAAGAGGGATTCGCCTAATTTTCAAATGTTAAATTAAATGGCATATTTCATATGTGATCACTTTCTCTCCGTCTCTGTCCTCAGGCTGACCAGTGCGCTAACCTTCAGGGCTTATTGGTTTTCCACAGCTTCGGAGGTGGCACCGGCTCTGGTTTCACCTCGCTGCTGATGGAGCGTCTGTCTGTCGAATATGGCAAGAAGTCCAAGCTGGATTTCCCCATCTACCCAGCTCCTCAGGTGTCCACCGCTGTGGTGGAGCCCTACAATGCCGTCCTGACAACCCACGCCACCCTGGAGCACTCTGACTGTGCCTTCATGGTGGATAACGAGGCCATCTACGATATCTGCCGTAGGAACCTCGATATTGATCTGTCGACCAGACCCGTCGCTATGGGCGGGCCATAGGGGGCCGGGCCCGCCCCCAAAATGCTTGTGCCCCCCCCACTTGAGGCACAGATCTCTTTAGATGAGGTGCACACTGGAACCTACCGCCAGCTGTTCCACCCTGAGCAGCTGATCACCGGCAAGGAAGATGCTGCCAACAACTACGCCCGTGGACACTACACCATCGGCAAAGAGATTATCAACCTGGTGCTGAACAGGATACGCAAACTGGTGGGTAACAAAATATCAAGAGGGATTCGCCTAATTTTCAAATGTTAAATTAAATGGCATATTTCATATGTGATCACTTTCTCTCCGTCTCTGTCCTCAGGCTGACCAGTGCGCTAACCTTCAGGGCTTATTGGTTTTCCACAGCAGGTGGCACCGGCTCTGGTTTCACCTTGCTGATGGAGCGTCTGTCGAATATGGCAAGAAGTCCAAGCTGGATTTCCCCATCTACCCAGCTCCTCAGGTGTCCACCGCTGTGGTGGAGCCCTACAATGCCGTCCTGACAACCCACGCCACCCTGGAGCACTCTGACTGTGCCTTCATGGTGGATAACGAGGCCATCTACGATATCTGCCGTAGGAACCTCGATATTGATCTGTCGACCAGACCCGTCGCTATGGGCGGGCCATAGGGGGCCGGGCCCGCCCCCAAAATGCTTGTGCCCCCCCACTTGAGGCACAGATCTCTTTAGATGAGGTGCACACTGGAACCTACCGCCAGCTGTTCCACCCTGAGCAGCTGATCACCGGCAAGGAAGATGCTGCCAACAACTACGCCCGTGGACACTACACCATCGGCAAAGAGATTATCAACCTGGTGCTGAACAGGATACGCAAACTGGTGGGTAACAAAATATCAAGAGGGATTCGCCTAATTTTCAAATGTTAAATTAAATGGCATATTTCATATGTGATCACTTTCTCTCCGTCTCTGTCCTCAGGCTGACCAGTGCGCTAACCTTCAGGGCTTATTGGTTTTCCACAGCCGGAGGTGGCACCGGCTCTGGTTTCACCTCGCTGCTGATGGAGCGTCTGTCTGTCGAATATGGCAAGAAGTCCAAGCTGGATTTCCCCATCTACCCAGCTCCTCAGGTGTCCACCGCTGTGGTGGAGCCCTCAATGCCGTCCTGACAACCCACGCCACCCTGGAGCACTCTGACTGTGCCTTCATGGTGGATAACGAGGCCATCTACGATATCTGCCGTAGGAACCTCGATATTGATCTGTCGACCAGACCCGTCGCTATGGGCGGGCCATAGGGGGCCGGGCCCGCCCCCAAAATGCTTGTGCCCCCCACTTGAGGCACAGATCTCTTTAGATGAGGTGCACACTGGAACCTACCGCCAGCTGTTCCACCCTGAGCAGCTGATCACCGGCAAGGAAGATGCTGCCAACAACTACGCCCGTGGACACTACACCATCGGCAAAGAGATTATCAACCTGGTGCTGAACAGGATACGCAAACTGGTGGGTAACAAAATATCAAGAGGGATTCGCCTAATTTTCAAATGTTAAATTAAATGGCATATTTCATATGTGATCACTTTCTCTCCGTCTCTGTCCTCAGGCTGACCAGTGCGCTAACCTTCAGGGCTTATTGGTTTTCCACAGCCGGAGGTGGCACCGGCTCTGGTTTCACCTCGCTGCTGATGGAGCGTCTGTCTGTCGAATATGGCAAGAAGTCCAAGCTGGATTTCCCCATCTACCCAGCTCCTCAGGTGTCCACCGCTGTGGTGGAGCCCTACAATGCCGTCCTGACAACCCACGCCACCCTGGAGCACTCTGACTGTGCCTTCATGGTGGATAACGAGGCCATCTACGATATCTGCCGTAGGAACCTCGATATTGATCTGTCGACCAGACCCGTCGCTATGGGCGGGCCATAGGGGGCCGGGCCCGCCCCCAAAATGCTTGTGCCCCCCCACTTGAGGCACAGATCTCTTTAGATGAAAACTGGAACCTACCGCCAGCTGTTCCACCCTGAGCAGCTGATCACCGGCAAGGAAGATGCTGCCAACAACTACGCCCGTGGACACTACACCATCGGCAAAGAGATTATCGACCTGGTGCTGAACAGGATACGCAAACTGGTGGGTAACAAAATATCAAGAGGGATTCGCCTAATTTTCAAATGTTAAATTAAATGGCATATTTCATATGTGATCACTTTCTCTCCGTCTCTGTCCTCAGGCTGACCAGTGCGCTAACCTTCAGGGCTTATTGGTTTTCCACAGCTTCGGGAGGTGGCACCGCTCTGGTTTCACCTCGCTGCTGATGGAGCGTCTGTCTGTCGAATATGGCAAGAAGTCCAAGCTGGATTTCCCCATCTACCCAGCTCCTCAGGTGTCCACCGCTGTGGTGGAGCCCTACAATGCCGTCCCTGACAACCCACGCCACCCTGGAGCACTCTGACTGTGCCTTCATGGTGGATAACGAGGCCATCTACGATATCTGCCGTAGGAACCTCGATATTGATCTGTCGACCAGACCCGTCCCCATAGGGGCAGGCCCGCCCCCAAAATGCTTGTGCCCCCCACTTGAGGCACAGATCTCTTTAGATGAGGTGCACACTGGAACCTACCGCCAGCTGTTCCACCCTGAGCAGCTGATCACCGGCAAGGAAGATGCTGCCAACAACTACGCCCGTGGACACTACACCATCGGCAAAGAGATTATCAACCTGGTGCTGAACAGGATACGCAAACTGGTGGGTAACAAAATATCAAGAGGGATTCGCCTAATTTTCAAATGTTAAATTAAATGGCATATTTCATATGTGATCACTTTCTCTCCGTCTCTGTCCTCAGGCTGACCAGTGCGCTAACCTTCAGGGCTTATTGGTTTTCCACAGCTTCGGAGGTGGCACCGGCTCTGGTTTCACCTCGCTGCTGATGGAGCGTCTGTCTGTCGAATATGGCAAGAAGTCCAAGCTGGATTTCCCCATCTACCCAGCTCCTCAGGTGTCCACCGCTGTGGTGGAGCCCTACAATGACAACCCACGCCACCCTGGAGCACTCTGACTGTGCCTTCATGGTGGATAACGAGGCCATCTACGATATCTGCCGTAGGAACCTCGATATTGATCTGTCGACCAGACCCGTCGCTATGGGCGGGCCATAGGGGGCCGGGCCCGCCCCCAAAATGCTTGTGCCCCCCCACTTGAGGCACAGATCTCTTTAGATGAGGTGCGCACTGGAACCTACCGCCAGCTGTTCCACCCTGAGCAGCTGATCACCGGCAAGGAAGATGCTGCCAACAACTACGCCCGTGGACACTACACCATCGGCAAAGAGATTATCGACCTGGTGCTGAACAGGATACGCAAACTGGTGGGTAACAAAATATCAAGAGGGATTCGCCTAATTTTCAAATGTTAAATTAAATGGCATATTTCATATGTGATCACTTTCTCTCCGTCTCTGTCCTCAGGCTGACCAGTGCGCTAACCTTCAGGGCTTATTGGTTTTCCACAGCTTCGGAGGTGGCACCGGCTCTGGTTTCACCTCGCTGCTGATGGAGCGTCTGTCTGTCGAATATGGCAAGAAGTCCAAGCTGGATTTCCCCATCTACCCAGCTCCTCAGGTGTCCACCGCTGTGGTGGAGCCCTACAATGCCGTCCTGACAACCCACGCCACCCTGGAGCACTCTGACTGTGCCTTCATGGTGGATAACGAGGCCATCTATGATATCTGCCGTAGGAACCTCGATATTGATCTGTCGACCAGACCCGTCGCTATGGGCGGGCCATAGGGGGCCGGGCCCGCCCCCAAAATGCTTGTGCCCCCCCACTTGAGGCACAGATCTCTTTAGATGAGGTGCGCACTAGAGGATGACACGGGAGTGGATTTTCACTCCTGTCCCGTCCCACTCCCATAGAAAGAAATCTTGTCCCGTCCCACTCCCAGACCAAAGTTTAAAAACTAATCCCATCCCATCCCGCTCCTGGTAAATTGAGTCCCACTCCCATCCCGCTCCTGTTTAAACTGACTCACGCTCCTGTACCGCTCCCATTTATTTTTTTCTTCAATTAGTGTTTAGTTAATACATAGAATTTGATTTAATCTGCTCTCCATCCTGTTTTAGACAAGCTGCTGAGCCTGTTTCTAGATTTAGTACATAGTTCACACCATGTCTGCAATAGTTTAATAAACCCAAACAGCACATAAAGCTGCATTTTACTCATTTATTGTTGAGTAAACAATACATTTATAGTTTACATTTATAGTTTTTTTAATTACATGTCAACGATTGTTTTTGGATCAATTATGCTCTTGCATAATGAGTCCATCTTAGTTATATGTTGCTGTGTAGGAACAAAAGTGCATCTACATTTTCTGGATTGAGGGTAGAATGCCTCTCCTCTATCAGTCTTCCCCCAACACTGAAGCTACGCTCAATCAGTACTTGTTGCGGGGATAGCTAGCAGCCTCTTGGCAACTGGATACGAGCCCACCTGACATCTCCCGCCAGAAGTCAAAAAAGAACTTCAAACGTGTCAAAAGTGTTTGTATTCAGCAAACTGGCGACCATGTGACTCCATATCACCACTGTCCTCCTTCCTCTCCTCCTCTTCTACACAACTTGCAAAAAGTTATGCACCTCAGAGTCCGTAGCTCCTTGCTCTGGGGGTGGATCTTCAGGAAAAAAAGACAGATTCTTATAGAACATTGTCATTTACAATCTGTTCTTTGTAGTCTAACATACTCAATTGTCTAAAACACCTATATTAAACATTACCTATAAAGTAATCCTCACACCTGTCCTGTATGTGTGAGTCACTCTAAATAAATGAAAATAAATTGTGATTTGCTCTGCAAATTCGGTTGATGCTAGTGTTATTCACCCTCTTTCTCCACAAGGCCTCTCACTCTCTCCTCTGTCCCTGCCGTTTCTGTGAGTGCTGTCAGGGTGCTGATGACCTCCTCATACTCCTGACCGTTGAGAGTTTTCCTTAAAAAACTCCTCAGGCTTGGAGATAAAAAGCTGTGGCTACCTTATGGTACAGGTGGACTTTGAACTTCATCTCCACTGCCTGGGCTAACTTCCCTTTCAGCTAGGGGAGGAGGAGCATGAGGATACATGCAACATCATTGCACTGTGCTTATGTTTGCTACTTGAATGACCACCAACTAAATGAAAATCAGAAATGTATTGTATTACCTCTTTTAAATCACACTGTCTCCATCCTGGATTGACAAACCCCTCAGTAATAGCCTTGGTGGAGGACAAGGTGAAGGGTAGGTGTCTTATCTGTGGAGAGATGCCTGGTAGCCTCATCGAAAGGTTTCAGGAGTTGGATGATGTCTTCAAGAAGTTCACAGTCTATGTTATTGAGGTAACGGAGCTCGTTTCTTTTAAGCAGGATGTCATGCAGCCTCCCAGATCTCAGAGCATCATTAACAGATTGGAGCATTGCTAGTCTGGTATTCCACCTTGTCTCCACAGATTGCTTCAGTGACTGGTCCAATGCTTTTTGCAACCTAAAATATAAATGGATTGCACAAGAAAAATGGATGTTACGGGGACATAAATTCCAATTCATTGGCCTCTCTTTTGGGAAAACAACATTTATTTAAAAAAAGGGATTCATTTAAAATTGAGTAAAAAAAAAAGACCTGTGCAGGTATAAATTACAGTAGCTTCTTTTTATTTATTTCACTTTAATTTCTTTAAATTATAAAGCAAACTTTACCAGGAAGACAAAAATTGTATGCTATTTTGCCTCTTTTGAAGTGTGTGACAAGGGTCTTTGTGTCCTTAAACAGCTTGATGATGTTGCTGTGCACTGGGTTGTTCTCGTTAATGGTCAAATACATGTTTTAAGATTAAGTTGATATTATGGCCAGCACAGGAGAGTCGGACATAATCCTTAAATGCTGCAACCACATTTGAGCCATTATCCGTTACAAAAGCGGTTCGTTGCTCAGGATGCCAAATTCCTGTGTGAGGTAAAAAAAAAAAAAAAAATTATAAAAAAAGACTAACACAAAAGCTTTGCAAAAATAAGCCCAGATATAAGAGCATCAAAACAGAAAACAAAGGTGTATTTGATTCTGAACAGAGAACTTATTTGACAATTGTTTATATTAGGACAAAAACATACAGTGTTTACAGATATGCTTAATGCATATCAGCACAGGAGGACACTAAGATATGAAAATTGAAAACTATTTTTAAAAGTTTGAAATTTTTATGAAATGTTTTCCTTAATCTATCAAAAAAGTAAAACTGCCTCCGACACAGAATGCAGCAAATGCAGCTGCCTGCAACCAACTGATGTGCAGTACAGTAAGGGACAGTGACACACACATGGCTACTGTTATTTATTGATATATTTCACTTATTGTATATTTTTTCTTGTAAACATGTTTTTTTGTTGTTGTTACTGTTGCACTTACTGTTCTCATAATTTTCCCAATTTTATCATTAATTAGCAATATTAATTACATATTTGCCTTGTGGATAAAGATGATCTGATTTGAAAGACAGACAGACACACGGGAGAGATACCTGAAGGATGCTCTCCACATCCTTCTGATGTGGTCACTGGATTTAACACCTTCCATCTCTTTGTGGCCAAATCCGGTTTACCATCTTCCAGTCAAGGATGTAATGCACTGTAACAGTGATGTAATTTTGTTGGTCCTTTCCTCTGTCCAAAGATCTGTTTACAGCATGGTCTCTAGTCTGCATGAAAGGAGGAATTATATTTTTAATGGGCCACAAAATAACTTACATGTAAAAAAAGATTAAAGTTTAAATATGGAATATTATGGCGTTTAAAAATTGTTAGGAAAATCTAATAGGGTTTAGAATCTAGAGATCACAACTACTGCGTGAGAGGTACAATTTATGTGTAAAAAATAGTGCAGAGTGACATACCTGACGGAGCTTCCATGACCAGCAGTTTTATTTTCTCATACTCCCCGCTCTACGTGACGGGAAACTGTGCGTGCACATGGCAGTATGTCTTCCAAAACGTTAAATTTGGCTCCAATGTCAAGCAGCTCCTGTGCTACGTTGGTAAAGCCTTTCCCCTCTATTTTTAAAGGGTTGAGATCTTGGCTGCAAATATTAAATGTTAATTTTGTCGGTTAAATCGAAATTGACACTTAAATTTTTGATGAACGAAATGCTTGGCTGATTCTAAAATTTGCCTTTAACTGTGCCTCTTCAGACCGCTCGTCCCTGAATCACTGGCGTAACCGGACTAAGACAAAGCATGTCTTAAAGCTCGAGGTACATCGTGTATCACCGTCACATTCCACTCTCATTTAAAATATTTCAGACTTTCCGACCAGTTCTGTGAACTTAATCGATATGTCATAACTTCTGACTTTGCGCTGTAAATCATTTTTTGCCACATCGACTTCTCCGCAGCTCCCTCCATCACTGCTCTTTGAATTAAGGCGGGAAGCCGTTTATTGACAAAAGCACTGATGGCTGATAAGACAAAGACAAAGACAAAAGGTCTGGACTTTTTTTGAAAAAAATGTCTGTATTTTGTCATCTATTAAAAGGAAATGAAAATGGTGCATTCACTTTTTTTTCCATTTAGGTGCATTTAGATTTTTTAGTCGTCTTTGCTATTGGTTGATTCCCTGTCTGTGATATCAATACATTTATCTGGAAGAGTCAAATTCCGTTTTATTCATTTATTACCACAACAAACAACTACAACTACATTCATTACTCAAACACAAGGGTACACATCTAAAAACAAATGCAAAAACACTGTTCCCCTATATTATACAACAACAAACAACTACAACTACATTCATTACTCAAATCACAAAGAGTACACATGGTGCTAAAATACAAAACTGCAAAATACATTGTGCCCCTGTATTTTGCACAGAAAGAACACTTTCTTAAATGGCATATTTCATATGTGATCACTTTCTCTCCGTCTCTGTCCTCAGGCTGACCAGTGCGCTAACCTTCAGGGCTTATTGGTTTTCCACAGCTTCGGAGGTGGCACCGGCTCTGGTTTCACCTCGCTGCTGATGGAGCGTCTGTCTGTCGAATATGGCAAGAAGTCCAAGCTGGATTTCCCCATCTACCCAGCTCCTCAGGTGTCCACCGCTGTGGTGGAGCCCTACAATGCCGTCCTGACAACCCACGCCACCCTGGAGCACTCTGACTGTGCCTTCATGGTGGATAACGAGGCCATCTACGATATCTGCCGTAGGAACCTCGATATTGATCTGTCGACCAGACCCGTCGCTATGGGCGGGCCATAGGGGGCCGGGCCCGCCCCCAAAATGCTTGTGCCCCCCCACTTGAGGCACAGATCTCTTTAAAAAAATACAGTAATTTTATATTATCATAGTTGCTAATTTTGTCTTGCATTAATGTTGCATTCTTTATCATTAAAACATTAATATATAAAGAAACAATGGTGTGATTTTGTTTGATTGATGGGAATCTACACTGCAACAGCCAATCACGGCCTTACTAAAAAGAACGTTAGGTTACGTACATGACATTGCCTACGTCCATGTAGCCACTCAACAGTTACCGCGAATTTTTAAAAACTGGATGAGTTTTCACTTACTCGCTTCAGATCATAGACACTATATAAGAAGATGGATATCCGTAAGTGGTTGAAAAGCCCACCAACAGCCTCTGCCACAATTGAAACGACACCGACGCCTGATGTTGGAGAAGGAAACCCTGGACGACAGTCTGAGCCTGATGCTAGCTCCGTGGAGCCCGATCCTGGGCCTGGCAGGTCAAGTGCAACCGCGACTGGGGCAGCATTTGGGCCACAACAACTGCCTGTTGAATCAGTGGGTGTGAGTGACCTCGGCACAGACAAACCCAAACAGGTTGTGTTGAAGAAATATCCAGTTAAAATGTTTGGTTCAAAAAAGCGATCATTTTCCTCTAGCTGGTATTTGAACAGGGCCTGGCTTGAGTACTCAGTGGAAAAGGACTCAGCATTTTGTTATGCCTGCAGGAAATTCAAATCTGCATCATCGGACGCGACCTTCTCCATTAAGGGATTCGATATATGGGCATACTGGGGCCTGTACTTCCGTAAACAGAGAGCAGACACGGAGCAGAGAGTCCATGTTAACTGGCGACCGTCAGCCAAAAGCGTCTGTTGTTAGCGTAGTGACGACAGCTGTTGAAAACGGGGAAGAGAATAAGTAGCTGTCCGCGCGTGAATGCCTTTTTGTTAAGTTGTCATTAAAATGTAAAACATAACGACGTGTACACTAGGCTCTCTGATGTGTCTTTGAAGTCTAGTCTGAAGAAACTTGTCCGTCGCGTTTGGAACGCGGCTTGCTGTTAAGGACAACAGAAACACAGCGTTGCTCTTCCTGTTAATGTCTAACGCTAGAATACGTTTTATTGAATAGGCTACACCTATTCGTAGAAAACGTGTATGATAGTTGTGCATCATAATAATAAAACTAATCGATGACTAAATTCGTTGGCAACTATATCTATATCTTATCGTTAACATAAGTTGTTGCAGCCCTAGCTAATTCTTGAGAGGATAACGTTAACCGCTAGCATTAGCTAACGTTACTGTAACATCATCGTATGCGCGTGGCATAATGCATAACGTTACGAGGGTAGGAGGTAACGTTAGAAAAGTATTTAGCCCTTTTAAAAGTAGACAAAAAAGGTAACAACTTGGATTCGAATTCGTAGCTGCCATTGTGAGAAAATATATACGTCTCAGCGGTCTAACGCAGCGCGGCCATAGCATCGTATAGTATCATGATACACATGATAGGTGGATTTAATATGTCTTTTGGTGCTGGTCGAATCTGTAGATACTGCATGGCTACTCTGACATGAAAAAGAACTTCAGTGAATCAGATTTTGTTTTAAGAAATGTTGATGTACACAGATACCATTTAGAGCAGAGGTCTTCAACGTTTTCCAGGCCAAGGACCCCCAAACTGATGGCGAGATGGAGCGGGGACCCCCTAATTATATATATTGTATAAAATTGTGTTATATCAAACAGGTCCTATAGTGCCATGTGTAAATGTACCTTGTTATTGTGCATTCAATACTAAGATACTCAAATAATACACAGATATGTTATATTCATGTTTTTATTTTAAACATGTGCGAGGCACAGTGAGTAGGGTGGCCATGCCACTCTGATTGAAAATTGCAGGGGGGGATATAAAAAAAATGTCTAATCAACCAAAACTTTCGCGACCCCCATGCAGTACCTCCGCGGACCCCCTAGGGGTCACGGACCCCCTGTTGAAGACCCCTGATTTAGACTGTGTAAAACAAAATCCAGAAAACAAAGGAATGTATGGAGTTCGTGGCGGATGTGTATTTGACCAGTTAGATTACTTTGACGTCACAACATCTCTTCCTCCAGATGTTATGCATGATTTCTTGGAGGGTGTAGCACCGTTGGCATTGAGGCTTGTCTAACTTTTAAATGTTAAAATGGCTTGCCATACGAAACCATCCTCTCAGTCAATCCATAGTCCACTGCTTCTCCGTCAACTTTATTATTTAACGTACAAAACAGAAAAGAAAAACAGCAATGTTAGCCACTGTTACGGCCTCCATTAAAAGAAACAAACCGAGGCTCAAAAGGGATTGGAGGTTGGTCGGTTCTGTCCGTTAACCTTACTGGTGTAACGTCATGTTAGTCTGTGTACGTTAACGTCAACATTACATGGTTTTAGGAATATTTTTAAGATAGTTTGACAAGAAAATGAAGAATAAATCATAATTTAAAACCCTCACTGGCTACCGTCAAATTCCACCCTAATGGCTTTGCTTCTGCATTAGCATAGCTAGCTATATTTCAGAACAAAAGACTGTTTGGCGGCAAAAATCCTTTTTTTCATTGTTCTCCTCTGACGCAGTTACGTTTTATAGCTAACGTGAGCGTTAGCTAGCTCAATGTTGAACTCTAAGTACCGTTAGCTACCATGTAATAACGTGTAGAATGGAAAACATATAATATGGAACATAACACCGCTATTGTTTTAACTATAGTTAACCCTTGAAAAAGAGGTTTTTAACCTCAACGGGACATTCCTGGTTAAATAATCTTTTTTTAAATGAACGTTAATAATGGCAATTGTCTATGGGGCGCCGTTTGGAAAGCAGCTCACGCTGGAAATAACAGCAACATTTTGTCACATTTAGCTTTAAATAATGTTTCAAAAACTGGTCTGAAATTTTGAGGGTCCCTTTCTTGCACATTTACAACAATATTTGTCAACTTGGAAATATTTTAAATAGTTAAATCCAAATATTAAATGTTACACCTAAATGTTAAATCTAAATCTAAATCTTAAATCTAAATGTTGAATCTAAATCTAAACGTTAAATCTAAATGTTTCGAGTGAAACTAAATATTTAGCTAATATGCAAATGAAATGCCGGTAACCGGAAGTAACAAAATAAAAGCTCGAGGAGGTCAGTGTATGTTTATATTGTGTTAGGTTTTTTCAAAACTAACATCGGGTTCAGTCGGATCTCTGAGGAAGGAGGCTGAGGGTCAAATTGGGAATTAAGAAAAGGTTTATTGCAACAGCATGATGAGGATGATAAGACAAAGACAAAGACAAAGCGTCTGGACTTTCTTTGAAAAAATGTCTGTATTTTGTCATCTATAAAAGTTATAATGATTATTTCTTCACAGTGTGACTCCCAAGACGTATGAGAAGTGTTTTAGAGAGTAAAATGGCTTAGGTTTTACTTATCTGTCTGTGATATCAATACATATCTGGAAGAGTCATGTTCCGTTTTATTCATTTATTACAACAACAAACAACTACAACTACATTCATTACTCAAACACAAGGGTACACATCTAAAAACAAATGCAAAAACACTGTGCCCCTCTATATTATACAACAACAAACAACTACAACTACATTCATTACTCAAACACAAGGGTACACATCTAAAAACAAATGCAAAAACATTGTGCCCCTGTATATTGCACAGAAAGAACACTTTCTTACACAATAATTTACTCATATGTGATCACTTTCTCTCCGTCTCTGTCCTCAGGCTGACCAGTGTGCTAACCTTCAGGGCTTATTGGTTTTCCACAGCTTCGGAGGTGGCACCGGCTCTGGTTTCACCTCGCTGCTGATGGAGCGTCTGTCGAATATGGCAAGAAGTCCAAGCTGGATTTCCCCATCTACCCAGCTCCTCAGGTGTCCACCGCTGTGGTGGAGCCCTACAATGCCGTCCTGACAACCCACGCCACCCTGGAGCACTCTGACTGTGCCTTCATGGTGGATAACGAGGCCATCTACGATATCTGCCGTAGGAACCTCGATATTGATCTGTCGACCAGACCCGTCGCTATGGGTGGGCCATAGGGGGCCGGGCCCGCCCCCAAAAATGCTTGTGCCCCCCCCACTTGAGGCACAGATCTCTTTAAAAAAAAATACAGTAATTTTGTCTTGCATTAATGTTGCATTCTTTATCATTAAAACATTAATATATAAAGAAACAATGGTGTGATTTTGTTTGATTGATGGGAATCTACACTGCAACAGCCAATCACGGCCTTACTAAAAAGAACGTTAGGTTACGTACATGACATTGCCTACGTCCATGTAGCCACTCAACAGTTACCGCGAATTTTTAAAAACTGGATGAGTTTTCACTTACTCGCTTCAGATCATAGACACTATATAAGAAGATGGATATCCGTAAGTGGTTGAAAAGCCCACCAACAGCCTCTGCCACAATTGAAACGACACCGACGCCTGATGTTGGAGAAGGAAACCCTGGACGACAGTCTGAGCCTGATGCTAGCTCCGTGGAGCCCGATCCTGGGCCTGGCAGGTCAAGTGCAACCGCGACTGGGGCAGCATTTGGGCCACAACAACTGCCTGTTGAATCAGTGGGTGTGAGTGACCTCGGCACAGACAAACCCAAACAGGTTGTGTTGAAGAAATATCCAGTTAAAATGTTTGGTTCAAAAAAAGCGATCATTTTCCTCTAGCTGGTATTTGAACAGGGCCTGGCTTGAGTACTCAGTGGAAAAGGACTCAGCATTTTGTTATGCCTGCAGGAAATTCAAATCTGCATCATCGGACGCGACCTTCTCCATTAAGGGATTCGATATATGGGCATACTGGGGCCTGTACTTCCGTAAACAGAGAGCAGACACGGAGCAGAGAGTCCATGTTAACTGGCGACCGTCAGCCAAAAGCGTCTGTTGTTAGCGTAGTGACGACAGCTGTTGAAAATGGGAAGAGAATAAGTAGCTGTCCGCGCGTGAATGCCTTTTTGTTAAGTTGTCATTAAAATGTAAAACATAACGACGTGTACACTAGGCTCTCTGATGTGTCTTTGAAGTCTAGTCTGAAGAAACTTGTCCGTCGCGTTTGGAACGCGGCTTGCTGTTAAGGACAACAGAAACACAGCGTTGCTCTTCCTGTTAATGTCTAACGCTAGAATACGTTTTATTGAATAGGCTACACCTATTCGTAGAAAACGTGTATGATAGTTGTGCATCATAATAATAAAACTAATCGATGACTAAATTCGTTGGCAACTATATCTATATCTTATCGTTAACGTAAGTTGTTGCAGCCCTAGCTAATTCTTGAGAGGATAACGTTAACCGCTAGCATTAGCTAACGTTACTGTAACATCATCGTATGCGCGTGGCATAATGCATAACGTTACGAGGGTAGGAGGTAACGTTAGAAAAGTATTTAGCCCTTTTAAAAGTAGACAAAAAAGGTAACAACTTGGATTCGAATTTGTAGCTGCCATTGTGAGAAAATATATACGTCTCAGCGGTCTAACGCAGCGCGCCATAGCATCGTATAGTATCATGATACACATGATAGGTGGATTTAATATGTCTTTTGGTGCTGGTCGAATCTGTAGATACTGCATGGCTACTCTGACATGAAAAAGAACTTCAGTGAATCAGATTTTGTTTTAAGAAATGTTGATGTACACAGATACCATTTAGACCTTCAGGGCCAAGGACCCCCAAACTGATGGCTCAAAGTGAGCTACCATGTGTAAATGTACCTTGTTACCATTCAATGGAAATATTCATGTTTTTATTTTAAACATGGCAGAGTGTATTTTTGAAAAATTGCAGGGGGGGATATAAAAAAATGTCATCTTTTAATTCTGCAGACCCCTAACTCAATGACCCCTGGTTTAGCCAACACTGTCACCTAGTGATCTCCACAGCACCTCCATTATGGAAATGTATAATTTTTGCATCATTGTTGGTAACTGATACACATCAGTATAATTCACATCATTGTTGGCATCCCTAAGGTTCAGGTGATAGCAGATCATCTGAACTTGTGGTAGCCTGTGATGGAAGGAGCATTTAAAGTCATTTGAACTTTGATCTGGTATTATAAATGAATCTGTTCTGTGCTTCATGTCAGCTGTGTGTGAGTATTTACTTAGTTAGTCAGGATTACAGAGCAGACTGGCATGTAGGCCTACTGCATTTCAACATTGGTATTTCTGGTTTATTAATCAGATTTAGAAAGGACTTTATTGCCACAGTACGTGGGGTTTGCCTTGGTGTTCGTACATACACAAACAAACATATTAAACATGAATATAGAATAGAAAATAAATACAGAATAAAAATATATAGTATGTGCAATGTGCAGATGTATAGTCCAGGATGGAGGTAAGTGTAAGTGTAATTACTAGGGATGGGGAAGGGTTAAGTCAATGCTTTATTAAAGCCACTTTAATAAGCCACAAATCTGTTAACAGAATTTATTGTATTTTTCACTTAGTGAGTTGATCTTTTTAAAGGTTAAGACACAAGATCAATGGTGGTGTAACATACAGACAATAAAAGTATTTATAAAGTATTTTATGATACTGTGGCAACACCTAACATAACACAAGCAACATATGTATGTGTAGAGGAAATATAATCGACCACATCTCTTCTTAACCCTTGTGTTGTCTTTGAAAATCAACACTTTTATTGTTGTTTTGAACTTTTTCTTATGTTTTTGTCCCTATTTTCAACACTTTTGACACTTTTTTCAGTGTTTGTCCCTTTTTTTATGTTTAACACTACGTAACACTGACTTATTAAGTTTAGTTTTACAGTTATTTTTGGAATTTATGGTCAATAAAGCTAATTTATAGGAAATTATACCTAATGTTTGAGTTAGAAAAGCAGAAATTAGGAATTATTGAGACTAAAATTAAAGGAATGGATGTTGATGATAATCACAGACTGGAATATGTCAACTTTTACTCAATACTATTTCAAAAACACTTCCATTTGTTTTACAATGCTATAAAATGGAATAAGACGCCCCAAAATTAATGAAAGTAGAGATTTGTACTTGGCAAAGAGCGTTGGGTGGAATCAATCATGTTATTTTGGGGAATTAAAAAGAACTTGATAGAAAATTGAAAAGAAGAAATTGATATAGGACATCATGGGGGCAACATGAAGACAACATGAGGGCAACATGAGGACAACATGAGGGCAACATGAGGGTAACATGAAGACAACATGAGGGCAACATGAGGGCAACATGAAGACAACATGAGGACAACATGAAGACAACATGAGGGCAGCATGAGGGCACATGAGGGACAACATGAGGGGCAACATGAGGACAACATGAGGGGAGGACAACATGAAGACAACATGAGGACAACATGAAGACAACATGAGGGGCATGAGGGCATGAGGGGCAGCATGGACAGGGACAACATGAGGGCAACATGAGGACAACATGAGGGCAACATGAGGACAACATGAGGGCAGCATGAGGGTAACATGAAGACAACATGAGGGCAACATGAGGACAACATGAAGACAACATGAGGACAACATGAGGGCAACATGAGGACAACATGAGGGCAACATGAGGGCAACATGAAGACAACATGAGGACAACATGAAGACAACATGAGGGGCATGAGGGCAGCATGAGGGGGCAGATGAGGGCAAAATGAGGACAACATGAGGACAACATGAGGACAACATGAAGACAACATGAGGACAACATGAGGACAACATGAAGACAACATGAGGACAACATGAGGACAAAATGAGGACAACATGAGGGCAGCATGAGGGCAGCATGAGGGCAACATGAGGGCAACATGAGGACAACATGAGGACAACATGAGGGCAACATGAGGACAACATGAGGACAACATGAGGACAACATGAGGGCACCTGCGAGTTGCGTCAGTGTCCACTCTCTCTGTAAAAGTAGAGATGAGCAGAGCAGCGTCCGTGGTCTCAGCTTCAGGTTTATACAGGACGCGCTCAGAAGATTAAGTGTGACGATATTAATGTAGTGATATTCCCAGATGATATTAATGTAGTGATATTCCCAGATGATAATAATGACAGATATGGTCAGATGATACATTCATGATTTAATTTTCTTGTTGGCTTATCCATGATTTAATTTTCTTGTTGCTTCTTCTCTAATAAAAGGACAGTTTGTGTTACTCCTTAATATGTAGGCCTGATGTTTTTTTATTATAGCTTACATTGGTTTCAGAACCTTCTCATTATTCTCCCATCCCTGGACCAATAACGTGGCCTATATACAGTGCGTATGTAGTGGTTTATCATTCATCACACCGGAACACCACAATGCTTCTTCATCTTTTTTATTTTGGTGCGGTCACTTGTCAGAAGAATAAAAAAAACATGAATATTGTTTTACAAAAGCTCACAGCGTGTATTGAAGTCATTTACTTCTTTTTCTAGTTGTTGTCCCTTTCTGATCGTTCAGTATGAACATTAATTGTACAAAGAATTAGATATAGCTTATAGAGATTTGTGCATATGGTTGTAAAACTCGCGTTAAGGGTTTGAATAAGGGGCTTTTAAATTTTATTTATATAGTGCTTTAGGTCAAATAATAATACATTTTATTTATATAGTGCTAAATAAATAATAATACATTTTATTTATATAGTGCTTTACATGGTAGGCTAAATAATAATACATTTTATTTATATAGTCAAAGGCTAAATAATAATACATTTTATTTATATAGTGCTTTACATGGTAGGCTAGTCAAAGACACTTTACAGTAAAACCAGCACATTTATCACATGAAAACAGAAACATGAAACTAGCATATTTAAAGCAATTCAAACACAGTGTAGCCTACAACTTTGTAAAAATGTGGAGTGACTATAGGCTAAGGAGATATTTTTACACTCTCACACATTCAGTCGGGTCCGCTATGTTGGGCTTTTTCTCTCCGTTTGATAAGAGCCGTATTTCCCTTTTTGCATATTCTTCCTCTCCTGGTTACTTTCCATTAGAAGCTGCTGCTCATTGGGTGAAACATATGGCGCATGCGTCTTCTCCATCTCTGCATCAGTAAATCTGTGATCGATACCGTGGTCTATGTGAGAAAGCCGTGAACGTGCACTTATCCCAGCTATCTCCACCTGGCTTGACTTAGCTCCACCTGTTCATCCTGGTTATCTACACCTGGCTGGACATAGCTCCATCCTGGCTTCATCCTGGCTCGGTTATCTCCACCTGTTCATCCTGCAACGTGCAACCATCTAAGCCGCGATGAGCAGGTCAGCAGGTCACACTAAGTCAAGCTGCGCTTTGTCATTTATCCTGGATATCTTTATTCTACTTTCGTGCAATATAGGCCCCAGGGAGGAAACAAGACACACATACACACACTCACACACACGACAGGATAACAAAACCAAAAGAGGAGGAATAGCTGCATGGTTACATTATAGACAGGAAGTGCTAATAGCCAATTTGGCATACTTTTAATTGTGCAAATGTATAACCCTTTAAAGGAGTACAGGCTTATTCCCTCTGTGTGTTGATATGAAACTCTAAGGGAAGTTTCAAACCAGAGAGAGGTCTTTATCTGTGTCATTATATTAAAATATCCACCTCACCACTGGATTTATAGGCTCATGTTAGCATAGTATTCTATGACTAGATGGCACAACAATCTATTTTATATAGGACACATTTCTGACATTAGTCTCTCTCTCTCTCTCTCCCTCGCTCTCTCTCTCATATATACATATGGCCAAGTATTTCTTTTATTTGAATGACCATGAGCCAGAAAAAAAGATTCTTTATTGTCCTTTTCCAAGGAAATTTGTTGCCACAGTCACTACAAAGCCTCACAAAAATACCAGTACATGAATACATTACACACCACAACGTGAGTACATGATAAACATCAGAAACATCCACATTTATACACACATACCCACACATCTGAAGTACGTCCAATGTGTATTATAAGCTCTAAGACTACTGTGCCGCTTAAGTATAGCCATTAAAATATAAATGGTCATTCAGGCCTAGAAATCTAATCAACTCCTTACATTTATTCCATGCCCAGAGCAATTAAATATCAAAGTTCTAAATGGGGAAAAAGTGTCTGGCTGAAGTTTTCTTTAGATGAAATAAATAAACAAAATCCTGTTTTTAAGTTAGAGTGAATCAGTGTTTAAATTATCCATAAAAAACATGGACACAACAGGTGTGTGTTGAAACATGTAACGCCTCATAAGTTCCACATGATGGCGATAGAAAGCAGCTCAACAAATCAATACGCTGTAGGCCAGTTACATTTATTACATATCTATAATAAACAGGTACTTTGAAGATGTTTTGGTTGCTTAAATACTGTATACTATATAATGATGATGAATAATAATCCACCAGGATTGAAGTCATTTTGTGTAAGTGATAGTACAGACTTGTCAAAATGTATTTAAAGCATCGAAAGTAAAGTAGGCTATTACAGTATTTGTAATGTGTGCTGTTCATTTCAACTGCATTACATGGGCTGTTGAGTAGTACTACTGCTAATTTTATAATGTTGTCCTATGTTTTGATGGTGAAATCCTAATTTTGCAGAGTATCTTTAGTTGTAGGCTAAACTAAGTGTAGTGGATTAAAATGTACAATATTTGCCTGTGAAATGTAGTAGAGTAGAGCTATTAAACTAGCATAAAATGACAATACACACATTTAAAGACCTCCAAATTATATTTAAGTACAGTACTTCTACTTGAGTTAACTGTAATGAGTTTTATTTATTAGAAATAATATATATATATATAAATTCAATAAATGTAAATATCATAGACTAATATAGTAAATGCGTATTTTTCATTGTTTTGAAAAATGTCTACGTCGTGCGTACACGCTTGCGTAATGACGTCACCAACGTGGCACGCAGGGGGGCGTGACCAACTGCTGCCGTAGCTGCTGCGGCTACAGCCAGAAGAGACACACGCAGAAACAGGACGGTAACGTTAGTTTGCGGACACGCTTCCTCACAATAGTTGTATTTATAATCCAACAAACGGATATTTTACCACAACACGCACCCGGACCGGTAAGTAAAGGCTGATTACGGTTAATTTTAATTCAAAATACGTAGAGTAAAGACGTGTTTTATCGGCTAAAGAGCTAACTGTCACTGCTAGTTGGTGTTTACACGTTAGCTTAGCTACGGTCAGTAAGTTCGGAACGGAAACTTAAACTAGTTTTGTTACGATTTATTTTAATACAAAGACAACTTTCACTTGTCATTTCTGGCACATAACCTACAAACATCACAGGACAAACAGTTGAGCTGATACAGCTGACTAACGCCATAGCAGGACAGGACGAAACACACCAACAGCACTGAATGGGTTATACTAACTGTGATTTAGCTACTTGGGAGGAAGTCCCCTGACAGGACATGTAATGTGTAAGTGGTTCCTTCAATGGGGCAGACGGGTCACAGTCTTAAAAACACTGCTGCAGCTGGTATTAGCTACGTAAAGGAAAGGTGCATTTTCCTCCAGGTGTGTGTAGAGCTGCGACCTTTGGCTACCATCCCGACCATGTGGACAAGCCAAATCCATCTTTGCGTCCATAACGCTGACTGCGACTTCTCTGCTGGGCAGCCAGTGTGCAGGTGTCGGACGGTGAGCTGTGTGCAGGGGCGTAAATACAGACAGGGCAGGCAGTGGGAGGTCCATAGAGACAGTGGGCCCTCCATCAATGTGTTAGCTGGGGGAATGGACCTTTTCAAGTGATTCAGAACACATTTGCTCAAAGCACAAAAAAAACATTTGCTATGTATGCCTTCTTGTTTTCTCTTTTGATGTCTCCCACTGGCTAGGTGGCCTTTGTGCCTGTTGGTTTACAGGCTCGGCTGGAGGCTGACTGTGGATGTGCACTTGTGCTGAGTGTGTTTGCATGTTCACCACACATTTTACTGCAGTGTCTCTGCTGGCCATCAGAGTGGTTTTAAGTTTCACTGTGCAGGAGGCAAGGTCAGCTGGACATCGATTTCTAAAGGCTAATGATGCTCTTTAAGAGGAGGAATGTGACCTGCTTGGAAATGAGGCCCATACTGTGAAAGTTATAAACAAAAGTAGCTTCTGGCGGGAGTTTTGTAAGGCTTTTCTCACTTTTCGTGCCAGGGAACCAACAAACTTCCATGATTTAAGACTTGAATGTTTCCAAGTTGCAAATGCCATTAAGGCTGTTAAGTTTATATAGTTTTTTTTTAAAGCCCCAAGTCATAAGTTTGTATCAGCATGTGACAAAATATTAATCTTAGCTCCCAAAGCTTTCCATCCCATTTTACTGCCTTTGTTTAGAGAGTAGAGCTGCCCCAGGTGTCACCACCTAAGCTTGATTTAAAGTCATATGTTAGGGGATAATACCATACTTGTGACAGCTATGTGTATAGGCCCCCTCTATCCTTACTCCCAATTCAACTGGGTAGTCATTTATTTTGATGCCACTGAATCCCTGTTTTTGCCCTTAATCCAACAATTCAAAAGGTATTCTGCATCTTAACTTTGGGCTGTATTTGTACTCCCTGTATCCCTCATTTCCTCCTGTGTTTCCACATAAATCATTTCTTGTCGGTCTCTCTCTATCTCGCTAACCCAAACATCTTTCATTGGCTCACATGCAACCATCCAAGCAATATTGAGTTCAATAATGACGCAGAAGGCAGTGGATCTTCATATTTGAGAAGCTGGAACCAGAAAATGTTTGGGATTTTAATTGAAGCAGTGAATCGATAATCAATCTGTTAATGGGCTTGACTGAGCAGGTTTCAGTTGGGAGGTCACATCTGTATTGACGAAGTGTGATTTGATTTCAAATCTCCATCTTAGTTTTGTGTGTGTGTGGTGACTCATCAAACTCTCCCACTCAGCTCAATAGGACCCAGCAGACACCTGTTGATTCATCCTCATCCGAATCTTCCTCTGCATCTGCCTTTCTTGCTCTCGTCATACGACATATATACAGCGAGCATGTGTTAGCCATATGTGACATATGAGGTATGAGAAGGTGATGAGCTGTGTCATCCTCTTCACTTAAAATTAAAATGAATCACTCGAAAACTCTCATCATCATATTTACTCAGAATGCAGGTTGCAAAACATCTGCCTTTTTAAAGAAAAACCTCACACATCAGAACAATTCTTCTGTGCAGGTATGTAGGCGAAATACAAGGACTTGAAGAAAAATCCCGCCCAATTTGTTTTGTTTTGTCATGGTCAAAAATGTCGTGGCAGAGAATCGTTATTTGCCATCGCAGTAAAAGTGTGAACAATAATAAATGTTTTTCACATGTAGATTGAGATTAAGAAGATTGCAGCCAAAAATCCTTGTTTTGTAGTTCCTCCTTGGGGTTCTCTCATCCTCACTGCATTCAGTTTGCTAACGCTATGCTAACTATTAGATGCATATACATGATACAGAACATCTCTGGACGTCTCTAGAAGGTTACATGTATTCAGATAATATGGTCTGAGCAAATATACATCTGAATAGACACACTGAGCTGAGTGCTCTGATGCAACAGTCACATTAATTATTGATGAGCATTGGGGAGAACTGGAGAAGCATCAAAAGTGTGTGTGTGTGTGTGTGAAGAAGCTGTTTATTTGGCACACCTAGATAAAACTGATGCAGTCTAATGCAACGGCGCTGCAAATTACGTGAAGGTCATGTTTTAAGTGAATCCAGAGAAGCGACGATGCTGTTTCTGCTGCAGACCAGGCAGAGAAACGGTTAATGAGAGAGAGAGAGAGAGAGAGGGGGGGAGAGAGAGAGAGCTGCAGTCTCTTTGCCTCGTGACGGCGTCTGCAGCGTGACTTTGTTTACATCCATCGGCAGCAGACGTCCTCGGGTATGTGTGTGTGTGTGTGTGTAAACTCAGGCTATCGTCTATTTTGCCGGCATTTTGACCATCAGCACCCGGGTTGGGACTGTGACGCTGGTTTTAGGTCTTGGGGAATGACATCTGAGCTGTGTTTGGGATAAAAATGCCCAATCATGCTGTATGCTAATAGGTTATCTTTTAACCAATCATAGAAGTTCTTCCTAGTTTTACTAACATACTGCTGTAGTACAAGTTGAGTACTTGGTAAAGAGACTTGAACCACGTTTACTCCAAACTGTCAGTGCAGGTGTAGCATTTAGCTTTTTACTTTTTAGATTAAAATAGGCTACTGTCATTTTGGGTTTGGGCGATACACTAAAGTAAAACTATTATTATTGTGCAGACATACAGTAGCAAAATAGTCAGTGATGGAGAGTTCTGGTAATAGGATTACTTCTGTTAGACAGACAACCTTCATGATATAGGTTATATGTATTTCTACATATACTGTATATTCTACATAGATTAGGCTAATTGATTAGTAATCATATGGTTTCAGAACAAATGGTGAAAAAACCCCAAATTCTCCTAAAAGCAGCAAATCATCGCAATTTAGAGTCATGAACTAGTGAGTATTTGGCATTGTTGTGATTGGTTGTAGTGTTATCCAATTGCATGCAGGGAGATTTTCAAATGCACGCTTGGTGCCGCCCCTCGAGATGGCCGACTTTCACTACTTGATGCCAGACCCTGAATCCTTTCGGATTTGCGTCTGGATTTCCATTTTCTTCCTGTCTTTTCTGATGAAACTAAGTGACTCCATCGAGGTGACTGACTATTTGGTTCTTTTGTTTGTTCTTCCTCGTTCTGGTTCATCAGCTGATGCACACATCCTCAGACCAGATGAGCTCATGGTCACACGGATCTGTCTGGTTGTGTTTTTGTACAAGAACAAACCAAATTTGGCAACTCCCAAAGCCATAAGTAAAATAAAACTTTGATTAGCATTGATTAGCATGCTAACACACTAAATCAACGTGGCAAGCATTGACAGAACAAAATTAGATTATATTCTATCAATGCTGGTCCTCATTGACACATACTCAATAGATTTTCCTCTGTTTGCAGTTTGATTTACAATCAGTAGGGCAGAGAGTAGAGAATCTTGCCATTACCCGATTATCTTTGCAGGAATCTACAACCTCCTCCCGTTTTTACGTTAGCAAGCTTCCATTGATTACTTTCCTCACATTGTGAGAACTGTTGCTTGCAGTTTTTCCTCCGAGCCCGTCAAAGAGAGGACTTCTGCTTTCACCACGTCTCACCACGGCTTCAGACCGTTTTTTTGTGTCTCGTGCGTGTTTGATTCAACATTCGGTTTTGTTTCCAGTTATAGTCTTTGGCAGGAATTCCCCCCCCGCCCCCCAATGCTGCAAATCCACCATCAGTTGACATCATTTGACTATTTTTCTGGCAGTTTCCCTTATTTTCCCCAACATTATCCATACACAACGGCCGGCTGCGCTCAGCTCAGCGCCTGCTAATTGGAAGGTTGGTGGTTCGATCCCTGGCCCTGCAGTCCCATCTCCAAGTGTCCTTGGGCAAGACACTGAACCCCGAGTGTCCCTATGCTGTGCCATCAGTGTGTGAATGTGTGTGAGTGTGTATCTGGTGAGCAGGTGGCACCTTGTACGGCAGCCTCGGCCACAGTGTGTGAATGCTGAATGGTTCCTGTATTATGTAAACACTCTTTGAGTGCGATATAAAAATATCCATTTACATAAGTCGTATAATTATGCTGCTAGTATCCAGTAGGTCTGCACAATATAGTGTTTTCATTGCAATATCAACTGGCGCAATAAACACATTGAGAAAGGCTGCGATATGATACGTATCAGTATCAATATCAGTAGAAAACTGCAGTACTGAGTTCACTGTAATATCCGTTTATTTATTGCAAGTAATAACGTTATCATGAGATTCAATATGTCACATATTGCATATTTTCTTCATATCGTGCAGCACTAGTTCCAAGGTAATGTCTGATTCAGATTATTTCTATTTGAGTCTGACTCGTAGACCAAGATCTTCTTTTCATTGCCTCCGCCTTGACTGGGCTGTCAGGTGTTTGTGCAACATAGACTAAAAGGAGACGGAGGGTTACTTTTGGCAGCCAGACCGACTTCCTGAAACAACAGAAGGAAGTGAGGCTTACTTGAGCAAGAAGCTGTTTTTCACACACACACACAGAGTGAGGATAGTATTCTCCTTTTATACTGGCATTATGAAGTATTTTTCATTGAAGAAAGGGCATTTTAATAAGAGGGTACTTTATTAAAGGAACTTTATTGCGGGTTGTGATTAGCAGCAGCTTATAAGAACTTTAAGAAAAAATATGTTGATGTTACGTGAGCTGGTATTGCTCAACTGAAACCTGGAGATGTCAGAGAGAGACATTGGTGATTTGAACTGATTTTCCTGATAAACCACATTCAGATTGAACGGCATACAAGGTAATATATAATATTGTTCTTAATCAAAATGCTTACATTTTAAACAGGGAAGATTTAAGAGCTGTAACACACAAATAACGTTACACCTTGCATAGGTTAAATCTAACAGACCTGAAAAGTAGTAAAGATACATTGATATAACAACAATTGAATTTAGTATCGATAATAATAATGATCAATTGCCCAGCTCTACAGTGTAAAAAAAGGAAGTTACATAGTTGGTGATGTGGCGAAAGTAGGGCTTCATGGTTATGGAAGGGCAGGCGGGCTACGCTCATTTTCATGTGAAAGGGCTGCAGCTGCTCCATCCCTCTAAAGAAATTATTCATGCTTTATTGTAATGCCGACCCCACAAGGGTCCACAGACACAGGGAACACCTCTGTTTATGACAGAACTGTGCTATCGTTTTATTTTTGTTGGTGTGGTAGAAAGTGAGTGATGATGGTCACTCAACAGAGGCTCCTGTATGTCCCATTTTAGTCCGAATATAAAATGATGTGGGCAAACAAACAAAAACAAGCCTGTAATGAATCATAGAAGACTGTATCTAAAATCTGGAGCCGACTAATCTTGACATTTTTCTGTACAGCTTGCACGCATGAGTCATACTCTATAATGAAATGCATGTCTTTTCAGATTGTGAACTTCTGCTGCCCCGTCTGGAAGATCATCCTCACTGAACCTGGATCAGCTTCCCTCCACTTCTACTTCATCCCATCAGTAGCCGGTGAGTAGATTTAAAATGTCCTCAGAAGGCTGCAACTAACATTTTCATTCGTTGACTCATTGGTTTGTAAAATATTTAAAAATAGTGAAAAATGCCCATCAGTTTCCCAGTGCTTATATGTCTTCAAATGTCTTGTTTCTCACTCTGTAGCTAAAACAGAGAGCTCAACACACAGGGTGAAAAGAGGAGCAGCAGCAATGTGCAGTACATCAAAAAGTTTTCTGAAAATTAAACCACATAAACCTATTCTGATATAACCTCTAAATACAATTATGAACCTGAAAATGAGCATAATATGAGCGCTTTACGTGATGAATTTCCCTTCTATCTGTTGCAAAAACAGTCTAAGTGATATGAAAAAGGACCAAATTTAGAAGAAATCTTGTCTGATAGGAGATGTGACCCGACACATTCTCACACTGAAACGAGCTGTGTGATGCCTTGTCTTCAGTGTGTGTGAAAGGCCTCTTGGCAACGAGGCAGCTGCAAAATGAGGTTTCACCATTTATGGTCAACTGTACTCTGACTCTCACACACTCTGTCACACTTTAACCCAGTCTGTCTTCACAATGAGACCAAAGCTTTAAACACGACCACATACATACACATACCATACACACAAGTGGAGAAGATACAGTATAAGGCAAGCAGTAATGGATTTAAAGACTTAAAGCAGGTGGTGACTTCCCACTGTCTCCTGTTGTGACATCAGGTTAAGACCTTTTGTTGCAAATGCTGAGCACAACCTACACGAGTTTCATCCAGCTTACATTTAACACCCTTGCAGGATCTTGACAGTGCTGCACTTCTTAAAGCTTGCCTTTTAGATATCTGATTTCATACACGCTGTAGATCTGCCAAAAGGAGCCGCTGGACTGATGAACCGAGTCGGACTGCCTTTCCAACACGTCCTCCAACATAAACATGGAGTTTGTCACGGACCTCCAAAACAGAGATTAAAAGTTTATCCTTGACCTTTTAAAAAAACAATTTTCCATTCAATAGCTGTTTTGGAGCTTTCACTAGCATCACAAGAGCTACATCATTGAATTGTAGCTGGTCAGATTTTGTGTTATTATATTTTTAGGTACTTTATGCACCTCTTGTCCACGTTGGCTTGAAAGACGAGATTGATTTGATTTGTAACCGTTGGTAGGAGACGCCTCCAGTATCAAGGTCAGAAGCTTTGCACAATCCCTTACTCCGGAGTGATTTTGCAATGCCATTACATTAAATGTTGGATGGGCATGAATCAAGTCACCTGCGCAGCTATAGAAATCAAAAACCTGTTAAGGGAAATGAAATCTGGTTTTAAGACTTAACAAAAAGCCACCTGTCTGATCTCTCCAACGAGCACATGACTTTTGCCTTGGTGTTCCCTAAATGTTAAATATGTAAAATACGAAGAATTGAGCAAAATGCAACTACTACATTTGATGCTACTATCCAGAGAGTGGTTTTTGTTGTTGCATTTTACAATACAACTAGTCAAATGTACTTAAAATCTCTCCATAATTGTAAATGGATCATGTGTGCCTGCGTGTCCCAATTCATGTGACTCACAAACGTACACACACACACACACACACACACACACACACACACACACACACACACACACACACACATTCCCTGACATGCCAGGCTAAATTTGGAGCTCCCTCATATGGCAGCTTTTCCTCCTCAGTGAAGTTTCTGTTCTGCCATAGATTCGCGGAGGAGTTTGACTTCCTGTTTGCAGCTTGGGATTTTGTTGGCATCGCTGGACTGTTTTTGGCAAGATAGTAAATTCCCCGACACTGCTAAATTACTTAATAGATTTAAAGTGTTTAATCCGTCATCTGTTGCAGCACGTAAACAAAGGGATTTCACTGAATGTGGTCGGATGCATGGTGAAGAAAAGCAATTGTTGTATTAAGAAATATAGATGGGGTATATATAGGTTTACAGATTTTAGCTTAATTGAGTATAATACATAACAATTCCTCCTTTATTGTATCAAAACAAAGTGGGGAAAATGTGTCTGACACACAAAACTCAGACCAATAACTTAAAATAAAGTCAGGAAGTGGATGTCTGTAAAATCATGTGTAGAAACTCACTTTTGATACGAAAACTTGGAAGTAAGTGCTCCTCTTAAGCTCCTCTCAAACCACTGCGTTTTCTTGGCTTTGGGAGTGGAAAATGTGGCTCCAGTTGGCTGAGAGAATGGAAATTTCCTTTTAGGTTTGGGAACAAAGACCAGAGGTGCATTGAGTGGTCATTTTCAGGTAGAAACAGTAATAGCAGAAACATGGTGGAGAAATAAAGTGTTGAGTGTTGGTCGACAACTAAAATGTATGTTTGCACATTGCAAAGAAAGGTTAGGTATTTGTAATTGAATGCAATGGCATTCAAAATAAAAGTGGGGAAATACAATTCTGTTTAAAAAAATGTAATGCAGCATTTCATTGGCAGCTTAAACTTATTTTAGGGTTGTGTGGGTTTAGATTTTGATTGACATCTCTCATACTCAACATGAATAACTACTACATAACTAACTATAATAAACACGTGTTGGGCCTCTGGACCTTTCCAACTGCAGACCCCTTTTACTCTGAAGGTCAGAGACCCATGACTGGACTGATGATCTGATCTTTTTTTTAATCTGTGTGCACCATGCACCTGTGGGTTTAAACCTGTGACATTTAGTTAAAGACAGTCTTAGCAGCTGTCTCTGCCTGCTGCAGGTTTTGATATAAGCAATCGTATTTTAGCTGGCACTTACTTGCTGATGTATTAACATTAGAGGTGTGTGTGTGTGTGTGTGTGTGTGTGTGTGTGTGTGTGTGTGTGTGTGTGTGTGTGTGTGTGTGTGTGTGTGTGTGTGTGTGTGTGTGTGTGTGTGTGTGTGTGTGTGTGTGTGTGTGTGTGTGTGTGTGTGTGTGTGTGTGTGTGTGTGTGTGTGTGTGTGTGTGTGTGTGTGTGTGTGTTTTGTGGTGTGTGTGTGTGTGTGTGTGTGTGTGTGTGTGTGTGTGTGTGTGTGTGTGTGTGTGTGGTGGGACAGAGCTGGAGCCCCACTGACTCTTTTGCTCTGCTGATGCTCAGAAACAGACACAGCTGTAGCTTGTTTTCATGCACAAGTATTAATAATGTATATTGCTGTCCCATGTGTTCCTACAGGTTCCAGCCTTTTACCTTAGACAGAGCTGGATATATACAAGAACACACTGTTTCTTTTATCTGGTCAAATGTAGACGGTGTGACTTCACCGATAGATATGTCACTGTAACTTGTCTTTTCAATGTTACATATTTGGGCTTGAGAGCTGGAAGGGGTCAGAATCACACAAGGCTCGTTCAAGGGAAGGTCAAACTGATGAAGTACTGTAAACATCCCTTTAACTTTAGCTGACCCTCTTACCTATTTCTTTTCCTCATTCTCTCAAACTCCAATCCCTTTAAAAGCCCTGCCATCCTCAGTGACCTTTGATTTCTTTTCTATTTCCTTGCTAGTGTCTCTGCTCATCAGACGGCTCATCTTAAAGGCCCTTAAGGCTGATGACTGTGTGTTTGTGTTTCCTCCAACCCCCGTTGTCAAAGCTCATGTTGTTTCATGAATATTATATTATTACATAAGAACTGCTCAAACAAGTCCCACCAGAGATAATGGCAGCTCTAGAAATTCTAGCTATGTAGCTGTCTTGCTCATCTTGTCTTTCAGTCTTTCTGATTATATTGCCGGAATAGTAACATTTCAGTTGTTTCATACCTCTACTGTTTGTCTTTTCTGTGACTTGCAGCGAAAGAGACTCGAGGCTGAATCCTCCCCCGATTGTTTGATGCAGTTGTGATAGGAATGAGACATTTGGGTGTAGCAGAAAGTTGAGTTTTTGCAGCAGTTTAAGCTTTAGTTAAAGGGACTGCGTTGGTGTAAGACATGAAATAAGGTCCAGTAAGTCCAGCTGGAGTAACAGATTCACGTGTTTTAGGGGATTAGCATACAGCTAAACCCTGCACAATGGTTTGTAATACAAACTCCTCCAACTCTGGAAAGTTATCATGGCGCCAACTATTTTATTACAAGGGTTGTGAGATTATTCGGTTAGCCAAGATTTCAAGCTGACTTACATTCATATTCTACATCGAGGACTTAAGTCTGGCCACGTTTTCAAATGTTCTCTCTTCTTCTGGGAAAGTTTTTGTGGTAGAAACACTTTTATTTAGTCTGTGATATCCTTGTCTTCCTCTGTCCAACAACACTACTTAACCGTATCTAGAAAATGTAAAATCATAATCTAGAAAATGTGAATCGGGTCGAGTCTCCTCCATCCAGAGAGGGCTTCAGGTAGTGCTCCAGATGTTTGCAGCGACAGATGTAGGGCACATGTATCTGAGCTGACCGAAGTGGGCCATATCAGGCACTGCCAGGAGAGGAAGTAGGCCACCAATTATTAACCCAGAACCGCAATTAAAATGTGAAACCTCTGTGGGCCTTTTTGTAAAAGATGCATCCAGTTTTTAACAGTTCAATCGCAGAAAAAACACATTTCAGTGGGCAGGTTTAGAGGAATACTGAAAGTAAGTTGCTCTTCAACACAATTATTCATTTGCGAACAACACTGAAATAATGCTACAGCTCTGACATGAGGTTGTGTACACACCTTTGACTTAAGCCTGAATCATTAAAACACATTTTTACACAAAAAATAGAGCACACATCTTCCAAAATAGGCTGCTATGCACATGTGTATGTCTAACTAGACCACAGCCAGCTACTGTCCCTTGCGTTTGCTGCTTTGCTGCAAATAGGCTAATTGGTCGTTACCAAAATGGGACAGAGGGAACAAAACCAGGAGAGAAAGCAAGAGTGGGACAGTTGTTCGTCCACATGCTAAAGCGTCCTGGGAAACAGGTCCCAAAAGATAAGGGGAAGGTGAAAATCAGGAGGAAATGGAGTAAAAAACTCCCCAAAGCTAGGAAGGGAGGAGGATGTAGAAGAGATATAAAGACAAAGGGCAAAGGGAATGAGGAGGGATTCAAAATACAAAAAGGCGGAGGACCTTAAAGAAAAACTGGCAGTCTCTTAGCAACATGAGCATAAATAGGCATATACATTTCCACAGACACTTACGATACATTTATGTAAATGCAATTATATCCCGCTATATACTGGTACATGCTGTAAATACATTTAAGAAATGTTAATACATTTAAATGATTATAGAAAGGATTATGCTGCGTGTGCAGATCATTTAGGACCTCTTGTTTAATGTGTATTTAAAGCATTTGGATATTTAAAATGTATTTATTTAATTCCTACACACAGTTGGCATGAATGAACATAAAATTAGACATTAATTAGGGAGCAACAGCTGGTCAGATGTTGTGGTTGTAGAAGGGTTTAACATATTTTACCCAGAAGATTGAGATGTTATATGTGTTACAGTTCTGAAGGTGGAACAGGACTTCCCTTCAAAGTGACGTTCTACTCTCCTTTTTCTCTCGCTGTCTTTTCGTCTTGTCAAGATGATTCAAGATGATATTTTATTCATCGCTATTCTGGGAATCTGTGTGCTCCAGCAACAACAAATCGAGGTTTCAAAATAAAATCAGATGTGAAAGTAGTTACTGTTTATGTGGTAAATGAGATGAAGGATTGGCTTCCTTGACTTTGTATGTGACTGTTGATTCTGTGTCTTGACAGCTTTGTATCTAGTCTTACTTCCTGTACCTCGTTCCTTATTTCTGTTCTCCTTGTGCTTTCCCCTACACATGGCACATTAGCTTCACCGACCACATGAATTCAATGGAAGGTCTGCATGTGGTCGACGCCACACTGCCTTATGTTTTGTGTGTTTTTTTGGCCTTTTTAGGCAGTGAGATTTCCTCTTTTTCCATGGCACTTGATGAACGTTGTCCATTTTGTGTGAATGTCCATAAATAAGGCTTTTCACTTCTTTGACTACTATAACCAGCATGGCAAACTTGTGTATTTTTCCCTTTTTGGATAAGTTTTTTTTAAACACCTCTCAGGCTTTTTTTGTGTTCTTGTGCAAATCATTTTTTACAAATATCAGATCAGACTAAGCAGAAACATGTGAAGATGAAACATGTGAACTACTGCAGTATGATACTGGAGGATACATTTTTATGTCTGAGGTAATGTAACGATATTTTACAGTTGAACATTGATACAATAAATAATTATAATCTATTTTATACAGACAGTATAAGAAAGGTTTGTACAATAACCATAGAAATATATTAAACTTAAATCACTAAAGATTATAATCATCATCATAATCCAACATTAATGCCGATCTATATCTGATTATCTGATTTGATAATAATGTTTCCCTGCGGATGTATTGATCGGACTGTTGTTCATTCAACCCAATTTCTTAGGACTCCTCTTTTCCTCTTCTGTGTTCCCAGGACTGTTTGTCCGCTTATGTTTTTACAGAAAGTCCTGAAATACATTTGATACCTCGTATCTCCACTTGTTTTTATTGTTTATCTTCTCTTCACAAAACACTGAGAGGATTAAGCAAACTTTGGCCTAATGAAACCATCTAAAAACCCTCCTTACTCTTCAGAACATGTCAACCCTTCTCTAACCCCCCTCCCTTCTCGCCCGTCTCTCTCCATTCAGAGAGGACAAACTGCTTTCTGGAGCAGGAAGAGGGTCACCTCACATGGGAGTGTGTGACGGTGTGTGTGAAGGTGTGTGTTCAGGCCTCCAGCCGGACAGGCATGGCGGGGGTCAGAGAGCGTGTCTCCCGCACACAGAGGCCGTGGTCGGTGTACCGGGCCAACACATTCGAGCTGTCCAATGAGATGATCGGCTTGGCTCTCGCAGGTGAGCGACACTTGATCCTTTGCACAGGTTTACTTAAAAAAGGGAAACGGAACCTAGTCTTCCAGAAAGGTTTTTGAGTTTTAAAAACAAAAGTAAGTAAAAGGAAAAAAAAAGTGTAATAATTACATAAAAGACGTACCCTTGAATTCCAGAGTTCTTACGGGAGCACAATTTGAATTTGCTCAGCGAGTTACTCAGAGAGTAATGCTGCTCATTAACCATAGTTAATATGGTTATTATAGCCAAGCTGCACCAATCATATCAGTGTATCTGATGTAGGCGGGGCCAGAGGGCGAGCTGCACCAATCACATCGGTGTATTTGATGTAGGCGGGGCCAGAGGGCGAGCTGCACCTATCACATCGGTGTATCTGATGTAGGCGGGGCCAGAGGGCGAGCTGCACCAATCACATCGGTGTATCTGATGTAGGCGGGGCCAGAGGGCGAGTTGCACCAATCACATCGGTGTATCTGATATAGGCGGGGCCAGAGGGCGAGTTGCACCAATCACATCGGTGTATCTGATGTAGGCGGGGCCAGAGGGCGAGCTGCACCAATCACATCGGTGTATCTGATGTAGCGGGGCCAGAGGGCGAGCTGCACCAATCACATCGGTGTATCTGATGTAGGCGGGGCCAGAGGGCGAGCTGCACCAATCACATCGGTGTATCTGATGTAGGCGGGGCCAGAGGGCGAGCTGCACCAATCACATCGGTGTATCTGATGTAGGCGGGGCCAGAGGGCGAGCTGAACAGATGACGACAGTTTAATCTACCAGTTAGCTCCGCTGGTAGCTAAGCGTACGGGGCTCTGGATACGTCACCCCGTGCATTGTTGTGATTGGTCGTAGTGTTATCCAATCGTGTGCAGTGAGATTTTCAAATGCACGCTTGGTGCCGCCCATCGAAATGGCCGACTTTCATTACTCAGTGCCAGACCCGCAATCTTTCGGATTGGGGTCTGGATTTCCAGACTATAAAAGACGTACAATATTAAATAAATTCAATAATTTAATACATACTAGCGACGGCCAGTATAAACACAGCCTGCCGTTAATGTCAGCCACTTGCAGCACCACTTTGACTAAAATTACACACTGACACACACACTCTGCTGGTGGGGTGTTATAGTTGCGTGGGAGCCAGTAGCCTCTTTAACCACAGTTCCCCTGAAGCAGATCCTGAAGAGGCCTGAGGGCTACTCATCATCTTTCAACATATCGCAGTTCTGTTACAGTTGGTTAAGAGTCTGTAATGCTGGAATCATCAGTTTCTTTAATGCAGAAAATGTCATTCAAGTATAATTTTGAAGCCACTTTAAGTGAAATGGAAGTCCGTGTTGTATTTTGTTATTTTATTTTCTTGATCACTAATGTTTTTGTGACTTGTTGTTGGTTTCCAGGAAACAGTCAGGACCCAGATCAGCCTGTGCTTGAGTTCAGCGTGGGTGAGTAACCCTTGCATTCAAAACAATTTAGGCTTTTACCTGATGAGAGCAACTTGGAATCATCCATTGTTAGTCGGCCATTCACAAATGTATCACTTCATCGTTTGCATGAGACGAATTTGTATGTTTGTTGTCTAATTTATAATAATCTTCTTGTGTAACATTGAAAACAATACACATATCTTCAAAAAGCATTAGGTGGGTTGTTTTCATACCTCTGGGCTCATGTAGTGTTTCTCATCTAGCCTGCACAGACCTGCTGACCCCTGCTTTGGATCGGAAACCCAACAGCTTTGTAGCAGTGAGCTGCACGACACCACCGCAGGCCTTCTGGACCAAACACGCCCAGACCGAGGTCATAGAGGTCAGACTCCTCCGCCCACAAAATGTCAAATATTTCCCGGTGAAATTTGTGTGATTTTTTTTTAGAGAAATTTGATACAACTGCCTCCACCTTCCTCATCTACGTTGTTAGATCAGGAGGTTGAGGATGGGAGAGAAATGAATGAATCGGAACACTTTTGGAAAGGTTTTGGCAAACAAGGCAAGCAAGACATCGCTCTCCTAGCGTCTGAGATCCAAAACCATACAAGAGGTCAAATGCATTTCTGAGTTAGCTTCTCGCAGAGACAACACTGGGACAAAGGATTAGGCCTTGTCTATTTTACTGTGTCTTTAGATTTTATTGTTATGCATTATATTAACTTTC
Organism: Etheostoma perlongum; assembly: GCA_026937815.1. Taxonomy (NCBI): domain Eukaryota; kingdom Metazoa; phylum Chordata; class Actinopteri; order Perciformes; family Percidae; genus Etheostoma; species Etheostoma perlongum. The sequence continues at coordinate 14,731,279 of CM049394.1, forward strand.
CATAATAAATATCACAATCATGCGATGACAATAAGTTCACGATAACAAAAACTAAAATAATTTTTTGAAAACATTTATTGAGCTTTTACCATGTAATTCTAGATAGATAGGCTGCAACTCAGGCTTATTTTCATTATTGATTTATTAGCCAAGGATATTCTCAATTAACTGAATAATTTTTAGTTCTATAAAATGTCAGAAGAAAAGTGAAAAATTGGTTTACAATTCCCTAAATCTTAATGTCTTTTTCCACAATGCTTGTTTAGTCCGACCAACAGAACAAAACCAAAATAACTGCAGTTAGCTGTCACATTAGACAAAGAAATGCCAAATCCTTGAAGGTGGAACGAGGCGACGTTTGGCACAAAAACATCCTTCAAAAAGAAAAAAGAAAGATATATCAAAACATGGAATGTAAATGTTGTTTTGATTTGTTAATGACATTTAAATGAAACTGTCCTGAAGTAATGCCGATGTCCCGGTGTCCCCGGCTGTGTCCACAGGGCACCAGTAACCCCATCTTCCTCAGCAGCATCGCCTTCTTCCAGGAGTCCAACATCAACCAGCAGACGCAGGTCAAGCTGGCCGTCTACGACGTCAAGGACCGCTCGCAGGGAACGGTAGGACGCTGAGACACTGGTGGACGCTCCTCATTCACACTGCCTGTTCTCTGGAGGTCTCACCAGTTAAGAAGAGATAAGGAAATTGCTGAATATGAACACATCAATAATATTGTCTTTCTGTCTCTTTAGATGTATATGTTGGGCTCAGCTCTTTTTCCTGTTAAGGAGTTGTTGCAAGAGAGGAGCCACAGATTGCGACTCGAACTGAGGTAATACACGCACTCTCTTCTAGCTTCTTCCTGCTGTATTTACATGTATTATGCAATGTGATTTATGTCTTTTAGCTGTTAGGCGAGGTTGATTCTGTTCCTTTGTCAGTTATGAACAGTTCTTTTCCTTGACACTTGTGCATCTTAATAACAGGTAAACGATGGTTTAAGTCCATTGAACTGTCAACCACAAGAGCTACAGAGCTAAAGAATGTTCAATATACAGGAAATATATTTAAATATGCAGGAAATGGTGAATAACAATATGTCTGCTTTCCTTCCTTTTCTTTAAATATGTTTCCTGTGAAGGGAAACCGCTTGGGTTGAAAGATCTATGATTTCTGGCAAATTTTAAGTATTCAACAAATGTAAGGTTTTGGTTCTTTTTCTGCTTTATATCCTTACAACTGAAATATCGTTGAGTCTTTTCGCTGTGTATTTTGGCATTTTATAGACTAAACAATGCAAATGCTAAACACATGCATTAATAAACACGAATTGTTAGTTTTAGCCCTAGTGTAAATGTTTTTGAATGGTCAGATCGGCCGAGAACGAGCGGGTGGGGAACATCAGCGTCGCTGCGTGGCAGATGGAGGAGAGAGCCGATCAGAGGATGTCGGTCAGCCGCCTGCCAGACAGCATCAATGGGCGGGTAAGAAGCACGGCCCTCTGGGAGCTGTAGGTGTGAAACCTCATTTCCGTGGTCAGTCAAACTCCCTGCATGCAGAGGATCTGGTGTGTCCATACTTTCCATATTGTTAATAAAAGAATCAAGTACTGTAGGTCGTTATTAGGGCTGCGCAGTGTATCGTTTTTATCGTCACCATGCGAAAGGCTGCAACATCACGAGAGACACTCTTTTTGTTTTAGTGGTGCCTTTTATATTCAATTTAATGTTCAATTTGTTCAATAGAAGTATGTTGGTGGACATTATTTTCTTTCATTTGTTTTAAGTTCAACGAGCAGTTTGTTGTAGAAAGCATTTTAGCTGAATGAAAGCAGCAGAACTGAGCGCTCTTTAATATTTGATTATTTATTGCAAGTAATATTGTTATTGCAATATTCAACATCATTTAATTTTGCATATTTCCCTCACATCGGGCAGCCCTAGTTGTTATAGTGTCTATTCAAAGGTAAAGTGTTGTGTGATTAGTGGTTTAGTGGTTTCATTTCAGATCCTGTATATCTGATTTTGAGCAGGTACGTTTAATTCATCTCTAACCAAGCACTTGGATATTTATTTATAACAGATTTGGATTCATTGATGACCACTGGCTGTATATGCATTGCTTTAATGGGACAGTGTAAACAGATGAAATGTTATTTATGGTCATCTCTTCACTGTACAGTAAATTGTGTCTCTGAGGCTTCCTGTTTGTCTGTGTACTGCTTAATAATTCAATCAAACGTCACTGAACCTACATTATGTCATAACAATCATGTCACACAGCATCACACTGTAGTACAATGACTTCTCTTAGTGGATTTGGTTTGTGTAGGAGCACTGTCAGTGTGGTTGGAGTGTGGTGTAGGTGAGCGTAGGCCTGAAAGAGAAGCGTCCTAAGGCAGGTGGAGGTAGTGGTTGACTCGCTGTAACACCAGTATACTGTATGTGTTGTCCTGCAGACGATGCTGCCTGTCGACCAGAGCCTCACCGAGTCGATGGGAGTCCGAATCAAGTACGCCTCGCTGTGCAAAGACACGCTGCTGCGCTCAGGTACTTTTTCAGAAACATCCCACCTTCCAGCACTGGGTTTCTCCCAGTGTATAGCAGACCGGTGGCCCACCACGTTTCATAAACCACAGTTACAGGGGGGTGGCTCGGTTAGAAACTTAGGCCCAGTCGTATTTTCAAATCTCCAGTTAGCTTTTAGCACTGACTTAGTGTACAGCCCTATGGAGTTGGTCTTAATAGCTTTTCTAAACTCTTAATTTTGCTATTCTGTCCATTATTTTGTGTAACAGGAACTACTGGGCTACATTAATGCTGCCACCGGGCCTAACAACAACTATTTAAATATGGACTTCATTATCTGCACCTAAAAATTGTGGATAGAATTTGGTGAAATGAATTAGGTGAGGTGCCTGTAAAACCTTTGGACTTTGGAACAACCTTGTTCTGCAAAAAAAGACTTGTTTCCACAACAATCAAGTGCTATTTCCTCTGGAAATTTCAACATCTGGTCAAATGGTAGCTGAAACACACTGAGGAAATAAGATAATTCCACATAAAAATTATCTGGAAAAACACACACAAGATGTTTGCTTCAATAAGATTGACATAATAATCCCAAAATTGTCCAACATTTAAAGAATTAGAATAAGACTACACACATTTTTAGGGTTTCGGTAACAACACCACACTTTGTCCAGGAAATGAGGGACTAAAAATAGATTTGGATAATATTACAGGTATGCCAAAGTATGATTTAAAAAGATAAATAATGTCTTTTTCTTTTCTTCCCATCCTCTTCCGCCTGCATGGCTCCACTAGACCATGAATCTTATTACCCAGCAGAAATATATTGATTGTCACCAGTGAGTGGGGCCGATCGGTTTACCTTAGGGATAGAGTACTGATCCACAAAATAACAGAATATAAAAGGTTTGAGAGGGTATAATAACATTTGTATGGTGTCTAGTTTTATTTTAGTGACCTTATTTTGTTCTATTTGTTTTACTACTTACTTTACACACGTCCTGTTTGATTCTGTTGGGTTTTCATCTTGATTTATTGTTGTTGGTTTTTTTATGTAACAATTATATCTCTATTTATAATCTGGTTAAATCGCTATAACTACCTAAACTGGTTACCTAAGGTATCAGTTCACTAGCTGTGTTTGCTGCATGTCATGCTCCTAAAAGCTAAACAAAACAGCTCAAACAAAAAATGTAATTTTAAACTAAAGTTAATAGAAACCTATATCAGCAGAACTAGGAGAAGATCAGATAAACTAATCTAATTCAGGCTAATTAAATGTCCTGTGTCTTCAGTGTTTGGAGGCACCATGTCTAGAATGTACCGCTTCCCCACGACCGATGGGAACCACCTACGGGTGCTGGAGCAAATGGCTGAGAGCGTCCTCTCGCTGAACATCCCCAGACAGTTTGTCAAACTGCTGCTGGAGGAGGACACCGCCAGGTACAAACCAACACACATGTACTGTCTAACATTCAACTTAAGGCTTGTGTTGCAACGTTGTTACACAAGAGAAAGAAAGCTGCAAAAATCCTCAAACCAGAGAATATTAGGCACATAATATCAAATACATGTTCGGACGAGTGTACCAATGTTGCAATAACACCATGTGAGTTTTCTGCAGACATTTACTCTCCTCTGTAGCGCCTAACTGCCATCTCTCCTTAACAACTCTCCAGGGTGTGTGAGCTGGAGGAGCTGGGCGAGCTGTCCCCTTGCTGGGAGAATCTGCGGCGACAGATTGTCTCTCAGTACCAGACCATAATACTCGCATACCAGGAAACACTGTCTGACCTCAATCACTACAGAGGTGAGAGGGTTCTCAGTGGCCTCTTGTTGTCTCGTAAAACAGTGAAACCATTATATAGGACTGGGCCATAATTTAATATGATATGATGTATTGTCTTTCAATGGAATCTCATCATGATGAAATCATATTGTGATATACAATTACGCTGTCTAAATTCATAATAACAAGCACATACTAACTCAATTTTCTCAGAAAAAAAATCAATTTGAGGGAATATCATTTAAAGAACTGCAGATTTGTTTTGACATCACACCATTTTTGTGCATGCATGTAAATAAAGTCAGTATATAGACTCTATTGATGATTATTCATCTGAAATGTCATTGTAAAATTGTATTTTGTGAAAGCACCAATTGTCAACCCTACAATATCGTCGCAATATCGACATCGATGTGGTCAAGAATATTGTGATATCTGATTTTCTCCATATTGCCCAGCCCTACCATTATATAACTTTTCATTCAATTCAGTTCTTTACCCCCCTCTTTGTTCTACCCCTCCCCTGTCCTCGGCAGGTCCCTCGTTTAAAGCCAGTAACCTGAAGGCAGAGAGGAAGCTCGAGTTCATGCCAACCAACCTACACGTCCAGAGGATGAGGGTGCAGGATGAGCTGGGCTTCGGTGAGACTGGACTGCCATAACAACATGGACTACCAGATACTTACCCACATCCACTCATCTTTTCTATTCCTCTCCAGAACACACGTATGATGTGATAACAATCGGAGCTCCGGCCGCTCACTGCCAAGGTTTTAAAAACGGCGGTTTGAGGAAACTCATCCAGAAATTTGAGGAGGCAAAGAAACAGTAAGTTCAGAGGGGATAAACTTGGAAAACTGACCATTGAATAGAAAAAAAGGATTGCATTTGCATGTCCCCCCAAATCAAAGTGAAATCTGCTCTTTTGTTGCTTTATTCATCATTTTACTTATTTTGTTTCAAATTTGGAAAACCTTTTGATCCATATGAAATTATTTTGTGTGAAAGATGTATCTTATTTATTGTACTTTATTTATTCATATATTTGGCTAAAAAAAATGCATTGTTTCTTCAACTATTGCATTAATTCTCCCGATCAGTTCTATGGCTTCCTCTTAATTTTGTTTTTGTTACTTTTTATTGATCAGCGTATATGAGGAGGAATGGTGAGTTGTTGCACTGCTTTGCTTGTTTATTTCTTTGCCTCCCACTGCCTTGTACCACCACAAAAAAACACTTTCACTCTACTTGAGTTGCACAAAAGCGTTTAATGATTTCCGAGCATTGTGGATGAACTGGTGAGTATGTTAAGGGTTAATGAATGTGATCTGCAAACATTGTTAGAGATCGCATTGCTTATGTTAACCGCCACAAATAATGACACATGATGCATTTGGTATTAACAGTGTTTGTAACTGAAATGTCCTGTATGTTGAACACACAAGCACACGTATGTGTTAAACTCAGATATTTTATAACACAGTACACACGTTTGTTGAAATACCGCTCATTTTGTGAATTAAGTCATGGATGTCTAGTAAAAACACATATTTATAAAAGACAATGTTTCCATGAAAACATATAAATCAGACATTAAAGCACCGATTAGAACGTCTAAAATTCTCATAAAGATCCATATGAATTTCTAAAGTGAACGGTATCTCCCTCGGTCCTGTTTATTGAAGTCAGTTTATGTTGTCTCGTGTTTACCTGAAGCATTCTTATAGTTACTGATTAGGACTGTTAAGAACAGGCATGTGCATGCAAATGCTATGTTATTTATTAAAATGGTATTTGTAAGGGTTAAAAAGATGTAGGCTCTAAGACTCATCAATCAACTCCTTTACATATTGAGGGTATAGTGTGTCATCAGCATACGCTCATAACGTCACGCTGCTAAAAGCATCAGTCTGTGCTTTCTGTAGCAGCGCCATGTCCAGCTCGCAGTCCATCGTCTACATACCCCAGGACATCGTCCGTGCCAAAGAGATCATCGCCCACATCAACACGCTGAAGACTCAGGTCAGCTACTATGCAGAGAGGATTTCACGAGCTGCCAAGGATCGGTCTGCCAGTGGACTGGAGAGGACACTTGCTATTCTGGCTGATAAGGTACGTTATGGAAGGCTTGTATCATTGGGGAGAAGGAAACTACCCACTATAGCTTTAAGCTTTTTATGTTGATGAAATGTAACTGCTACCTTGTCCTCTCCCTCTCAGACTCGTCAGTTGGTGACGGTATGCGACTGTAAGCTGCTGGCTACAGCTATTCAGGCCCTAAACGCAGCACGGCCCGAGTACATCGCCTCAAAGGTGTCTCCCTCCGCTGACTCAGAACAAGTAGTCCTGCGTAACGACCAGGACACGCTGCTTGCCAAGTGGAGTGGTAGCAACAGCCGATCCTCTCTGCACGCTGACTGGCATGAAGAGGAGTGGGTGGGTTCATTAGTTCGTTAGGAATCACCAAAACTAACCAGAAGACGTTTATATTGATTACAGGTTTTGTCATATCTGATGTCATTTACTAAAGTTGTGCCACATTTATTGTGAAGGGCTTAGTTTTTGACTCTTAGCTGCAATGCAATACTGAAAATGTTGGGAAGAGGATTTAAATCATTTATAATCAAATTGATCTCAATATTTATTATATTGGGAATATATTGTCTATTAGCAGGATGTAGTATGATTTAACTGCTTGGTACACTTTTAGTCAGTGAGTCACGTCATTAGTTCATGCAGAATATGATGCACACATTTCTTTTTGTTTTCATCAAATATTCATGCATCGAACTAAAAAAAAACCTGATGTTGTTCTAAAATAATATGCTAAACTACTCATCTAATCACATTTTATACTTTTTTCCTGTTTTGTTATATGCTAATTACTGTACGTGTTACAGAATTAGTCCAAACATCAATGTTTTGCCTCTGTGTCCCCAGGCAACCAGACACAGTAGTTATGTAATGGAGTCAGAGCTCTACATTTGCTCGCATTACATAAAATCTTTGTTATGGAAAATTGTGGCGTGCTCCCTGATTTGCATGCTGATGTGATTCATCACGTCTTCTTTCCCCTCTAGCCCAATGATTTGACCGACTGTAATTTCTGTGTTAGTCCTTTAGCGTTTCTTACATTGCTCTCCAAAATGCTTTGTGTCCATCCCTTCTCAGGAGAAGGTTTGGGGGAATGTGGATAAATCTCTGGAGTGCATCATCCAGCGTGTTGACAAGCTGCTTCAGAAGGAAAGGAGGCCCAGCGTCAGCAGTCAGGACAGTACACAGACTGACCTGCAGGGCGGCGCCAGTAAGAAAGGTAACACAAAATAGACTTTACTTATTTCTTTCTATTCTTTCTGGTTTCTTATCTATTTTTAAGGGTATAAATGTTACAAAAAAATGCATGTTTTGGTAGATTTCATTTGACAATATTGTGTTCAGAGGTGAAATCTCTTTTTTTGGGAAGCCATAGGTTTGTCAGTAATGTAACGAAGCACGTTTATATTGTTTTCTGGGTGACGAGGCATCATTTTTGGCTGAAACTAAGGTTGCATGTAGTCACTAAATTAGGTATTATTTGCAGTTTTTGCTTGCTTTTATTTGTTTCAATGATTTTGTTGACCCCTCCCAAAATTAAATTTAAATAAAGTAAGTGTCTAAGAAGGGGGACAAATGAACTATGAACTGCAACACAATACATGCAACTTAAAAAATCCGTAACTAATAAAAAAGAAATTGCAATAAATTAACAAATATATAGTTGATTGACACAAGTATAAATTAACACCACTGTGTTGGCTGTGAAAAGACGAGGACAAGGAAGGGAAAAGACGAGCTTTCTGGATCAACCCAGGAAGTATTCCATCATTACCTTCATCATCATCATCATCACCTCCACGGTCATCATCACCTCCACCATCCTCTTCCTCTCTGCCTGCCCTCTCCTCCGCTCCAGAATTCTGTAGGTTGATTTCCTTCCCTATGTTCGTTTTGCTTTTTCTGTCAACCCTTCTGTTTTTAGATCACTTTTCTTTAGTTTAGGATACTCGAGTTACGGCTTCTGACAATGTTCTTTACTTAAAAGAAAGCGGGTACTTTCTAAATTACTTATCCTATTGTGAGAAAAACTGTCTAGTGTGGGGTATTGTGTTTTTGTGTGCAATCTTTGTTGTCTTTTTGCTCTGTCCACAATGTTAAAAGCAGCCGGTGTAAGTGCTGCTTCATGTCTGAGCATAGCAAGCCCTTCGGCCAGGGGTTGTATTTGACATTTTGTGCTTACTCTACATGTTGTACTGGATCGGGTTCACAAGTCTATCCAAACATTTACTCCCAAATGTGCATACATTGTTGAGAAAAATGTCCAACAGGCCACAGCTACGAATGTTTTTATTTCAATCAGTAGATCAAAACAAGCTTTATAGCATAATCTAAATTGTTTTTGGATAGATTGTTGACCCTGTTCTGTAGAGTTTTCTATGTGTGTCTCTGCTGCCCTGTGTGGCTTACGGCGCCCGCTAATCATGCATGTTGCACCTCCAACCCTCTTCCAGATGGAAGCCCTAGTGCTGAGGAGACGTACCCAGGTAAGAGCTTCTATCCCACCCGTGCTTCTTTACGTCCGACTCTGGTTCAACACTAAATATTTAATTATCATGTTAGATTTGGGCAGAGTATAAGCCAGTCAGTTTATTTCAACCTGCCCATTGAATTGATGATTTTTTTGTATATACCACCACCTTTATTTTATGTAACATTCTTTATTAAAGAGCAACTTAACATCCTGTTTTAGCTTCAACACGGCCCATTCACGCCTAATGCATTTAAGCCTTGAGATGTACATCTACAACAGTTTGAGGAATTCTGGATGACCCTTATGTCTTAACAGGGAGGAAATTGCTCAAACTGGAGTATATGTGACAGTGCATCATATGTAGGGTGTGTACAAAACAACACCATTTTGGGGGTCAAGAGGAAAAAACTACACAATGTTCTGTGGGGAAAGGCAAAGAAAGTTGCAATGAACACTACAGATTCCAGCCTGGGACTATAAAGTATAACAAAGTGTTTGACATAACAAAGGCATGACTTGCCTTTTTTGCCTTTTGGTTCTGCTGTGATCAAGAGAGACTAATGGGAAATATAGGGCGTCTTCAGAATTAAATCCAGATATTTTTTTCCCTGGAAGTACTTTGTAAAGAAATACACACAACTTTGAAATGTACCGGCGCTTTACACAGTGGAGTATGGTCTCTATCAGCGCTCCTGCTTCTTCTGTTGCTTCTCTGTTCTGTTTTCTGTGTCTGTCTGGACAACTCTTAAAGGATTAAACTAGCATTATTCATAATAAATATCACTTTAACTGGGCTAGCTCCAATGTTAGATTGCATCGTGGGGATGAGTGTATTGGTGTTTAATCCAACCTCTGTAATGTATTTATCTATAGTATGAATGCATTTGTGTTTCCCAGGCGAGTGGAGCGAAGCGTTGTACCCTCTCCTCACAACGCTCACAGAGTGCGTTGCCATGATGAGCGACAAGGCCAAAAAGTCCATGGTCTTCCTGCTGATGCAGGACAGCGCCCCGACCATTGCCATGGACCTGTCGCTGCAGTACCGGCGCGACGTGGTCTTCTGCCAGACGGTATGCAGAAACACACACACGGGGACATGATATTTAGACTCATTTACATGCTCATCATAGAATAAAGAGGTCATAAATCTGTACTGGCCCGGGGCTTGGTGGATGTACAGTGGTTATGTGACTTTTGAACACTTATGTTAAGGAGTGAAACAATATAAGGAAGTGAGACAGAAGGAGAAAGGATTTCTTCACCTGTAGACCCAAACACTGTCCCGACGTTACACATGTGTGCCCAGAGGTAGAGTCAAGGTTTTAACAGCCTCTTATTTCTGTGGTTGGCTCAACAATAGTTATTATAATAATAATATTTACTCAGCAGGTTCACTGTAGATATTTTAGACTTGAGATCTCTGCAGCCCTAGTTGCACAGCAGCAGTGAGTATCATACTGGAGACTCAGACCAGTTTAATCACATAGAGTTATCTAATCCACATATTTACAAGGAGCAAGGTTTAAAAAATGATAAGGTAGAAGATAAAAAATACTGGACCTAACCAAAAAACTGAAAGTCAGCTGGTGTTCAATCAAAGTCCAGCAAGTACACAAATAGTAAGAGCTGTAACAATTAGTCAGTTGACAGAAGATTAAACAAATAAATGTAATCAAGATAATTGCTAAAGTTATTTTTCAAGCATGCATGCCAAAATATTCCCTATTGCAATCTTGTCAAATGTGAGGTTTTGTTGATTTTCTTTGTCTTGTGTGATTATGCTTGTGATGATAAATTATGATAATTATTCTGGGGGTTTTGGACAAAACACGCAATTTAAAGACATCACCTCGGGCTCAATGTAAGGACATTGTAGTGGGCATTTTTCATTATCATCAATCAACAAATAATTAGCAGATTACACCATAATTTCCCTTTTTTTGGGATTAATAAATATCTATCTACATATATCTATTAATGAAAGTAATCGTAAATTGTAGTCCCAATCAAAATGGCGTTACATTTTTCTAAGTTTTGAATTTCAGTTCAAAATGATGTATCAGCAACATCTTCTTTAATGTATACATTTATTAATAATGTGCAATACCACACTGAATAAGAAGCATTTTATTCCCCAATACAGAAGAAAGAAACACTCCATTAACAGACTCTTCTGATTCTCATTCCTGACCGTTACATAGAACGGGATTAGAACGGGTCATACATGGACGCACAGAAACCATCAACACGCATCCAGTTACATGACCTCTCAGAAGCAGCCAAGCATTACTGTCTGAATATAAAACCATATGCTGATGGAAATTACACAAAAAGAGCATGTGCACACCATCACATTGAGTGAAATTATCTTCCTAACAGAAGCAGTTCAGATTACAAAACGACAAAAATATTTGACAGATCATTTACTGAACATCTTTGACATCTTATTTCCAATTAGTCCAAATATGTTTTGATTTACATACTCTAGAAAATCTTGACCTAAATGATTTCTGTCCTTATTAAAAAGAGCGATACTTTACAGTGCTTGATACAAGATTGACTTAATCATTGTGTCCCATTTATCAGCTGTAATGGATGCTGTAACACAAGCTATGAACTAGTGTGTGTGTGTGTGTGTGTGTGTGTGTGTGTGTGTGTGTGTGTGTGTGTGTGTGTGTGTGTGTGTGTGTGTGTGTGTGTGTGTGTGTGTGTGTGTGTGTGTGTGTGTGTGTGTGTGTGTGTGTGTGTGTGTGTGTGTGTGTGTGTGTGTGTGTGTGTGTGTGTGTGTGTGTGTGTGTGTGTGTGTGTGTGTGTGTGTGTGTGTGTGTGTGTGTGTGTGTGTGTGTGCTGCAGCTCACTGCTCTCATCTGCGGCTTTATTATCAAACTGAGGAACTGTCTCCGTGACAACGGATTCCTCCGACAGCTCTACACCATCGGCCTGCTGGCTCAGTTTGAGTCTCTACTCAGCACCTACGGTACACACACACACACGCACACACACACACACACAGAGTTGTAGATGAATCAGGATATCACTGTTAACCACGTGTGTGTGTGTTCCCAGGAGAGGAGTTGGCCATGTTGGAGGACATGAGTGTCGGCATCATGGATCTTCGCAATGTCACCTTTAAGGTAGGGAGATGTTTATTAGTCCCCATGAGGTCACTGCAACTGCAGCTATTTAGTAGAAAGCTGCTTATAATCATGCAAGCTGTCATTTTTATTGCCGTTTTATTTAGTTTCTTGTCATTTTTGGTCCTGCATTGTTTGATTCTGACATTTATTACCTTTGGTCCGTTTGTTCCCTCTCTGTTTTACGTCTCTATTGAGACTGATAATGCAGTATAACCCTAACCCATTGATTAATTAGTTAGAAATTGTGATAATCGATTCATTTTTCAAGTGACAAACATTTACTTGTTCCAGCTAAATATCTTTTTAAAGACTAAAAAAAGTCCAGGGTGCTCAGGAAGTTCAGTCACATGTTTGAAGGTGCTCTTCAATTAAGGGAATTCAATTAAGTATTTAAAAAAAAAAAAAAATGGAAATCCCAGTCTGTCTTATAAAAATAAATTAAAAATCCTTTATTTTACTGACTATGTCATAATAGAAAATGTAAAAGACATAGGAAAGAGCAAAAGCTTCTCCCTATGTCTTTAAAATGTCTTATTATGAAATAGTAAAATAAAGGCTTTGTGACTGGGATTTCCCTTTTTTTCTATAAATGTCTTTTAATTTCTGACGGACATTTGAAACTGCTGTAATGTGTAGCAGAAATCTTAAAAACCTAAAAATGAAACATTATTAGAATTAGTGCTATATGCTATGAGGAAAATATGTTATAGCATTCGTGAATATCGCCATAACGATTAATAAAGAGATTAAAATGTACTCAGCTCTGCATTTCTGATGCTTTCAGTGTTCTGCTCAAATACAACAAACTCGCATTTGAAAACTTGAATTTAAAACGAAAGGAAATCATTTCCAACCTTCTTTTATTCAACAAGTTGAACATTGAATTAATATAAAAGGCACCGCTAAAGAAAGAATGACAGTTGTGTTTTAAAGTGTAGTTTTCTACATAAGTGTCTTTCGCTCTGTGTTAATTGCTCCAGTTCTTATCGCCATGACGATAAAAAAACGATGTATTGTGCAGCCCTGATTAAATGTCTATGCCTGCATGTTCATGCACTGTACTTTAAGGTGACCCAGGCCACCGGTAGCTCGGCCCCCGACATGTTGCCGATCATCACCGGGAACCGGGACGGCTTCAACGTCCGCATCCCGCTGCCGGGAACCATGTTTGACGCGTTGCCGCGGGAGATCCAGAGCGGCATGCTGCTGAGGGTCCAGCCGGTGCACTTCAACGTCGGCATCAACGAGCAGCAGACGCTGGCTGAGAAGTGAGTGAGTAGGAGAAGAAGAAAAGAAGACGGAGTCTTTGTGATGTCAATTACTGGTTTAGCAAGATGTTGAGCACGACAGAGGAAGTTGGGCTGCTCTGCAGTTTTATTAAGGAAATAAAACGTGTTTCTTTGTGCTGTTCAGGTTTGGAGACACATCCCTCCAGGAGATCATTAACTTGGAGAGTCTCTCGAGGCTGAATTCATACTACGAACAGTTCAAAGAAGTCCTGCCTGAAGACTGTAAGTACTGAAGTGTACTAGACTTTAGTGATAACAACAACATGGCAAGGAACTATGTTCTTCACTTAGTGCTGGACATGGGAGATCCTCAGTGGTAGAAGTGCTTTGACTTCACCCTTGTGTTGTCTTCCTGCCAACCATGCAACTTTTTGGGGTTAAAAATCTTAAATTAAAAGGTTTTTTTTAATTTACGTTTTGGTCTTTTTTGACACTTCTGTCACTTTTGAAGCTTTTCCAACTTTCTGTTATAAAAAAAAAAAATAAAAGGTTATAAAATTGAATAAAAACCCCACATTTAATGAAAGTAATGAACTATTAACTATCAATTATTTCACTTTTAAAAAGGTTTTATGGAACTATCCATGTCTATTTATTTGTGACAGTTTGGTTGAAAGAAACACAAATTTTTGATATAGGAACTTTTTGAAAATGTGTCAAATTGACCCGAGGACAACAGGAGTACTGTTTGAGTACTGTTTGAGTACTGTTTGAGTACTGTTTGAGTACTGTTTGAGTACTGTTTAAGGGTACTTAGTAGTTACATTTCATGCTACTTTTTACATCAGTCACAGGGGACAATTTTACTTTTTAATTTTTCAAGTACATTTAGCAAATACTTCTGTACTTACATACATAAAAGGGATTATAAATCCAGGAGAATTACTTCTAATGGATTAGTATTACATTGTGGTACTTAAAGGATCTGGATACTACCATGATTGTGTATATGGATATGCATGTGTATATGTGCCTGTAAGGTATGTATGCACATACAGTACGTATAAGTATACATATATAAATAGGTGAAGAATTAAAAGGGTGTAGGAGCAGAAAGGTCTTTTTTTTAACTCCATTTTGAACATGGGAACTGAACTGCACAGTACATGTGCTTATTTATCTTTTTTATTAACATGTTCAAAATAAACCTAATCAAACATATTTAAGAGCAAACCGCCATCTGTATTAGTAATTTTGTCATTTTACGTTTTAGCGGTCTTAATTCCTGTCTTTCTTCCTCTGATTGTCAATGCTCTTATGTTCTTCTCATCTCATCATCACACTATGTCTCCTCTTTTCATTTTTTTTTTCCTCACCTGCGTTTCCCATCTCCCCCTCCCCTCCCAGGCCTCCCAAGGTCTCGTTCTCAGACTTGTCTCCCTGAGCTGCTGAGGTTTCTGGGCCAGAACGTCCACGCAAGGAAGAACAAGAACGTGGACATCCTCTGGCAGGCAGCCGAGGTGAAGTTTCTGCTTTGTAGTACATCCAGTACTAGAAACCCACAACACCATAGTGTTTTAAGGAAAAAGCAACTGACCCTATCAGTTCCTAAATGGCTTAAACATTCCTTCCCTCACTGTCTCAGATCTGCCGCCGGCTGAACGGGGTTCGTTTTACCAGCTGCAAAAGTGCCAAAGACCGGACGGCCATGTCGGTGACCCTGGAGCAGTGCCTGATCCTGCAGCACGAGCACGGCATGGCGCCGCAGGTCTTCACGCAGGCCCTGGACTGTATGCGCAGGTAGGCCGCCCTCACCGAGCCAGAATGGAAAAAACACACACAATGAAAACCATACCTGGGCAAAAACATTAAATATCCAGATTCCTTTTTATTTCTTGACTGCCAGGACTCCTCTACGGGTCTAAAGAAATCTGGATATTCATATCTTATATTTGGCTACTTGGGGACTAAATCTTTTCTTTACACCATGCAAAATGCAGGATTTTAATGTACAAATGATAATTTCAGCTGAACACAGATCCAAATCTTTAAAACCAGTGAGACAGATGTAAAGGAAAGAATGTGTTGTCCACCACCGCCTGCTTCCTCTGTGAGACAAATTAAACAAGAGTTTCCAGCTCATCTCAAAGGGAATACTTGAATATTTAGAAATTCACTTGGTTGCTTACTTCACCAGACTCTTGTCAAAAAGGTCAAAATTTTGGTAATAACCATTGTTGACCTTTTTTTGACCAGCGTCTAGAGGAGCGAGGTCCCTCACTGGTATTAAATGTTGGTCTGTTTGTCCGTCTTCTTGTCCTGTTTTGTCTTCACATCCATCTGGGCATCATTGTCTTGTCTTGTGTTGTCTGTCCTTGCTGTAAAGTCTGAGTTGCTAACAAGTATTTTTCTTTTATTTGTATCATCGGAGCACTTGCCCTCCTTCTATCGTCGTCGCCTTTTCTTTTCCTTCATCCCTCCTTTTTTCCTTTCCTTCATTCATTTTCAGTTTAGGTTGTAAATTGAAAGCTTTAGTTTTCTTCTACACTGCAGCCAAGTCAGAAGGTTTTAGTGAAATTATTTTATCCCTCGCACGGGATATTTGACTAGCAGCACGGCCGATTTAAAAGAGAAAAAGCAGAATAAAAAGATCATTTTGGAAGGGAAGAAAAGGTAAGTAAAAACAAATACTAAATAAACAACCGATTTCCAGAAAGCAGGTTGTTTAAAGTCCTCTCCAGAACATGATTAACACAGTTTGCGGTCTGGAAAAAGACGTCTACGGACCAAAATAACCAATATGATAAAAGACAGCAGACAGTGACAGAAGAATTAAGGTGGACGCTTCCAAACAGCTTTAATGATAATGATTCTGTTCAAGAGGACAGAAATCATGTTGTCTTTAAATGTCCCCACAACTCACAGAATATAGGTTTTATATTCCAGGGTTTGCATTTTTGTGTCAAAGTGAAGTTTGATGTGACTTTGTTATATTTTGTTGTTGCCCATGTAAAAAAGAAAACTATGTAATCACACCTGTCTGCATTGTACTGAATAAAGTTGCACTGCCACAAAAACACTCGCATGATGCAACATCTCTTCTCCTTTTCCTCACCCCTTTTTCCCTCTCCTCACATCTTTCCTTTTTCCCTCCCCTCTGCTTCATCAGCCGATGAGCATGAAAATAGCTTTTGGATCCTTTTTAGAGCTTTAGTTGAAGTTAAGAATGGTTTTGAGTTGCGATGCATGTTGGAAAAAGCTTGGACATATTGTATCCTTTCCCTCCAAATTTTCCCTCCATTCCACCCTTTTTCCCTCTTTAAGATAATAAGTAGTAATGAGCAATGGACAATACACCCTTAAAATACATTCTGAAGCCAGGTCTGTACCAGGTACTTACTGCATGTTAGCTTTGTTAGCATTTCTCAATGAAACCCAACAGCGTACTAGCTTGTTTGTTAGCATGCAGACACATTTTGTGTAAAGTTTCTGATGCAGCGTGAAAACTACTTCAATATGTCACCCAATCCCAAAAACCAAGACACCTTTTCTGCAGTGTTTCCTCTGTTTCTTCGTCCTTCTTCACCCCATGTCTTAGAATACATGGCCATGGTGAGCCATTGCTGTTTATCTTCTTTCCTTTTCTGAAAGACGTAGAAACAGCTTTCTTAATTTTCTCTTTTTTCTCTTTCTCTTTTTTTCCTCTTCCTCTGTTTCCCGCCTGTTTGACTTTGTCATGATTTGGCTCATCTTTGCGGGATTGTTTTGTTCTGGTTGGTTTGTGGTTCATTTCCATTTGTTGTGACCTCCATACGATTTGTATTACTTGTTGTTCTTATGTCACACCATGGATGGCTGTCTGTCATCGCGGCTGAGGCTTCTCCGGCATCACCTGTTACTTTGCCATTTCACGTCTGTGCATGCATGTGTAACATGCCATCTGTTTATTTTGGCTTTGTTGCAACACATGCTTTCTTCCCTTCTTCTTCTTGAAAATCTTTTATTTTCTTTATCATTTTATCTCCTCCTTCTCTTTTTCCCTTATACTTTTTCTTCATCTGTTTCCGTCTCCTCCCTCCTCTCTTCCTTTCATAATCTCTCCTCCATCACCTTCCCCTTCCTCGTACATTTCTGGCTGCTCCACACCTTCTTCCTCCCGCCTTCCCGTAACTCGGCAGAATTGGGACAAGGGAGGGGGTGATCCAGAAGAACCTTAGCGGCTTGCTGCCGGTGCGGGACTTCCAGCTGGACCCCAGTCTCCTGTACACGCTGCCCCTGCTGGCCCTCAGCCCCAACCTCTTGGTGGTGTGGATCTTCCTCAGCGTGGCCTATTTCCTGGCCAAACTCCGCTGCATCTGAACAGCCGCCAGCTGCTCGCTGATGGGAGTGACCCAGGTTTATTAGGAGGGGCGGGGATACTCCACACTGAATCCCCAGGGTGTTTCTGAAACAGGGCCACAGTCCTGTGAGTGTGTATGTAATTCATGCACACTGATTCGGTACAGCATGTACACACTGTCCCACCCCGACTAAGGGCTCGACACAGCTGATGCCCCATCGATTAACGACCAAATGTCCCTATGAAACAGCTGCTCTGCATTTGTAGAACCCAAAACACAGTCTATATCTTTAGTCCATTAATTGAAGGTCTGGATGGTTTTAACAGAGTCCAAGTGGTTTATATTTAGGATTTAGGAAAATGGTCTCAAAACTGTGCATTTGCATCTAAATCTCACTGATACAGGTCTAGTGGATAGCTCCCTCTAATGGGCAGAGCTGATCTGTGTGACTGTCAGTGGGTGCTCTGCCTTAGTCTGCCTTAGTGTCAGTCTGACTACAAAGAAGACAGAAAACACAAAGGGACAGATTGTAAATTTGTGATACATGTGGTATATAAATACGGTATATAGGCCAGAAGTTGCATCAGAGTTGTGAATATGTATAAACATATGCAGATTATATATTAATCTTGCTTTCAGGAAAGAGTTATTGTTGATGGTAGCTATTATAATGGAAATTGATTTCTCTTCTTTCATTTGTGCGATATGTCTAGCTTGTTTGATTTACTATTGTCTTCCATGTGCTTTTGCACCTTACAAGCTAAAGTGGTGGAAACAAAAGCTTTTATTTGGTGCCAAATTAAGTAAGCTTACCATGCTTATGTATATGTTTTCCTACAGTATTTGTTTTCATTTGTTTTTCAAGTCTTCCTGCTTTTTAGACAGAAGAAGGAGGTATTTTGCTTCTACTTCAGCCTGTGCACTTTTCAGCTGATCTGGGTCAGTAATGACTGTTTACATGCAGCTAAATACATATATATATATATATTTTAGCATTTAAAAAGAATCCATCTTTTAAAATGAATTGTCTGTTCACCCATATCTCAGAATAGTAGCGTGTGAAAACGTGTCTTGGTTTAGTCCGAGACAAATGAACTGAACTCATGTACACACTTCAACCAGACTAAGATGCTGATATGGCCCAATTCAATGAAAACATTAGTGCATAAACAGTACTGCTACATAAAAAACATGAACTCCACTGCAGCCCCCTATTCATCTGGCTCAAAGTGTTTTATATACCTTGAATCATGCCCAGTAACAACATGCATGACTCATTTCCCAAACATAAGGAGCCACGTGATTAAAGGCCACTTTGTTAATTTTCCTGTTTTAGCACGTTTGTAACAGCTTGTGTCTGATTCACCGAGGCAGGAACCGTTGCACTGTTGACACTAGCTGCAGATGGTGTATGCACTGTAGTGAGTGCTAGTGTGTTGGGAGCAAACCTTTTATGTGTGTGATCTTGCATGCCGAATAATATTGAGTAAGGAAATTCATATTTGACCTCCCCATTGAAAGTCGGCAAAGGACAAAATCATTTGTTGTAATAGAGCAAACAACACATGTTGAACAGGTATTTTAAAAAGTCAAGAAGTAGACCGAGGAAAAACCTGATTGAAAATATATAACTGCCTAAAACTGCCACACAGGTGATTTCAGTGGTTTTGGCAGATGATGCGTCTTCTCAGGACTGTGTGGGCTTGTACAGGCCTAATCAACCAGAAGTGGAAACACCTGTGTGGGTGTTCAGAGGCTTTGCATTGCTGCACAGTGCTGCAAAATCAAAGGAACAATAAAAAAAAACCAATATAATCGCAAATATTCAGCACTCACAGACAGAAAACTAGACTGATTTCTATGGAGCTTGGAGTGTGGCATCGGAAATAAAATACAGTCATTATATACTAAGGTATGCAAGGTATAGTCACTAAGAAACTGGGCAACAGGGCAATAGTACTCCTGCGTTGAGTTATCAAATGAGATTCTGTGGTTAATGTTAATTTATACATTTCTGTTGCCAGTCCTGTGTGACTGTGTCCCATCATTCCTGAAAACAAGACGGCCTGGAGCTGTTCTAGCCTGGCTGGGGTGTCAGTGACCTGCATGGGTTCAGTTCACGTGTAAAAGCAGCGACATGTTTGATGCCATCAGCGGTTTTATACTTTTGGCTCCCTGAGATTGAGCGTTTTCCTGTCACCTACCATTGAGGGCCAGCAATGCACTTTTTGGACACTGATTGGTCCCAGTGTCAGTGATCCAACCCACATCGGCTCTCCAGCTTTTTACGCCAACGCAGTGGAGATCAGCTCTGTCTCGCCAATTGACAAAGTTGAATCTTTGTGTTTTAAGGATGATGTTTCTAATTGGCTAATGTTGGAATGTATGAGTGTAGGATATTCAGGGGAAATGTGTTTGATTATGCAGTGTAGTGCTGTAGGTTCGACACCATTTTAGAGCATTTATGCGCACCAGTTTACATTTATTGAGATGTTAATTTTGCAACAAACTGGTACAGGTTGCAGCTATAAGGGTTAATAGTAGCTTTATAGGGTTGAGTTGTGTTAAGGAGTTAAGGAACTGGTTTTATTTGTAGTTGAGCTGTTATAGAGTGAATGAGGAAAGTATCCAAGCTTGTGCCAAATGCTTCAGTCAGGGTTTAACAGATGCATTCAGGTTCCCAGGATCTGTTTGCAAAGGGATAGGGTCTGAAAAGATCCAGTCCACCTCCATGCTAGTTTATGCCTCCTTGAAATAACAGAAAATGTGTCAAGTTGGTTTTGTTTAGAGACCTCTTAGCTCACTTTACTGGACAATAATCTGGCATTATTTTATTTAGGGCAGCAATTTTTGGCAGATATTACTTGAAAAATGACTAAAATAATGAATCAGATGCTGATGTTGATTCATTTTCTGTCAATCAACTAATCAATAGACTAACTCGTCAGCTCTAATCTCACCCCAACTCCAAATTGCTTGCCTTGTTTGAAAGATTTCAGGATGCTTTAGCTTACAAATCATGCACTTTTCATAGAGCTTCCTAGAAAGAGTGTTATTTTGTGATGCTGTAAACCCCCCAGCTATTTCTTATGTGTCTTATGTTGATGAGGAAACCATTGTTAAGTTAGCAATACTGCAAAGCTCACAGTCTTATTTCCCAGCTACTACAGCATCTGCACCAATACTGGTTAAACCCAACTGATATTTTCAACCAAAGTACAAAAATGAAGATTAAAATACTAAAATTGTTTAAAAAAGGACTGCCTAAGATTGGACTATACTGTAGAATATGGCAAAGGGTGGCAATGCAGGAAATATAAGGGGATACGAATTGTGTGAAGCACTCCTCAACGAATCTTGCAATAAGAAACCAAGAGTGTTCAGGTTGCTTTACACACTGGAAACCTGCATTGTAAAAATCAATGTCTTGGCCTGTGAAACCAAACGAGAGCGTCCGTCTCCTCCTCAGAGTGTCCTTGCTGCGATCTCATTAACATGGAGCCAGTAGGGCAACATATCAGACCAGTAATAGCCCCCTTTGGGAGTTTACCTTGATCTCATGACCCCTAAACACTCAAACACAGTATAATGATCCATGCTGTCTCACATACAGCAGGGTTTACCCCCCGAAAAGTTGTTAGGCAAGAGTCTTTTTTTCGACGAGGGCCCGACTGGGGCGGTGCATTAATGTAGAGCTCAATAGTTTGAGTGATACCAAATAATGGACAGAATCACGAAATTGAGTATTTAAAAAGGCTATAAGACAGACTGCATAGGGCTGTACACTAAGTCAGGGCTAAAAGCTAACTGGAGATGTGAAAATAGAATAAAGTTTCCAACCGAGCCGGCCCTCTGTAACTAGTTTAAAAAGGGTTAGGGGGTCAAACATGTACGGCACTGACTCCCAATCTGATGCATGTGCATCCAGTCTTTGTTGTAAATACGGACATTGACATTTATAGTCAGGAATATTGTTTCTTAAGCGATAAAACCCGAAAGTAGAGACCTACCGTCACGAGACCTACCAATAAACAGGAGGAAAAAAGCATCTAACTGTGTTGTGCTACCTGTTTAAAGGTATAGTTTGACATTTTGGGAATTATTTGCTTTCTTCAGCATAAAGAAAATAAAATAATTTAGGAATTATTTCAGGAAATGTGTGGCCCTCGTCCCTCCAGTGTAGAGCTACCACTGTGAGACAGAAGTTATACGTTAAACTTTGTTTATTTAAAAGAAGTTAAACATACATTTAAGATGCAGATATGTACTTATATAATCACTGAGCAGCAGGGGTGTGAAGGAATGGGAATTATTTTATGTAAAATGGATGATAATTTGTTATAAAGTCATATTTTCAATTAGTTCCCCATACTTATACATATAACTACACTGAAGTCCTTGCTAAGAATATTAATTAAAAAGCATTATATCATTGGCCTTAAAGAGAACTCACTTTTTTTGCCAATATTTTTTATTTTTTAGGGATTTGTATCTCTGCCCATGAATGGTATTTATGTATTGTCTAAAATGTGCTATACATTAAGTTATCCCAAAGCTAAGAATATGTAAATAATCTATACAATGCTAAAAGTATGCTTGTCCCATAACCGCCACGCTGTCACTTTATATCCCAGCTTAATATGTCTTGTTATAATATGCAGATGTATGTTTTTGTTTAACATGTTTTAATTACTTGTCATGCTAATCTGTGACACAACTTGCACTTCCTGTTAACGAGGTAAATCATATGATACGACCAGGTTTTTTGGGTCAGGGTTAATTGAAAATAATTGTTAACGAAGATCATAATTACCTCCTGCAATGTGTTATTATGTTAAAAGGAAGTTATTGTTAGGATGTTGTTATTTACTGCTGACCAAATTCAAATATTAATTTAAAAATGTTTTATTTTTTCTTTTCTCATTTGGCGTTGAGTGCTTTTCATCTTGAGACTCAACAGCAGATAAATGTCCAGAAGCTTTTGCCCCGCTGCGTCACATGTTGCTTTAAATGTACCATGAACCTAAGAAAACCTCCAGTCAGTGTGTCCCTGAACGCCACACTCCTGTTGTAATAAACGTGTTCTGCCTCCGCCTGCAGAATAGAATCAGACTGATGAAATGTTGTGTCTTTATGGTTGATTGAAATATTGAAAATCCTTTTCCTTAATCCACTAACTGTGTGTGTGTGTGTGTGTGTGTGTGTGTGTGTGTGTGTGTGTGTGTGTGTGTGTGTGTGTGTGTGTGTGTGTGTGTGTGTGTCCTCAGTAGCACTTATTTTAGTCTGCTGGTCATTTTTTATGGAAATATGATAATTAATGTGTATTCAAACAGTAATCAAAGTTTGAAAGAGTGCTTTTTTTTTTTTACTTCGGATTGCTTAATCTAGTAATTCATTGATTTTCATTAATTAAAAAAACAATGACGCTCAACCGCCAGCAGAGTGAGTATAATTTTCTATTTCAGCATCATTCACACCAACCATCATTTCTGTTATTTCTGCCCTCATGCGTGCCCCCGTTGTGTCTCCTCAGCGAGGGCTGCAGGCGAGAAAACACCTTGAAGAACGTTGGATGCCGAAAGTATGCGTTCAACTCGCTGCAGCTGAAGGCCTTCCCCAAGCATTACCGACCCCCTGACGGCACCTACGGGAAAGTGGAAACCTGATTGGACCTCTAATTGGACCTCTAAGTCTAAGTCTAAGGACTGCTACTGGACGGTATGGGTCCTGTGTTCGAGAAGGCCGGGATCCGACTGGGAACATTACCGATACTGGGGTTAGAAATGGGAGCGCCACGTCAGCTCGTTACTGTCTCAGAGGGATTAGATTAGATGTATTTGAAGGTAAACTCAGTGATTCAGTGTCACACTAATAAACAGTTGCACCTTCCTTTAAAACAACTCGCAGCTTTCTCCCACCTTGGTGTGATAACTGTTGTGTAACAGTAGTTGCTGATGCTACATCACGCACAACACGCGGACTACAAGAATGTATGTAAACAGCACGGCCTCACCCCCGATCAGGGTCCGCTCCACTGTAATCACCATCAACCACACACACATTTATGTTATGCTCCACATCATAAATCATTAAAAACCACATGTTTAAATTGAATTATATATAAATAAAACAAGTGTGTATTTTCAGCCCACCGTTTTTGGACACATTTGTTGTTGTTTTTACTCCATTCATTACGTCAGTAAGTGTCTGTCTATGCAGTTAGGATGTTTTCTAAAGCCTTGCATGAAATATTTAGGCTTTGTTGGGGGGGGGGGGGACTCATCATTCAGACGATAAGGTTTGCATGGATTTATATTTGTTATTGTTATCAACAAATCTCATATTTATACCACTGACAGAGGCTCTCAGCCCCAAGCCCAAGATGTTAATCTTCAAAAATGTAGCACAAATATATTTTTCTTTGGATAAAAGTAATTAATTACTGGAGTTTAGACGGCAACAGAGAGGGCTGTGTTTAAAAAAAATAGTTCAATTCAAACTGATTTTCCTGAACGATCTGATATTGATTCGTAAATATCTCAAAATCGATCTTTTAACCCTAATAGACGTGGGTGACCTCGACCTCAGCTGACATTCCCCTCTTTAATACGCTCTGTGTTAATATAATTGTATCATGTGAAACTAGATGGGAATGGGGCTAAATAACGCTCCAAAGCAAGGCAACAATTTGGTTAGGATAAAGCTAAGATGATTGGCTCTAGGTGTTTACAGGAGGCCATTTTGTTTCTGGTCACTACTCACTAATAAGACAATAAAGTCTGTATAGTTGCACTTTGTTGTGTTGACTGCTGTAGTGCGTTTATTGTAAATAAAAGTACATTAATGTAACAATTCTTAATGTAAACAATATGTTGTAATTGCACCATGTTAGGGGGAATTCAAGCAGAATTGGTTTTAATGAAATATCCCTAATTAAATCAATCTTGACTCACATCAGGACCTTGTGAATCGAAGGAGGGAGACGATATATCGGCCTTTAGATAATCAAACTAATTAGTAATGGTGGCCTCATGCACAGTAGGAGTTGTCCCTTCACAGACGGACATTTTAAAGGTGCACGATGAGTTCCTGCATGATGTCACTTCTGTTGACGAAGTAAATTTCAAACATCTCCCCATGTTTCCGTAACTGTGACGACTAACTGACTAACCCCCCGACCATCTTGTCTGTGATTGGCTGGAAGGGGTTTGTTGTGTGTCGGTGCCTATCCCGTGCCCCTGTGTGTGGCGTTTACGACCCCTGCGTTGTTTCCCGAGACCGGGCTTTTTCACGGTGCGTTCAGGGGACAGGCAGCTAGCGGGTCAACGAGAGACGCCGAAAATGAAATTGCGCTGAAACCACACCGGGAACTCCCAGTGCACCTTTAAGTTTCCTGCTCTTTGTTATCTTCTGAACGCTGAAGTTTCCATCAGCAAAACATCTGAAAGGAGACGTCTCTTTGTTGTTGGTGATCAGTGAAACTTTACAGCTTGTTAAGGACAGCGAGGACCGCTGTAGGAACTGTAACTCAGAAATAAACTCTATTGATATCTCTCTATCTACAGCAGCACAGCGTGAGACCTAACCCGAGTATCTTTAGTATAGTAGGAGAGAGGCTGCACCTCTTCATACCACGTTTTGTTTCTATACAATTTATGATGAAGAAAACGTGGCATTTTTATTATTTTCAATTTAAGAAACAACAAACGGACGTTTTTATTTTATTTTTAATATACAGTACGGTACATTTCTACTTGAGGCTGGGGCACGCGTGGGGACAGAGGGAAACATTTGTTTGTAATGTATCACTTGTTTGTAGTTGTTGTCCTCACACTCCCGTGTGAATGAAGCGTGTATTTGCAGTAATGAGTGTGAAACCATCATCCGTGACGAGCCACGCGGTCCCATTCACTGCTGAAGACTTTACGACTGCAGACCACTTGTATTCTTCAATCAAAGAGGTACTCTTTGTTCTCTCAACATACCGTGTAGTATATTTGACATTTTATTGGGATTTCAGATTCTATCACTCTGAGAACATCTGTGAAGGTTCGAACGTTGCTGTATGGACAGTATATTGGAACTTGTCAGTATCCAAAATAAATAAGAAAGATTTGTTTTTTGCTTTCTTAACTTGCACTTTTGACTGAAAAATATCTAATATCTCATGCTGTTGCGAAGGGGTTTCATTGTCCTTTTTCCTACTGCAACATGTGTTACGACTGGGGTCGTATTTGTTGTAGTGTGTGTGTGCATGCCCTGTTTTTCCCCCTCTATGTAAATAGGCTGTGCCATTGCTCGACGCTGATTGGTGGAGGCAGCTATGTATTTTAAGGGAGCAACATGGCGACGTCAAGAGAGACAGAGGGAAGCCAGTAGGCGTTCTCCATCTCTCCTCGTCTCCCAACATGCCACATGGTGTCTTTTGTTTGTGTATAGGTCCGTTTCTAATTGGATGGGTGGACCTTTAAATTCAGTTTTCTCCTGTTTTCTTTAATTATTTAATTAATTTTCTTTTGGCCTTTATGGTTTGTTAGGTTACCTTTTTACTTTCAAGACAGTGTTGTTTTGTTTGTTGTTTGGATCGTAGGCCACCCTATAGTTTAGTTACGTTATATTTTACATATTTTATACATAATTGTGTCCAATAAATATATTGGGACCAACACTTATGTTTTGTGGCTGCTTGGGGGACGGGGAAGATGGGGCAAGTTATTCCAAGTTGTGTTGCGTCCTAGGCACCCCTAGACTGGGGCGTAACACATGTCAAAATGTCTTCTGTTGGAAAGTGTCTTTTGGTTGCTGTTACTTGAAATGACAATGAAGTAAAGTAACCTCAGCTTGTCCAAGGTAAGCTAACTTCAGCTGAGCTTGGCGTAGTGACAGCGCCGCCGAAGCGAAGCACGCCGTTATTTCCTACAGGATGACCAACAGCATGTGATGTCATATGAAACCCCACAAACCTGACTAATAAACTCCATGACAGCAGCAGTTTGGTCACTCTTAGCTTAAGCTAACTGTGACTTGTGGTTCGTTAAGCTCTGCTTCAGGCGTTGCTTGATGACGCAACTTGGGTTATCGGCATAGTTTCTAACAGGACGGATGTCCTTTCCTGTGTTGTTTGATAGAGAAGAACAATGGCTATATTTTTGTAATTTCACCCAAAGGGGTCACATGTAATAAAAAGTTAAGAGAACAGAAATTGATATGCAGAATGATTTAGAGACATCTTTAATAATAACCCCTCATTGTTTATCTTAACTTGAGGATCTCTTCATGCTTGCACTGACAACAATTACAGCTTCTGGGAATCTGTTCATTAGATGCTATCAAATTAATGTGTAGCAAACCACTGGAATCAGAGTGTCACTCTGAATTCTCCAAAGCACGTCATTCATCGTCCAACCATGTCCAATGCTACTCCGAATCACCAGGACATGAGGCCTCCAGGGATTATCATGGGAGCAAAGCAGGAAGTACAATGGCTGTTTGAAAGAGCCAAATGCCGTGTGAGGAGGAGGCAGTTTGGGGTGGTGGACTTTCACCCAGGAGACTAGAGTGTGAACCCAGACCGGCCTGTTGGGCATCCATCCTCTACAGGAGACTGGGTTAATGACACCTGTAAAGACTAATTAAAGACACCTGTGGGCCGTATGGACCTTTTTCACAGCAGATGTCCCTCCCCGATGTGAGTCAAGTGCAGATTTGAGTCGCACATGCTCAATTTGACGATTTACTGCATAACTTTCATACTGAAATTTGTGAAATCCATAAAAGTTTTGTCATTACAAACAACAGAAGATGGGAATCATTTCAGAAATGTAACTATCTCTGGTTGATTGATTGCTAGCATTAAGCTCTAAACGCCATTCAGCTGACAGCCTTTGTTGTGTTTGATGCTAACTTGTAGCTAAGCTAGCAGTGAACCAACTTGGTTAAGTAGGTCCTTTTTTTTTTACTGTGTTGACATTACGAAAGCCTCTAGTTGGCATCTTTAAGCTACATGACGCATGCATGACTCAAATCTGCACTCCACTTGCATCGGGGGAGCAACAGCAGACATGTTTGACTGGTCATAGTAGGAAAAGCACAGCTGAAATTGATCACCTTAACGATGTCTCAGTTCCATCAGGTGTCCCAGTGAGCTGTTACAGTGAGTCAGCATGCAGACACCAGGGCCTCTACTAATCCAGCCATCCTTAATGGTTTTGAACACACCTGTGGTCCATTGGAGGGCAATGTTAGGGTAAATTGTCTTAAAATCTTACTATCAGTGTGTGTTTGTAAATTCTGATATATTTCAACACAATATAACTTATAAAACAGTCCAAACTACTCCAGAAATGTTACAAATGTCTCTTCTGTTGGGCATCATGGGAATACATTTTGCCTGAATGAGTCTTTTATGATTATTGGGCAGCACGGTGGCTCACTGCAGAGTTTGACCCCTGGTCCGGGCAGGGCCTTTCTCTGGGGAGTCTGCATGTTCCTCCTGTGTTTAAAAAATATATTATATTAGCCGTCTGGCTAATATAACACTGGGTATTTACAGAAATGTTGCTCAATGCATTGTCCTAATCTATTAAGTAAGTCTTATAAGGCCAAGTTCCTCTGTTCCTATGACTGTGTGCTATTAAATATTAGGTCATAGCCATTATAATGGATTAGTAATCAAGATAAAAGTCCTTTTCTTTTCTGTTGTGTCTTTGTTTCTCAGAATGAAAATTGCGTGCATACATAGAGTTTTTTTTTTTTTTTTTTTTTTTTTTTCCCACCAAAACCATTTGAGTGTTTCTATGAACGATTTGGCACACCATTTCCAGTAAGAAACAGCATCTTGGACAGCAGAGTTGTTCTTTTAGGATCCCATGACATCCTGAGCAGATTGTTTAATGAGCTGTTGCTGTGACTGGGGAAATATTGTGCAGCCAGCTTCACTATCAGGCATTCTTCAGCCGCTGGGGTTCACAGACCCTTCACCAGCATGGACACCATTTTCTTCATCGGCCAAATCATCGGCGTAGGCTCTATCTTCCTCGTCCTCTTCCTCGTCCTCGCCCAGCTGGTTTCCCACGTCAGCCGCGGGCTGGACGGCCGCGGCCGCGCCGTGCTGATAACCGGCTGCGACAGCGGCTTCGGACACCAGCTGGCTCGGGCTCTGGACCAGAAGGGCTTCGTGGTGTTCGCTGGGTGTTTGTCTCCAGAGGGGCCCGGGGCCCAGAGTCTGGCACGGCAGAGCTCCAGGAACCTGAGAGTCCTCCAGCTGGACGTCACCAGGGATGAAGAGGTGCTGCAGGCCAAGAAGATGGTCCAAGACAACCTGCCAGACAAAGGTGAGAGAGTAGCTTTAATGTGGAGGATTTCCTTGTCTGATTAGTGTCTCTGAATCTCATCATTTGATCATTTTTTTTGTATGAATGTCAAATTTTAAATACAAAATCATAATTTTCAAATAACAGGCCGTAAGTAACTTAAAATGTAGACTTGAATCATGGCTTACATTCATGACTTATCTCTTCATTTTGATATACAATAGGTGTCTTTTTAGTATTTCTAAAGTTTTTCATTCTTGGGCTTCCATGCAGTGATTTAAATAAGTTGATTATATAATACTAAGTCGCATTTTTGAGATACTAAGACAATAAATAATTTTAAATAATTAAAAATCTTGGACTTAGAGGCTCCGTTTGTTGTCATGCCGTTGGGTTCTGAAGCATCTTGAAACAAGACGATATCAGATGCAAACAGACCAATTTCATCATGGTTGCACACGTCTACTTCTTTAAACAAGTGCTCAAGGTTGTATTAAAACATCTGCACAATACAAACACCTTTATTTGAGGACTTGGAGACAATTGATGTTCTTTTTAATTCCCCAAAATAACATGATTGATTCCACACAACGCTCTTTGGCAAGTACAAATCTCTACTTTCATTAATTTTGGGGCGTCTTATTCAATTTTATAGCATTTGTAAAACAAATTTGAAGTGTTTTTGAAATAGTATTGAGTAAAAGTTGACATATTCCAGTCTGTGATTGTCATCAACATCCATTCCTTTAATTTTAGTCTAAATAATTCCTAAGCACTGGCTGCCCGTGCGCTTCAGAATTGAGTTTTAAAGTCCTCTTATTGGTTCATAAAGCGGTCTTAGCCCTAGTTATTTATCAGATTTACTTGCAGAGAGTTGATACTGTTATAAAGGAAAACTTAAAACCTACCTCTTTTAGCTCTGCCTTTTTATTAAACAAGTTCTACTGACTTGTGGCCTATTTTTGTTTTATAATTAATTTTAATAGTTTGTTTTTTATTGGAGTTATTGTTTCTATATTTAGTTTTAACAATTTACAGTTTATGTACTCATAAGCTATTGTTCAGAGCTTTTAGTTCATTTATTTATGTCTTTTAGTATCTTTTTGGTTTGAAGTGTCTTGCCTCTGGTGTTTCCTCCATATGACGACGTTTCCCCAGCTTGGTTCAACTTGTGTGTTTTGAATGACATCATTTCTGTCAAATTAGGGTGGGTGAAGGGGCCTGGGAAGGGGGGTGTAATTGTGTTATTTACTGTGTGTGTGTGTGGGGAGAGGGGGCACTTTGTGCTACATTTCTATGTATGTGAAGTGCTTTAAAAACAAAGTCTGCTTGATATTTTACTGAAATGGTCTCTTTCTGAGGATAGCTCTGCTTGGTTTCAGGCCTGTGGGCAGTCGTGAACAACGCTGGCATCTCCGACTGGGCCGAGATCGAATGGAGCTCTATCGAAGACTTCCAAAACATGGTCGACATCAACCTGTTCGGCGCCATCAGGACCACTTTAGCATTTCTACCTTTGATCCGTGAAGCCAAAGGTTAGCCCAAGTCCGCCGCTACATTCCCCCGGAGCCTCTTATCAAAGTCAAAGTCTGCTTTATTGTCAATTTCTTCACATGTCAAGACATAAAAAGAGATCAAAATTACGTTTCCCTCTATCCCACGGTGGAGACAAGACATATTTTACACACACACACGTCCATAGACAAACATAACATTCAAGTAAACAATATAAAAAGTAAAAATAAGAAGGCACATACAATGAGGAAAATAAGAGCAGCAAAATTTGAGTTAAAAATGTGCAATTGTGTTTCCAGGACAACAACAACAAGTTGCAAAGTGTGCAAATGTACAAGTGGAGTGGTGCAAGGCAGCCATGGTGGGTCCAAAGTCCAGGATGTTATGTAGCTGAGGGTGGAGGGGGGAGAGAGGGTTCAGGTCCAGGATGTTATGTAGCTGAGGGTGGAGGGGGAGAGGGTTCAGGTCCAGGATGTTATGTAGCTGAGGGTGGAGGGGGGAGAGGGTTCAGGTCCAGGATGTTATGTAGCTGAGGGTGGAGGGGGAGAGAGAGTTCAGGTCCAGGATGTTATGTAGCTGAGGGTGGAGGGGGAGAGAGAGTTCAGGTCCAGGATGTTATGTAGCTGAGGGTGGAGGGGGAGAGGGTTCAGGTCCAGGATGTTATGTAGCTGAGGGTGGAGGGGGAGGGTTCAGGTCCAGGATGTTATGTAGCTGAGGGTGGAGGGGGGAGAGGGTTCAGGTCCAGGATGTTATGTAGCTGAGGGTGGAGGGGGGAGAGAGGGTTCAGGTCCAGGATGTTATGTAGCTGAGGGTGGAGGGGGGAGAGGGTTCAGGTCCAGGATGTTATGTAGCTGAGGGTGGAGGGGGGGAGAGAGGGTTCAGGTCCAGGATGTTATGTAGCTGAGGGTGAGGGGGAGAGGGTTCAGGTCCAGGATGTTATGTAGCTGAGGGTGGAGGGGGGGGTGGAGGGTTCAGGTCCAGGATGTTATGTAGCTGAGGGGGGAGGGGGAGAGAGGGTTCAGGTCCAGGATGTTATGTAGCTGAGGGTGGAGGGGGAGAGGGTTCAGGTCCAGGATGTTATGTAGCTGAGGGGGGGAGGGGGAGAGGGTTCAGGTCCAGGATGTTATGTAGCTGAGGGTGGAGGGGGAGAGGGTTCAGGTCCAGGATGTTATGTAGCTGAGGGTGGAGGGGGAGAGGGTTCAGGTCCAGGATGTTATGTAGCTGAGGGTGGAGGGGGAGAGGGTTCAGGTCCAGGATGTTATGTAGCTGAGGGTGGAGGGGGGAGAGAGGGTTCAGGTCCAGGATGTTATGTAGCTGAGGGTGGAGGGGGGAGAGGGTTCAGGTCCAGGATGTTATGTAGCTGCGGGTGGAGGGGGGAGAGGGTTCAGCATCTTAACAGCCTGGTGTATGAAGCTGGTGGTGGGTCTGGTGGTGTGGGGGCGCAGGAGCGCAGGCTTCTGGACCTCTTCCCAGAGGGCCGTTGGTCAAACACATTGTGATTTGGGGTGACTTGCATCACTCACAGTTGTGGTTGCCTTGCGGGTGAGGTGGGAGGTGTAAGTGTCCTTCAGGGAGGGGGAGTGCAGCACCAGTAATCCTTCCTTCTTATTAACGTAGTGATGTGAAAAATGGATGTTTCCTGTTTCAGGCCGGATGGTTTACATGTCGAGCATCTTCGCCTTCTTCAACTGCCTGAACATGGCCGCTTACAGCGTGTCGAAGAGAGGCCTGGAGGCGTTTGCAGACTGCCTGCGGGTTGAAATGGCCAGTTTTGGTGTGAAGGTACGGTAATGATGCAAAGGCTGCGTCCCTCTGAAGCATGAGGTGTAATATTGTGGGAAGAAGCCAAGGGTCAAATATATCAAGACATGGGGAAGATGTATATTTTATATCTAAGTCTAGATAACAGGTTGACCCCAAGCACAGTAGGCCTGTTACATGGAAAATCTGGACCTTATTTTAGATATTTTTTTATTTAAGTTGTTTCATTTCTTCAAATTTTAATTTTTTCATTGTCTTTTGCAAAGAGTTACGCTTGTTAGTCATGTTTTTGTCTGTAGTGTGAAGACTTTATAAAATATTCATCATTGTGGGAAGTCTGCGGTGTATAGAATACGATGCCTGTGGGAAGTGGCTGACTTATATAAGTGTAAAACCAACATTAATGCAGAAAAATAGCTTCCTACGCGGTGCAGATTTCACCAACAGTGAATGTCCTTGTTTAAGTTTTGCATATTTTTCACCATGGTAAAGTTTGACAATTTCTTGCGTTCATGCCAAAAGTTAAAGGAAGATGGATTGCACTCTTTATTGTAGGGTAAATATGAAGCTGCAGCCAGTTAGCTTAGCATAAAGCCTGGAAACAGCTTCGTCCAAAAGTTACAAACTTGTAGTTTCCCTCGGCTAGAAAGGAGAGAACTTTGTAATTCAACATGTTTAGAAGCTCATTTCTGCTAAAAACAGAAAAGGAATGAAATATCAGGAATGATAAGAAATAAAGCTACTTGTGGTAAGTTTAATATAATGTAAATCCATAACTCAAAATTAAGATGTATTAATTTTAACATTTCTTAAATTGTGAATGACAATAACCTAATTTTGACTTAAAAAGTAAAAATTTTACATACTGTATCATGATTTTTAGATAACTAGCTGCTAGCGTTAGCTTATTTTTTAGCATATATACATGAGGTTAAAAGCAAATAGCCAAATCTATGAGTGTGTGTTGTAGCATTTTAAAGCACATAAAGGTTTGAGAGAATCCACAAATGAACTTTCTTCTCCTCTTACAGGTCAGCATCATCCAGCCGGGAAACTTCGGCCGAGCCACCAACATCCTGAAGATGAAAACCGCTTGGACATTTGGGAGAAATTAGACCGTGAACGTCAGCTGATCTTCAACCGGCAGTACATGGAGCTGGCCAACGAGTACTTCATGTCCACGTGCAGTTCGGGTTTCAAGAACGCCGACATGGTCATCGACGCCATGCTGCACGCCATCACGTCGGCTCGGCCCAAGCGCAGATACCTCCTGGTCTCAGCCACGGACATGGTCTTCTTCCAGCTAGTCCCCTTCCTCCCCACTGTCCTCACCGACGCTGTGTTTTCTCTCAGCTCCATCTACGCTAAAAGGAAAGAAATGCTTTACGCTAGGCAAGAACGGCACGCTAAACAAAGACTTTAGGGTCGAGGAGGTAGAAGCCGGGGCCCCCTTACCCCACAGCTACTCATTCTAGCATCTTTTTGGGCCCTCGGCACATGAGGGCCCCGGGTCCTCGGCCCCCTTTCCACCCCTGGGTGGAAGAATCTGCATGCAGCTCTGTTAATGTTTACTGGCCTTATAACTGTTATAATAATATGGTTTTATGAGTCTTCTTTCAATCTACAATCACTCTCTGCTGGAATAAAAGCTTGACTTTCATCATGAGTCAATTTTTGTGTTTATTTCATATCATTTATTCACTCATTTGGTCTTACGGACATACCTTATGAGCTGCAACAGTGTTCCCTGAGCGCTCGGCCAGGTGCTTCCTGTTACATCTTGGTCTTGGTCTTACTACAGTCTGGGGGTTAGCTGTGGTTTAGGACTCACAAAGAATAAACCAACAACCAAGCAATTTGGAAACTAATGATTACAACTGTGTAAGAGAAATAATTACTTAAAGGGGGGGAGAACCTGTCCAACCTATCTGTCGAAAGAAAGGAAAAACTGAAGAAATCAAAAAAGAAATGATTACTTAAAGGGGGGGAAAAAGAAACTTTCCTACCTACCTGTTGAAAGAATAGTTAATTGGGGTTTACGCGGGGTACCTGAAGGTAACATGCTGCCCAATGACGCTGCACGTCGCCGCTGGAGGGCGCGGTGACATCACTGATAAGGGAAGCTGCCAGTCTTACGGTTGCCATAGTGTCACCATAGTGTTGTCATAGTGTTGCCATAGTGTCACCGTAGGCTGCAGGTACAGGACCGGGACGGCGGAGGTCAGGCGGTGTTGGGACGGTAGAAACTGCTTTTTATGCTTTTAAAACGCTGAAAAAGGACCAAACGTCCCCGTGTTTCAGAGAAGAAGAGACACGGCTCACGAGAAGGAAGTTAATTAAGCCAGGCCATCACCTGGTGACGTTTGACGCCGAGTAACGTCACCAGGTGGGGGGTTTGGTAGGAGCGTTTCTTCTTAATTAAGTTCGAGGTCTGGGAAATTCAATAGAAAGATATTAGAGTGTGTTTGTTATATTTATTAGATGTATCTGCTGTAAACATATTGCTTGATTTGAAATAGCTACATGACGTTTTGCCCTGGCATTTGTCCAACTTTTTTTTACATAAATGCATATATAACTCTATAAAAGCCAAACAAATCATGAAAAAACTGTTGAAGAATCTTAAATAGTCACTATGTATTTTAATAAGAACTTAAAGTCTTCATTCATACAGCATTGAGCTTTTATTTTAGATTTCTCCTCCACTTGTTTTCTTGATTAGTAATCGTCGGGTCTAAAAATGGTCAAAATGGACCTACCAGTTTTCAGTGCCTGTTTTGTCCAAGCAACAGCCCAAATATGAATATTTGAGAAGCTGAATCAAAATAATTGTTTGGCATTCATCGATTAGCAAACTGTTTCTATGGGGACTCAAAGTGTTGTATAACTATCTATCTACTATCTTCTGACTCTTTCAGAGCGGACGGATGTTGATGGAGCTGACTAAAGCGGAGGCCTCATGGACGCCATGGACTACAGGGACCACCTGAGACTCTCAGCAGGAAGGATGAAGTGGTGGAGGGAGGAGGACATGTGGAGAGGCACGGAGCAGGCGGAGGATCAAGAGCTGGTGGAGCTGCTGCTCCGAGGCAAAGCACCCTGGGGCTTCACCTTGAGGGGAGGCACAGAGCACAGAGAGCCTCTGCTCATCACTAGGGTAGGAAATGGTTTCATGTTAGCTCCAAAACTCAGCTGCTGTTCTTGCACCAGCATGGGAAAGCCCAGCAGGGCCTACACATGTTGAGGAAGCTCCGAGCTTTGAGTGTAAGCGAGGACATTTTAACTGGTTTATCTCAGCCTTGTACAGTGCTCTCACATCCAAAACAAAAGACACAGCTCTTGGTTCTTATTCTTGGGACTGGGACCCATAACCTTGGCAGTGTTAGTGCGGTTCTCTACCTGCTGAGCTCTGGAGGATTATATAAGATC
Source organism: Etheostoma perlongum (assembly GCA_026937815.1). Lineage (NCBI taxonomy): Eukaryota > Metazoa > Chordata > Actinopteri > Perciformes > Percidae > Etheostoma > Etheostoma perlongum. Next base: position 14,766,888 of record CM049394.1, read on the forward strand.
TATACTGTAAATTCAGTATGTAATGTGACATGTTAGCGCTGCTGGGAACTGCAGCTTACATGGAGCAGTGCACCTCCAACCTCAGGTTACAGCTGCTGCAGGGTTTAATATTTAATCAGAGCACTCAGGTGGCCGGCCGCCACTTGAGGAGGAAGTAGTATCCTAAGTTAGACATCCACCTTAAAACAGGGATCAGAAAATGATGTTTTTTTGTGTATGTGTGTGTCTAGGTGGAGGAGGGCAGCGTGGCGGCGGCAGTCCGTCTCCAGGCTGGCGATGAAATGATGAGCGTGAACGCCGTTCCCCTCAGCGGCTCCCGTCAGGAGGCCATCTGTCTGGTGAAGAGCTCTCACAAGACCCTGAGCCTGGTGGTCCGAAGGTACCATTACACTACAGCACATATCTGGACCTGGGTGCCACTACAAAAACTCTTTCTTTGAATCCCTTAGTTTGAGAAATGTAAACATTTAGCAGAGGCCCAAGTTGTAGAATGAACAATGTGATCAAGGAACAAGTAAACAAGGTTATAAATCTCACCTTGGTAAATATACTGCGTGATTAAAACTGTCTGCTACTGACACATCTCCATCCTGAGGTATGGTACCCGGGCCTATTCATGGTTGGATTTGTGACAGTAATTGTTTTTGGATGAACAAGAACCCAGAAGCCATTAGGAGGTCGGAGGTCAAAGCCACAGTTCCCTAACATAAGATGAAGTTTTGATGCCCTGCATCCAATGAGCAGATGACAGAGAGGACGTCAGCTGACACAGAAGCTGAAAAGAAAATATAGAAATAGGTCAATTCTGCTCATAAACACCTAATGTCTCAAAAATCCTAAAATGTTTCTTCATTAACCATTAGGGGGGGTAGGGGGAGGACCAAGCCTGACGGCCTAGCACATGGACCTCTCGCTGGTTGCTTGCCCCTGAGGGTGAAACAAAAGCGGGTATTGTGGAGGCAGCCCACACTGTTATTTCAGATAATGACTCCTAAATGAGACAGAAAGGAGTCCCCTCGGTCAGCTGGTGGGACCCTGATCCACCAAACCTCAGCAGCTCCAGCCCAGCAGCTGGTCTCTCTGCTTGTGGCACTGGGAGACCGGAAGGGTCGACCTTTAGCCCAGTTCAGCCTGCAGGTCATGAGTCTCCATGAGACTTGTTAATTGTTTAAAGGATTCCTTTGGTCTTTTTCTACCTGGACCCTACTTCCCCATGTTTCTGTGTCTAAGTGACTGATGGGGAAAACAATCTGTGAAATTGGTCCAGCATTAAGCAAGTCTACTCCAGTCAGCAGGCAATGGGGCACCTTCGATTTCCGTCAACCAGGGCTGTAGTACTCGAGTCCGGTCTTGGACCAGAGTCCGGACTCAAGACCGTTTTTTCTATGGTCTCTGACTTGTCTCGGACTCGCTAGTATTTGGACGTGGACTTGTCTCGGTCTCGGCCACTGGTCTTGCCCGACATGGCTTCTGGTCTGGACCGAGTCCAGCTGTCTTTATTATGTTGATAATAATATTGGAGGGAAAGGGAAACCCAAAATGATTGTCTTGATACTGTCATGCATAAGACCTTTTTTTCTGTCCTAGACTCGGTCTTGACTCGGACTTAAACCTTTTTGTACTCGGTCTTGTCTTGGACTTGAACCTCTTTGGACTTGGTCTTGACTTGGACTTGACTAGTCATTGTCCCACATCTCCTGTTGGCAGATCTGAGGATCTAAATACTGACCCTGATGGACTGAGCTCCACCGTGTGGAGGCTCTCGTCCATTGTATATGTGTTTGTCTCCTGTAGGACTTCTTTTTATATTCTCAGTAGTAATAATAATAATAATAATACATTTTATTTAACAGCGCCTAAAATACAGATACAGGGAACAGAAAAGTGAAAGCAGTTAGAACAAAACAAAACAAAAATTACAGGGACTAAAGGGACTAAAATGTAAGCATTCCCCTTCTAATTAAGGATATATTTGTCCTTACTTCCTTTAAGCAACTTCATTTGGGACACATTTGGAGGATTACTACTCCCATTAGCATCAGGTTGAAGGTTAAAAAATAAAGTATTGTGCTTTAACATCAAGACTGACATACAGACTACCGGGGTCCATAGTCGCCTTTTGTAACATATTTCATAGTCCAGGTATGCCTCAAATATCTTATATATTAATATATAAATATAAATGTCCCTCCTTTTTAAATGTTCTGTTCACCTTTTTGAATTTTTTAAAGAAAATTAAGAATACACAGTAGAAAAAGACTTTTCCATTTGATATATATAAGTGTTATCTATATTTATTACATCAGGGAAAAATATATCACTATATTTAGGTTACACTTATGGGAAATAATGTCTGCTGTTTTAATGAATAACTCTACTCTATAGAAGACTAACTTTGTTCAAACCCACATGTTAGAAACACATTAACTGGAACAGATCATTGAGCCTCTACACTGAAAAAACAGGAAGTTGATTGTTAATTTATTTTAATACATAATACTTTTTACTACGTGTGTCTGATGTGTTCTGTCCTGTCAGAATTATATGCTCACTTGCAAATGGCAACAGAGTCTTAAAGCCTGAATCCAATTACTAGCTGCAAAGCCGCAGGCGTGGGCTCAGCTTTGCAGAGTGGGTTAAGTCAACAGGGGGTGGAGGTGGAGGTGGAGGTGGAGGTGGAGGTGTGTCTCAACAACCTGCTCCTGCTGAGGACACTCTCGATCGGTTTACAGAGCAAACAGCAGGCTCTTATCCAGAGGGGACGTTCAGAAACTCCCTCTAACAAGAGATTGGTGAGTCGCCCTCACAGCCGCTTCAGTGCGGGCGTCCTCCCCTGTTTGCAGGGGTAGTGGTACGGTCCTTGTTGCCTAGGTGAGTCGACCCTGCTTAATGGGATAGGCCATATCAGCACAGCTCATTGTTTTCGGGGGCTTTGGCCACTCCAGCAGGCGCAGAGTGCGCGCTCCCGTCTGCTGTTCCTCCCTCTCTCTGGACCGGTTTGGTTTTTAGAAGGTAACAGAGAAGATTTACACTCCCAGGTGCTTCCTCTTTCCCTCCACCTCTCTTTTATTTGTTTCTCTTTTTCTGTATTACTTAAATTTCATCTCCTCCTTTACTGACAGTTGGGATCCGGTCAGGAAAGGGAGATTCCGTTTGAGATAGCGGCCGGTTTTCTCCGTCTGGATGATGCGTAAACGCTGAGACGCACCGACCCTTCTCCCCAAAACGACCCGCTGTGTGTTTAGAAAGAAAACCTGACAAACTTCTGAAGTCCTGAGGATTTATCTAAAGTTTGTAAAATGGATGGATGACAGCGCTAGTGCAGGTAAAAACCAAATCTTTTACGTGTCTAACTGATTCTATAGCTTCACACACCTGTCGTCCCTCTCATATCCACATGCAGATATAAAGCACTGATTCACATCCGGGCCTATGAGCAACAAATGTTAAAACGACCCTGTGATCAACAAAATATGTATTTATCAACAGCGGTTTACAGGAAATATAATCCTTTTATGTACTGACTAGAAAGCATGTAGAGAATACTTAGTATATGTCCTGATTTTTAGACATTTTTATTGTGCATCTGGATCCAGATCTGCATCAAAATGCACTCTTGAGTCACAAAAAATATATATTTGCCAATGTTTCTTCCCCTTCAAATAAATGCATCAGAAAATAATCAATTTTAAACGTTGTCACTATAAGGCTCACACCCCTTCTTAGTCAAAATCCTATCCTGCGAAGAAGAATAAGCCTTTTCGCCTGACGGTGGGGTGCAGTAAAAAGCATTTCTATCATAAATTCATTCAGTTCATTAACATAAAATGTTTGATCTTAGTACTTCTTAAACTACATGCAAAATGTATATTTACTTTGAACCATTTTTACTGCGTAGTTTTTGAGTAATCCATTGTCAAAATCCCTTCCAGCACACAAGAATAAGCCCTTCGTCTTACTTTAATGTCCATAAGTTATTCATGGATATAATATTTTTGGACTTAGTCCAGAATCTTAGATTCTGCACAAAGATCTCATCATTACCCCCCAAAAACACCAGGACCTGATCAAGATCTGACATTTATGCACAGCAAATCTGAAACATTTAGCAAGTCACCGCCATTGTTTGACTAAAATATGATTTTAAAGGCTGATGTTTGGCCTAAATATTCAACATAACACACATCAACATATTTCCCCACTTTTTGTCCTGTCTTACCCCTCAATCTTACATAATGCAAAAGAAAATCAATGTTGGTGTTTTCTCTGGAATTGCATTTTAATAGTCTTCTTGACAGGAAAACCAAACCTTATTTTCGGATGTGCTGTCATCTTTTTACACTCTGCATGTCTTATTAACAGCTGGGCCAATCATTTCCACTGTTTTCTGTCATTCTTTCATTGACTAAGGGATTAATTGTTGATTGCAGCCCTAGTTTTTGCAGAATGTTTTATATAAATGATTTTTCTAGCTTGACATCGGTGTCATTTCTGTGAGAACAGAGCTGGAGCTTATCGTCACGTTTGTCCTCTCCCCCTCCAGTACATTTCATTCTCCCCCTCTCTTTATGTCTTGTTGTTGCCAGTGCAGGCAGTGACACACCGATAAGCCCAGCTGTGATGACGCTGGCACTTTCTATTGTGTGGTCGTGTTCAGAGCTCAGCGGGGCCAGATCCGCCCCCCCGGCCCCGGCTGCTGCTGTTTGGGCTTCCTCTAAATACCTCACTACACATCACTTAATCACCTACTGCGTCACTTGGGCTCTACGAGGATGCAGCTTTTGGTGGGAGTGTTAAAAGACCAGATAAAGACCAGTAAAGATGATTTGTGGATCATTTTATTTCTGTAGTTTGGAGCTGACGTCTCTGTTGAAACAGGTGACGTCCCTTACCTTCTCAAACCAGCCTCTGGTTGGTCCAGGGCGCTGCTTTTCCCCTCTCATGTCCTTAAGTCGCAACTCTTTGGTCTGAACTGGGCTTCGGACATCCTGAAAACCTAAAATTAACATTTCTGGTTGTCCAAATGTTAAGTTTTATAAAAGGTTACGGCGTGCGCTCTACAGACGGCCTCCACCCTTTGTCCTTTTTCAAGATATTTATTTTCCTCCTGTTATTACAGCGCTCCTCTTTCTCAGCAGCCACATTTTGGTCCCTAATTCAGCCTTTAGGACTTATTTATCGCTCAGGGTGCTGGTCCAGCACTGGCAGCCCACTCACCCAGCTCACTCTAACGTGTGTGTGTGTGTGTGTGTGTGTGTGTGTGTGTGTGTGTGTGTGTGTGTGTGTGTGTGTGTGTGTGTGTGTGTGTGTGTGTGTGTGTGTGTGTGTGTGTGTGTGTGTGTGTGTGTGTGTGTGTGTGTGTGTGTGTGTGTGTGTGTGTGTGTGTGTGTGTGTGTGTGTGTGTGTGTGTGTGTGTGTGTGTGTGTGTGTGTGTGTGTGTGTGTGTGTGTGTGTGTGTGTGTGTGTGTGTGTGTGTGTGATATTAACAAAACAGTGTTAATTGTAATTTCCCCATAAATTATTAATATATATTATTAAATAAATAGATGAATTAAATAACTTATTACATCCCAAATGTTGTGAAGAAGCTTGGCTGCCTCATTTTCAAAATGGCTGAAGCAAGTTTCACTAACATTTTGTTGGTTTTGGGTCAGTTGAGAGGGATTTGATGAGACTCGCAGGATAATATGAGCAGTAACTCCCCCTCAAACACACATGACTCCGCAGTGGAGCCGTCTCCCTGTGCCTCCCTCCCTCCTCCCCCTCAGTCTGACATTGGCTGGTATCTCTCAAAACAGACCCAACATTCCTGTCTGTGCTACGTTTCCTGACAAGGACACTGAAGTATTTCTTCAACAGACAATCAGAGCTATGAAATATAGTCGTGATGATCAGATACCAGGATGGTATTTCAAAATCCGATTATCAGAGCCTAGTTTAAAATGTCAAAAATCTAACATGAGAGCTGATTTTTAAATAATAGATCTCCTTTAAAAGGAAAAAAAGAGATCATATTTACCAGTAAGCTCTTTAGATATCTTTGGTTGGAGAAGTGTCACCTCTAACACTTTAAAGGAAGTTTAACCCTTACAATCCTCTGGTTCTTTGTTTATCTTTTCAGTCTATTGAGACAGAAACAAACCTTTTTCTGGACAATTTCACAACGATAAACATCATAATATAAATTGCAGTACAAAATAAAGTGATTCTAAGTCTAATAATTAAAATGTAAGAAGGCAGTGTCAGGCTCAGTTACAGTTAAAGTGACTCGATGAAGACATTTGTAAGGGATTGGCTCATAAGGCTCATGAGCAGCCAGTATAGTATATTTTTTACCTGAATCTTTTAACCCTCTGCCTTGAGACAAACTGTTAGCTGTTGTGGTGTTCACTTCCTGTTGATTTAACTTTCCCAGCAGCCCCAGCGGCTCTGCAGGCCCAGCAGCTTGCAACCCAAAAACTAGATTACCTCAGCAGGAACGCCGGGCAGGACAATAACTCCTCCCCTCCACCTCAAATCCCCCTTTATAATCCCAGAGGAAAGCTCCTCCGCAGCACAAGGTACAGTGTGTGTTGTGTTAATACTTGGGGGGGTGGAGGCAGGTCTTTAGTCATGGAGTTCCCAGATTCCTCAGAGTGCTCCTCTCTGTCAGACCTGCAGGCGTTGTGGTCTTGTTTCTATCTGGAAGTGTCCTTTTTGAACCAGGACTGGTGTAGACCTCAACAACAACTTACACAAAGAGCACTCTAAACTATTTGAGCCAGTTGGTAAGTTACCATGTTTTCTTTATCATGTTGTCTATTTGGGGTCTCCATTTCATTTAGAGACCCCAAAGCAAGTCCCTTTACACTGCATACTGGAAGTTGCCTTATTAAGTCTTATAAGTCTTATTCTTACAGCAGGGGCAGATTATTTCAACTGTGTTATGAACTAATAAGAGACCCAAAGGACATAATAAGATAGAGATTTGCTTGTTACATGTCTTTTTAGTTATGTCTTTCTAAGCCACCTCCGGATCTGTCAAGACCTTTTTGAATTTATTGATTCATTATTTAGGGTTTTGGGTCTAAAACCTGAGGATAATCAGTTTGTAATGACATAACAGTGACAAGCAGGAATTCCTCACATTTGAGAAGCCAGAATCTAAGAAAATGTGGCACTTCTGCATCATAACTCACTTAATTGATCAGAATATGTGTAGGTTGTATTTTACTGTAAATACAGATTATACAGATATTACGTTCATAAGTATCAGTCTCTGTGTGCAGTTTTAAGACACAGCTGGACTAATTTAACTACCAACTTGGATTTATTCTCCTCATTCCTCCACTGGAAGTCCAACAGTCCACAAATCAATGTAGAAGTGTAGATTTCACCGCACCGGTTGTTCAGATCTCTTAGGGGTTTTTGTGGAGGGAATGGTGCTCAATGGGAAGGGAATGTTTTGGTATGAGGAGAAAAATCTGTATTTCTTGTCATAGGCAATGAAGGAACCTAAAGAAGCTAAACATGAAACAAGTTTCTCAGTGTCCTTTTTCAGCTCCCTCCTGATACATTTTATCCTTGTTTACTGCCCTTCTTTAGCTTAATCACATCCTCTTGATGATGTACTAGTAGCCAACTGGGTCAGCGGAGTTTCAGTTTCCTGTTCTTTTCACCAATGGCCTCGGCTCGTATGTCCTGAGCGAGCGCTGGCGTCTCCTCCCCGGTGGAGTATCTGCGACAGAGCAGCTGGGTCCCCTGACAATAGACCTGCAGCGCTTTAGAAAGAGTGACATTTGCATTTCAATTGTGCAGGACGCAACGCAACTCTCATGTTGTGTGTCACATGAGCAGAGGGAGGGAGGGGTTTTTAAGCACATTTGCTGTTCCATTGCTGCTGTTACTACATTTTTTTTTACAGTTTTGGTTTGTTTGGAATAGAGAAAAGAATCAGAGCTGTGTAGATAGTCTGCTTCGGCTTATAGCAGTGGGAGATCCTTCTGCATTCAAGCTTCAAAGGTAAAAAAAATCAGGGTTGCCTGCAGAAAATCACTTAATTAGCTATTCTCATCATTCATTTTTACAGTTTTATTCAGCTTAAGTTACTGTAGTGGCAAACTGATGCTAATTTAAAAATAAAATTAAAAACTCATGACCTCCCGAATAGAAACTCAGACTTTAAAAGCTGTTTGTTTTTTATTAAATATGTATTATTTGATTCAAAGTGTATGTGGCATTAGAGAAACACCCCCGTTTTACATGTCTCTTCGTCTCTGATCATTTCCTAGGAAGAACTGATATGCAACTGTAATTTCATAGGAAGGTTCCAAGAAAGCCGTATGTAATTTGGGTTTAATGAAAGGGGAAGTGAAGACAGCGCTCATTCTGTACACCTCTGATTTAATTCTAATTAGTGAGTGTTAAAGTCAGTGCAGCAAGTCAGCAGAGGCTGCAACAATACAATTCAACGTATAGATAGACGCGGGATAATAACCGTATTAAATGGAGCATAGAGTTCCAGAGAAAATACCTCTGCTTTCACTGGTTGTATTGTAAGACTTTTGCTTTCTTTCCCTTCTTTTCACCTAAAGGTGTGCACTTCTTTTGACTTTGTGTTTATTTTGCCTATGGGAAATGAGATTAAAACTCTTAATATCAAAGACAACAAATCATCAAACCACAACACCTTAACAGGATAATAACATCTCTTCTGTCCATTGAGGGATCATACGCAACGAACCAGTGACTGTGAAGAAATCCGAGAGAAGTGAATAATGGTTAGAAAGTCGGGAAGTCTTTATTCTGTATACTGTAGTCTCAGACTCCTGCTCGTATCCCTCCCTGCATTCCTTTCTGAAAGAATGCAGCCTCTCCATCGCGACCGGGCAGGGTTAAAGTTTCAATCAGAGTGAAGTCCCATTTGGCCGAGAGATTTCACAACGGACTGACATTTGAACTTCAAAAATTTTGACATTTCCCATTGACATTTTATGGAAGACAGTATTTTAAACCGATTGTTAAACATTCAATTATCACAGTGTAGTTTGTCCTTCTTCTTATTTTCTACCATTTATAACTCCTACTTGGTGTGAAACTTTCTGACTTCAACCTACAAATTAAAACTCGGAGGAAAGAGAGGTCCTGGTGGAGAAGGGGGAAGGGGGGGCAACCTATGGATCCGCCTCAGATCCGTCTAATTTTTCTAAAAGCCAAGCAGCTAAGCGTCATCTGGGCCATATGGTTGTGACAGATCTGTCTCCCTCTCCTGTGGTGAAAGCCCTTCACAATAAGAGAAGGGTCACATGTTTCCTTGGGCAAGGCACTAAACACCTGCCTGCTTGGACTGAAGACATCATTGTGTAAGAAAGTCTGCTCCAACGCTGTCTGGCCATCAGACTCTCTGGTTCACTATACAGCTTCAAAAAGAAGAAACCATATTGTATTTGATAATGTGTTATTCGGTGTATTGTCATCTCTTTTGTTAACGCTTGATGCAGACGTGTCCTCCTACTTCTTTTCCCTTTTCTCCTTCCTTCATTTGCTGCCCTTCAGGGCTAAAATGGTTGATGTTGTATCACCACGCACAATGCCGTCAGAAACCGACGTTCATGTGGCGAGGAGCTTTCTCACCAAGATTTTGCGAAGCTCTATGAGGTACAGCTAGTCCCGTCCCGGTGTGTTTGCTGGTAGCTTGTGTTTTCCATGGTGCTTTGGTCCATTGTGTTATGTATTCAGTATAAATGTGGTGCAACCAAATGTCCTTAAGACGTAAGTTGCACTTTGTGTTGTATTTGTCCCACTTATGTTCAGCCTCATCTTATTAGTTGTTGCGAAGTAGACACATTATATTATTTTTCTCCAGTTTGTGTGAAATTACGATGTTGAACACAGTCTCTTCTTTTTCAACATGCTCTCCAGGAAAAATCGCTTCAAAGGGTATGTGCAAGTTTGGTGTAAGCAATGTGCATCGTAAAGTTTAGCTTTTAGGGTTCTTACAAAGGTATGGATGATATTATAACGTATGAGAAATCAATTTGATTTCCACACACCTAGAAAAATGTATCAACGGGTTATATATATATATATATATATATATATATATATATATATATATATATATATGCATCCATCAATGTTGTTAGCAGATTAGAGAATATTTAAAAAATGGGAGTCATATTAAAGTCATATTTGATACATGATATAAATTTCCTTAAATACGCTGTAGTGAGTTTGGATCCTCGTTGAATGACTTGCATCAATAAATATTAATTCTGACTCCTCTTCGGCAAATGTTTCTTTGTTTGTTGGGAGCTTTAATCTCTCGGACAAACAACCCATGCAACAGAATATCCGTGTTTGTAACTGCGATAAATAATGATGAAAGAATGACGTTTTTCATTGGAGCATCCTTGCACTTTGACTTGTTGCTAAAATATGAGTAGTGTTTAAAGTAACTATTAATAAACTAGTAATTATTAAGTCGTAGAATGCACATGGCTGTTGGAGGAGAATGCTAGGTTTGCCAAAACACATGAAAAATGTTTTAACCATCGCACTCTGCAGCTGAAATGCCAAACACTCCCTTGTGTGAAGTGTTTTGTTTCCTCTCTGCCTTGCAGGAAGAATGATCCGGGGGGTCGTCCCCATTCCTGGCACTCCTACAAGCTGACAGAAGAGGAGTCAGAGTCCGCCAGGCGAGAGGCCACCTCAGCGCCGGTCTGGCAGCCAAAACATGAGGAAAAGTGAGACTAGGCTCACTTTAAGTTTCTCTGTGCAGGGCCAAAAATAATTTTGTTATTCATTCATTAGTAATGGTGGTGTGTGTGTGAAGGATATTCTTATTTCATTAAAATGAATTGAAATCTAACTATTTTCAGTTTATCAAGTTCAAACATATTTTTCCCACGTTGCACACCAGGCCCAAAGAGTCATCCAATCAAGGGGACCAGAACGCCCCACGTCTGCTAGCCAGCCAGTTCAGCTCTGCAAAAAACATGGAGAGACTGGAGCGTCCCTCTCATGCATACCCTCCAGGTCGTTTTTCCCCAACTAAATACATCAACAGTGCTGAGCCGCTCTGTGGACCAGCAGCCAAAAGACACTCTGGGCTCAGCTGTTTCTCGAGCACTTCCAGCCCTCCTGTTCCTGACCCCAGCACACCTGATAGGAAGGGGACCAGCACTGAAAGTATTTTCTTCAAGGGCCCTCAGAGTGCAGGGCCTCAGCAGGCGGAGCGGCCCAGGTACCTGCAGCCGACGCTGGGGAACGGAGCCCGGGAGGGACCACGGGGCGAGGATCAGCCTGCATCTCGGGTCTCCGTCTCAGGAAGACCCAGTATCAGCCCAGTGTGGCAAGTACCAGAGAAAAAGAAGTCCCAGTCTCCTCCTCCCCCACCTCCTCCCCTGCGCAGTGACAGTTTTGCAGCCACAAAGGTGTTCCCTTACTCTGAAGGGCCTAGTGATCCAGCAAAGATCCACAGCAGGTCAATCGCAAAACCGACAGAAAATAACGACCAAAACGGCCTCAGATCTCACCAGGAGAAAACTTCAACAGGCAGACATAACTTCACCCCCCTGCCCACCAAAGACTTCCTCCATCCCAACACGGCAGCTATCCACAACCACAACCAGCTGCATCCCAACAAACTCTTCTCGCTTTCCAGCAATGATGTCCGACAGCCTCATCACACCCAGCTACCTGCCCACCAGAGGCAATACAGTGACGAAAGCCCCCTCTACCTACAGACCAGGTCAGCTCCTCCCACCAAGATTCAGAGTGTAGGAACCTACTATCGCAGCCTGCAGGATCTGCCCACAAACACCTTTAGCCGCAAACATGTCCGGCACTCCACAGCATCCATGGCAAGTTCTGCTGCAAACCCCAACCTGGACAATGGGTGGCACAGCAGATACTACGGCCTGGCAAGCAAGCGTTCAGTTCAGACTGCTGCGCCCCAGGCCAGGCAGGGAAAAGCAGAGAAACCCCACTGGGTGAATAGCAATGAACCAAGCTTCCCAAGTACGTTGAAGACCAACATTAAGGCAAAATACTCTCTACCTCAGTCCCAGCTGCCTCATAGTGAAAACAAGGAGCGCCATTCCCATCAGGGGAAAGGTCTACATACCTCTGAACTTTCTTTTCAAAGCCACAGCCCAGAGGATGCTGCTAAGAGAGGTGAAGGCCATGCTAATGACGTTAAAAGACACTTCCCAGCACACCAAAGTAATGATCATAAGGTTAGTCTTTCAAGGCGCCAAGGCCCGTGGGTGCCTCAAGAAGACCAGCGGATATCACCTCTAAAAAACCCCACTTCTCCACTCCCTGGTCCAGGAGAGTAGCAGTCTGGCTGTGAGGCAACCAGCAGCTACAAACGTGGGTGTCATGTCCACCCAGGATGCCAGTGACGCCATGGTCGCCAGCGGTGGAAAATCTAATCGCCGCGGCGACCGTTATGCCACCTTCCTCCGCAATGAGATCCAGCAGAAGCGTGCCCAGCTGCAGAAAAGCCGTAGCGCTGCGACACTGATGTGCGATGCAGAGGATGAGGAGTCAGAGGAGTGGAGATCTAGAAAGACTTCTGGTGTCTCCTCCTCCAACACCTACAAGGACCACCTGAAAGAGGCGCAGGCCAGGGTCCTCCAGGCCACCTCTTTCCAGAGACGAGACCTTGAGCCCCTTGGATCAGAAGCGGCAGTAGTTAAAACCACCACTGGACGCGTTAGAGGACGAAAGCGCTTCCCCCTGGCCAAGAGGATGCACTCCTTCTCAGAGCCTGACAAGATAGACAAAGTAGGGGTGGAGGGAGAACCTCAAACAGGGTCATTTGGAGAGAGAAGAAACTTCTTTGAGACCAAACCGGCATTTCCCAGGCCTGTGCTGAAGTCCAGTCAGGGTACAAAGTTGAACCCTGATCTTGGTGAGATAGGAAAACCCAAAGAGAGAACTCCCTCTGGAAATCCTGAGGAGGCTCACTCAGCCGCAGACCCCAAACCCCTCAGTCCTGGACATGAGCAGGTCTTACTAGAGCAGCAGAGGCTTGGGACCTTTGCTGAGTACCAGGCCACATGGAACAAACAGAAGAAGTCATCTGAGGCCAAGACACAAGGGAGGTTTCACTCAGCGGAGAACATCTTGGATGCAGACGCCAAGGAGAAGGCTGTGTGCATCCACGAGAGAGATCCCGATCTTCTCCCTCTGCAGACTTCTACACACAGGTGGGAAGCCTATGTATTTGTTTGTCACTGAATGATGTAGAGAAGTCAAATTTTTAAAATATGTACGTATGTATCTAAACAGATGGCTCAAAGCCTACCGAATCTGTCTTACAAACATGAGATACTTAGTAATGGATGGCATGAAAATAAAATGTAAAGCTGTATTTTTTCAAGTTATTAAATAAGACTTTCTTTTCCTTTTTCTTTTGTAGAATATTCCTTCACTATGGAGAGACCCCCACAGCCAGCAGAGCAGTTACAGGTGAGATTAATATGTAAAATATGTATATGTAAAACATGGCACTGTTAGATAATACAGGAGACAATAGAGATGAAAAATAATTACATCTGCACACGCCAAAAAGTCCACAAACTAAGGATGCAATCAAAAAAAACAAGCCATTCTGACAGTGGACAAAACAAATTCTTTACTCTTTTTATTACTTTTAATGCTTAGTAAGTGTTTGGCCAAAATGTTCGGTATGTCATTAAATATCCAATGATCTGAAGCAGGATGGCTCACTGTACGCCAAATGAAACGGCACTCTCCAAAGTGTCCAACAGGACCTGTTTGCTGTCTGTCAATTGCCCTGCAGCAAAAAGAAATGCATGTGACGTTCATATGTAAATGTGGATGTGGAAGGGTTTTTTTTCGGGCAGGGACAGAGCTCGTCTCGGTTTCTCATTCCATGTTTCCTGAGCCGAAAGGAAAATATCATTTCCTGTCAAACTAGATCTCTACCAACTACCAACGCTTATCTCGGGTTGTTGGAGCTCATGTTAGGGTGAGCGGTATCTTCTGGACTCCAGTATTAAACTACACTCAGATTTACAGACCTGTCTGCGCAACTACAGGTGATTCTTAAGCTGCTTTTGAAAAAATACACTCATCTGTTGTGCACATGATTACATTCTTGGATAAATGGTGAAATTAATCCACAGCATTTGCTCTTTTGTTATTTTTTTATATGACAAAAACACCTTTCAGGAAATAATACAATACAAAGTTCAAGTGTCAGCAAGCCCTGCTGTAAGAGATCTTGCTGAATGGCGGCCCAGATTCCTTCTTTCTAGTTTTACTTTATGCAACGTTTAAGTAGGTGGTGTAAAGTTTTACTATTCAACATTAACCGAAACCTTCTAATTTATTTAATGCCCATTTCCCTTTACGACTAAAGATTAAGATAAAAGTGTTGCTAATGTTTCTCAACTTGCCAAAACATTAATGATAACATGGATTGACCAGTTAATGTAAAGTTTATTTAAGTGGCATGTCTCCTTCATCTTTGAAATTAAGGGAAATTTAAGAAATTTTATTTATCTAAAGGAGCCTGACCTTAATTTCTGCAGTATTGTGTACTGAATGAGTGCCTTCACATTTTTTGCATTTTTTAGTGTATGAATTAATTTTTTTTAAGCCAATAAAAAGCTGTCAAGGGACGGTAAGTTTAGATTGTCCAAAGTTATCTAATCATAAATAAAGGGAAAGTCTGGATTAAAAGTGGGGACTTTCCCTTTAAAAAAAAAAAAAATTCAGTCCCATGCCTCAGGTTTCCTAAACTGTAACACACACACTGTGAACCGCAACACACCTCTAAAGCCTCTAAACCTACGAGGATCCACTGTTGTGGTTTGAATGAACCAATCAAACATGGCGGTGCATTAGCCAGGTAAACAACAACAATGTGTGCACACCGCTCTTAAACATGCTCCTTATTCTCCGAAATGATAAGCAATTGAATGGTAATGTTCTTTTTAGCAAAAACAACTGCAGAATAAACATCTTTTTTTTTTAGATGTACTAAAAGAGTTAAAGCCTTTTTCCATACGCAGAGCTGTGGCTCAACCAGCCAGAAGACTCCTCCTGACTCACGCTGTCTTGATGGAGTTTGGATTAATGCCCAATTTCTTCTTGGTAAAACACACAGTACACATGGAACGTATCCATGTAGTAGTACCAGTGTATAAACAAACTTTTCTCCTCTGAACCTGTAACGTCATGTATACATATTCAGTGATGTCAATATACTAAACTTATTTTAAAAGTTCTTCCAAACAGTTCTTCCAAACAGTTCTTCCATATTTTTTATTTTTTTAAATAAAAAGTTTTTTAAAAAGGTAGAGACAGAACATTTCATAAAACAAAACCGCTTTATAAAGAGAGACAATTGTTTCATGAGACTTTTCCGTCAGGTACTGATGGAGTTTGTCTTTATTTTGACCTCTAGAGAAAAAACAGAGAGCAAGCTGCGACACCAACCCAACCACAGCCCACAGTCGGTCCCGTCGGTCCCGAGAAACCAGGGCCTGGTCCCAGGTCTCGCTGACCACAGGACCAAACCAGACACTGCCAATCCCTCCCACACCACACACTCCTCAGGTCCTCGCAGCCTCAGCCCCAACCCAGGCTCCCAGCACCCATCCCAGCTTCCACAAACCAAGGGCCTCCTGCCTCCGCCCAGGCCCCATTTAGGCCCAGAAACCACATCCTCCCCCCAGGAATTCCTCGCTGGCGCCCAGGCAGGCCCGGCAGCGCTCCAGCCTCAGTCCAGCTGCAGTTCTGACACCCGGCACCATGCTACTCCCCAGGATTCCTCAGCCGGCCCCGCCCTGGCTAGCTCCCTGCTCCTCGGCCAGACGTCCAGAGCAGACGTGAGCAGAGAAGGTGGAGAATGTGAGGTGGAGAAGGAGCAACCACAGCCACCATCATCCCTGTTCTCCTCCTGGACTGCCGCTCTGTTTCTTCCCGCGACAGATCGAGCGCGACCTCCATCTCCACAGTTTGTACCTCTCAGACTGACTGACAAGCCGCCGCCGGTGTTCGTGCAGGATGACTCAACACTCAGGTAAGCAGAGTAGCCAAAGGGCTTCCTCCTCACCGCCCCTCGTTACGTAAAGCTGCTTCCTTTAGTTCTGCTAAAGCTTTGAACTTTAGGCAAACAAGTTCCAGTCAGGCAGAGATAAACGCACCAGTAACAGAGTGTAGAAACACAAGATGATTATGCTTTTATGTCAGACTTCAAATCACACTTGTGGTGGGATTGACCTCACATAGCATCAAAAATGTCAAAGGAATTAACCGAAAAACCGAATTTCAAATCTACCCACAGAGGAAGATCAGTTTGATTGTGCTTGATGTTGATTTCCTCTACGGCTTTGAGGCAAATCGAACTGGAGGCTGTCATTTTTGTTAAAGCCACATTTTGTGCTGTTAGTTTTTTTTCCATTGCAGTTCATTTCCCTTAATTAGAAACGGTCGACTGCGTAGCTCTGATGTGTATTTAAAAAGGTTTCCAGTTAGAAGACGTTGTGTTCCCAGTACTGGAGTTTATGCAGCGTTCTGATA
Organism: Etheostoma perlongum; assembly: GCA_026937815.1. Lineage (NCBI taxonomy): Eukaryota > Metazoa > Chordata > Actinopteri > Perciformes > Percidae > Etheostoma > Etheostoma perlongum. Next base: position 14,783,430 of record CM049394.1, read on the forward strand.
CCACGTCATAAAGAAAATCTACTTTAAAGTAGTTTATGTTTTTCCATTACGACTGACTGTCAAACTGGATAATACAAGAAAGTTCTACGACATTCATTGTTGTGTTTGTTCTGTTTTCTCAAAGATTTTAACAGCAATGATGTAGAAATCACACTGTTGCTTGCTCTGGAGGAAACTACTAGAACTGTTGGGTCCTTGAAAAGTGTCTTGAGATAACTCTTGTTATGAATTGATACTATAAATAAAATTGAATTGAATTGAAATCATATTACATATTTACATGGATAGAAGTATGAAGCTGTTAAAACGTAATCAAATATATGACCCATTGGTACTTTGTATCGGCCGATACACAAGTTCAGGTGTGGGAAATGGTATCGGACCATCTCTAATAAATAATAAAAAATATGAATAAGTTTAAGGCTTTAATAGTAAAACTGTTCCTTGTCCAGGTCCGAACATGATTTGACCCCCCCAGCTGAGATGGATGTGAACAGTCCGGTGAGGAAAGTCCCCGTGAGGATTGTCCACTCTGAGAGCAGCTTGGAGCGAGAGGGCAGGGGCTACCTCACCTGCAGCGCCTTCCAGCCGCCGGGACACATCCCCACCACAGGGGGTCCGGCCTCGTCCCTGTTCAGCACTTACACCCGCCAGGCCCTTCAGGACCCGAGTCACGCTTTAGTCCAGGACTCGGTCCCTGAGTCCAGCTCAGAGGAGGACGCCAAGAGAGATGAACTGGCCAGGGACATCATGGATAAAGACAAGTCCTTGGTGGACATCTTGGACCAGAGCAGCAGGATGACCACCATGGACCTGATGGAGGGACTCTTCCCCACAGAGGAGCAGATCCTGGTGGGGGCCCACCAGTGCCGCAGGGCCTCCTCTGGCTCCAGACTGCCCACCTCATCCCCCAGGAGCATGGACAGGTGGGACATTTTAGAAATACAGCCAGGTGTAGAAACTTAATTCTCTCTAGAGAGCAATTATTTATTACATTAGAACTGCTTGTCTGTTTTTTTGCTGCATCCTTAAACTTCATCAGAAAATACAATTTGCATAATATATATGAACAGTCAATGCAAAATGATAAACTACAAGTCTATGACAATTATATTAAAGGATACACAAGGGGAATTAGTACCATTTGTTATAGACCTGAGTGAGCTGAAGGTTTTAGGTTTGTTTCCTGTCCAACCTTCAGTCAGCCTGCCCTCTGGTGGACAAATGTCTCATCACTGTGTGGGTGTGTGTGACACCTCAGTAGCACTTATTTTTGTCTGCAATATGATAATTAATGTGTGTGTGTGTGTGTGTGTGTCAGGAGGGAGGAGGAGGACTTGTCTGCAGCAGCCTCTCTGGTCCCCAGCTCCTCGTACTACAACACGTCGGCTCCCAAAGCCGAGCTCCTCATCAAGATGAAGGACATGCAGGAGCAGCAGCTGGAGGAGCCGGACTCTGAGGACGAGCTGGACGTCGACCTCGCCAGTAAAAAGGTGAAACTCACCCACTGAGAGATAGATGGCGTGTTATATTATTATATAATATATATTAATATTACTCCGCAGCCTCCATTAGTCAAAATCGACAGAAGTCAGAATCAGAAAAGATTTTATTGCCACAATAACTACACTTATGTGGAATTTGCCTTGGTGAAAGGTGCATACATAAACAAACCAACAAACATATTAAGGTATGGTTTTGGTCAGACTGTTTTCAAATTGGTCTTGCTGTTGAATTTGCTGGTAGAGTAGGACAACTTTCTCCTTTCTTGTTGTAATGCTCTAAATGTGTTGTCTAAATTTGTGTTCGTCATGCTTTCCAGCAAGAGCTGATCTCCAGCCTGGCGAAGAAGCTGGAGGTGCTGCGGGACGCACGGCAGAGCCTGCAGGACGACGTGGAGGACAACGAGGCCCTGGGCCGGGAGGTGGAGGCCACCGTGCAGCGCCTCTGTCAGCCCAGCCAGCTGGACAAGTTCTGCATGTTCGTGGGCGACCTGGACAAGGTGGTGAGCCTGCTGCTGTCGCTGTCAGGGCGGCTCGCCCGGGTGGAGAACGCTCTGAACACCCTGGAGGACGAGGCCTCGCCAGAGGAGAAGGTAGCAGCCTCCGAATCGGTTCAGACAATGCGTAGTTGATGTCCATACTGTCCACCTGATTAAAGTTATGTCTTTATGGCTGATGGGAACAACAATCTTTGACATTGGTCCGGTATTAAGCAAGAACGCTGCAGTCAGCGAAACAATCTACAATATACGTTATTGGACAATTGCTCACCTTCAATTTAAATCAACAGAAGTGCTTGTTTTCCCACCGACAGGCTCAGGTTATTTGTAAGTGTCTGACAACATTATGGAAAGATTTCTAAAGAGGTTGACCTTGATGTTAAATTAAGATCCTTTTTTTTAAACCTAAAAACATCTGTGAAATCGCGGTTGCTATAGCCGCCAGACTCTATACCCAGATGTACAAGTGTCTGCACAATTACAAGTGATTTACTGAGTGGAGAGTGTATCATTTTATCCTTAAGCTGCTTTTGAAAAGCATCGTAAAACACACTTCATTCAAGTCAACAGGCACAAAATAGAAATATTGAAAGCCATTTTGGTTTGTGTGTCCACTCTTCCAACAATCACAACCCTAGTTTTGGTTGAAATAAACACACTTCATATTTACATGTGAAAAATATACACGCTAAAATATTAAATTTTTTTAAATGGAGTGTGTTGGGATAAGCGATAGCGGTCTCTGAGCTATTTCTGGTTAGACAGAGAGGATTTTACTCTTTTAAAAAAGGTCCATCTCTGTTGGGATCCTTTCCATAATGTTGTCAGACACTTAGAAGAATCATCTGAGTCCGTCAGCGGCAAAAACACAACTTTTATTGGATGAAATTGACGATGCACATTTGTTCTGTTGGGTTACGTTGCAGCACGGTTCAGGGCGGCCGGTTACAGCGTTCTCGCTTATTAATGGACCAATTTCAAAGATTGCTGTTCCCTTTAATAACAATTATAATAACCTTCCTTCATCAGCGAACCCTGACGGAGAAGCGTAAGCTGCTGATGCAGCAGCACGAGGATGCCAAGGAGCTGAAGGAGAACCTGGACCGGCGGGAGCAGCTGGTTTCCGGCATCATGGAGGCCCACCTGGACGCCGAAAGCCTGGACGACTACCGGCACTTTGTGAAGATGAAGTCGGCCCTCATCATCGAGCAGCGTAAACTAGAGGACAAGATCAAGCTGGGCGAGGAGCAGCTCAAGTGCCTGGTGGACAGTCTGCCGCTGGAGCAGAGGCCGCTGCTCTGATACAGGACCAAGGTTGAGGCACCAGTTGGGGGACTTTTTTTTACCTTTTTAAGCTTCTACATGTAGCATTTTGATATTGATGTTATTGCTAGATTGTGTTCACGCTGGAAGGATTTCAAAAGTGCATCTCACTTTTCTTATTTGCTAGTTCCTCGCTCCTCGGTTGAACCGGGAGTCGTTCTGGCCCTCCTTCTTTTAGGCCGTCTCCAAGCTCGTATTCCTGCCCCGAGGAGTGATGTAGAGGACAGACAGTGGTTTTTGTTATTGTTTCTCAAAATTAATATTTCCATGTGGCTCTTTTTGACATAAATAGTTCTCAGAATTGAGGAGCCTCAGGAACTAAATTTGGTCGATTAGACCGATAATTTATTTTAAAAAACGACGGCTTCTTTGAGGTCAAATTTTTGCACAATGACAAGAACGCAGACATTGTGTTGTCATTTGTACTTAACTGATTCATGTGACTATATATATATATATATATATATATATACACACACACACACAAACCGAATGATGTTCTCTGTAAGTTTTATTTTGGTAAGATTTTCTAGTAATTTATTGTAGCCTTTTTGAAAAAAATATATGGAGAAAGGGGAAATGTTTCCCCAGTATTCTTTTGTTTTGTTTTCTAATTAATTGAAATGAAGAGTTTGATTCCAAAGTGCTGTTTTCCTCTTGTCATATTAAGTTAGATATTAAGATATTAAGTTAGCTTTCTATCTCTTCCTTTGTGTAGGATATTAATCTAAAACTTTTACATATGATGCATATCTCATTTTGGAGTGAAACTCTTTAATGTATACTAGAATAAGGGCTGATAACTGCACATATTCTCATAAAGACGATGTTGACTTTTTCCAGCAGGACAGACGTGGTTGCTTCTACTTGTTTTCTATCGGATAATACGCTGCTGGATGGTTCTGTTGCCTGTAACCTCAAAGGTTTTCATTCACACTTGGTGCTTTTAGCTGAAGCTCCCATCCAAAAACGCGTCACCACGGGACTCCTGACGGATCTTTTCTGCTTTCTCAGAGTGAAAGGAATGAGGCCCAGCTGGTGTTTCTGTGGAGGTTAATCTAAAAGTTTGCACTTTACTCTCTGCTTTGGCCCCTTCACGGGACCCTCTATCATATATATATATATATATATATATATATATATATATAATTTTATTTAAAGCCGTGCCTACTGTAGCCTCCCACCACTGTGAACATTATGAAGTGACGTGGGCATCCCCCTGGGTACTGTGTACGGCCCACAGTGCAGTCTTTTCACCAACTTTCAAAGCAATAAAATGATAAAGCTGAGCGATCTGGTGAGCTTGTTCTTTTGATTTGATCTAATAATGTAGGTCAGTTTTATGGAACAGTCCCGCTAGCAAAACAGTTATCAAGTCAATCAGCGTTTATTTTCTTTAAATAAGTGACAAACTGTCAATGCAGTAAAAAAAAAAAAAATCTGTTCACTAGAAAATCAAGTTTTAATCGTTTTGTGCATCTTGAAACAAGAAAAATGTTTTTTTTTTTCTCCCTGCGGATGATCTGTTTTTTGTCTCCAGGCCTGCAGAACTGTTGGATAGCATTGCACACTAACGAGCCCCATGCATATAACAGGTTATATGCATATGACAGGTTATTATGCATATGACAGGTCATATGCATTTAACAGGTTATTATGCATATAACAGGTTATATGCATATGACAGGTTATTATGCATATAACAGGTTATTATGCATATGACAGGTTATTATGCATATGACAGGTTATTATGCATATGACAGGTTATATGCATATGACAGGTCATATGCATATGACAGGTTATTATGCATATGACAGGTTATATGCATATGACAGGTCATATGCATATGACAGGTTATTATGCATATAACAGGTTATATGCATATGACAGGTTATTATGCATATAACAGGTTATTATGCATATGACAGGTTATTATGCATATGACAGGTTATTATGCATATGACAGGTTATTATGCATATGACAGGTTATTATGCATATGACAGGTTATTATGCATATGACAGGTTATTATGCATATGACAAGTTATATGCATATAACCTGTCATATGCATATGACAGGTTATATGCATATGACAGGAGCAGCAGCCCGAGCTGGCAGACCTCTTAAACATCTGGGTTGTGGCTTTCATTCCCTTTTCTCTCCCAGCGTTACTGACTTTACAGATTCCTCCAACCTGTTTGATTTGAATATTTTGTTGTAAATTACTTCATTATTTAGTAGGCCTTCATTGTCTGATTGATGTCTCAGAGGCTCTTCTGCCTTGCTTGACTTGAATTAGTGGTTGGTAGTTAGGTAGAAGATCAATCAGGTCTCAGTATCAGACTGAATCTACGTTGCGACCTTTGAAACAGCCAGAAGTAGTTCCTGTTATCTATACTTTGAGTGGAAAGAGACAGGCGGGGGAAGATAATTGGCAGATCTGATACCAGAACAGCAACAAAACAATATAGAGGTATTCACAAGCAAACACTTAGGACAACTTCCAACTTTCACTTACATATACCATTGAACTAAACCCCTTTTTTTAAGGATTTATTCAACTTTTAGTTTGTACATATACCAATTATATGCAAGTGTTTCTAAATCATGTAAAATTCAGCTGCAGGCCATTGGTTTACATCATCTCTCACTTTTACAAGCCCATGCTGGGACTTTTTCCAGCTCTAGTTGTCATCCTGGACTTTTACTGCACCTGTTGGAGGGAGAATAAAGATCATTTAAACTGCCAAACCTCTTCAGGACCAGGACAATATGTCTGGCTTTCTTTCAGACACAGAAACACACTTTTAACCCAAGTTCCTCTTCCTTCTTTAGCCATGCCTGTATACTTTAGTTATGAGAGTAGCCTACTTAAATATCCTTATGAAGTGCCGATTTAATTTAGGTAAACTGACAAGTGGGACAATCTGCAGTAATAAAAGAAGTTATGTCATGTAAATGTACCAGCAGTAAAGTTATTCCATTTTTTTTTTGCAGAAAACGGACATTGTTACAGTGTGTTTTGCTGCACCGACGAGGGGAGACTTCTGTCCTCATCTTTCAGTGATGTTTTATTTTGCTGGACCGTCGAGGCAAATCCTGATTAAACTAGGTGGGTCGCTGTGTTACTTGTTTTACAATATTCCCTACATCAAAGTTGGAGATGACACAGTTTGCATGCACCTACAAGTGAGAATTTCTGCATTTAAGTGAAAATGATGCACTTCTTTTTCTAGTTTATTCCGGTTATTTTTACACACAACACCACACGCCCCAAAACTGAAACCAAATTACATTTCAGCTGTAGCTGAAATGACAAATGAACCTTAACTTAAAAAGCAAATGCACATTTAGGAATTGTGGGATATATTTAGTCAATAAATATGTGTGGAGGCTTTAAACTCCTGACTGTCTGTGAGAAACCCGTCTGGCCTGATATGTTTGAAAGGGAGTACCAGAACACTGGGGAAATAATTAGAGTTTAATAAAAGACTCTTAGATCAGGAAGATCAGAGAGCAATGAAGCTGTTTTAATAAGTAAAAAGGTAAGGTACCGGGTACATGGTGACCTCCGAACAGACTGTCCTCATGGGCCTGGGAGTGGAGGAGAAGAGGTATTTGTGCAACCTTCTTTAACGATGGGGCGAGGAACTCAGGCTGGACAACATCCAAAAAAAGATAACAGCACGACCAGGGATGGGCCGGGGAGCTGGCCAAGTGAAGAAGGGCTAGGCTTTATGTTACGGGGTCAGACCTGGAAAGACTTCATGGCGGTAAGATAGTCTTCAAGGACTTCTGAACCATATACAGTATATATATATATATATATGTACTTTTATTTGCAATATCATTTACTAAAGATTTGTTATAACTTATCTGAGTGAATCCTGCGTGTTGATTTCCTGGTTTACCATTTAAATGAATACAAACTTAAAGGAGCAGTCTTTGAGATCTGGCATCCAGACCTGGTCCCATTTATTCCTTCAGAACTCATCCGTATCATCCGTAGACCTTCACCCACAAAATGAAGCTTTGTTATAATCCGATTACACTTCAATGCTAATTTTACTCTCTTTGGATCTAGATCATGTTTCTAAAACAATCCCATTATTTCAGCAAACCTGCGACGGGCCCTGCAACAGGGAGACAATTTCCCCAAAAAGAGGACTATAGTTAAGGATTTAACAGCAGGGACACTAACATTTGTGCCATATTACCACAAACATTATCTATAAAATATATAAAACAGAAAATGACCAATTCCCAGCAAACCCTTTCCATATTTAAGGGGTTTTAATTATAATGTCTTAGTTCAGTTATTGCTCAATGTAATTAAGTTATAACTGCAATAAAGTGTGTTAAAAGGGTTGCACTGAAACCAAATTACAGTAACAATAACACCGTGCCTCTTCATCATATTCTGTCAATCATTTACAGCTTCATGCATGACAGGAAACTGCATGGAGGTTATTGGTACCAAGATGAGGAAGTGCCATGCTGCAGACAGGCAGAGAAAGGCGTCCTGATGAAGGTTTCAGTCGGTTCTGGTCTCAGGTCTGGTCCTGCAGCACTCAGGTACGTGACGGGGGGGGAAGAGTTAGACTTCCAGCTGTTTAGTCTGCGATGAACCTAAGATCCCTTAAATCTTCCAAACCTGCTTGAGTCTTGATCAATAATACTCTCCGTGTAGGTTTCAATGTAATCCTTTTTAAATTACACAAGTTAATTTGCAAAATGTAGTTAAAAACTGATTTATGTTTCTACATTTGAAGTGAGGAAACTGACAAGAGAACATTTGCACCTATGAGTCTGGGTCGTATGGTGGATTGCATGAAATGATGAAATAAATAAACATAATTTCCTTTTCTTTCTTATTCCATGTTTTGGGATCTTCCTCTTACGCTGCTTTCAGTTGAACATTAATTGAACAGGAACTTAGATAATGTAGTAATAATGAACATGATAATTAAATACTTAATATATGTAATGAAAGTATTCTTTAAGACATAACGCCTTTGATTAATGCGACTCCTTCGAAGCATTTGGCACAGTTAATATCAGGAAGTCTCCTGTTGTTTCACTAACATGGAATAAAGTTTATTCCCCTCTGTGGATCAAGCCTAACAACAATTAATTTCTACTCTACTCTGTAAAAAAACAACATTTAAGCTAATGTATAAAAAGCAGAGAGACCAAACCAAGAGAAAGAGACAATGGATCACATTATGCATTCATTTGGAGTTTTACAGCTTGTACTTTTATTAAAATCAAAAAGGAGAAGGTGATAAACGAATATGGACCTTCTGCAGTCAAACAAGCATAGTTGGTTAATTTTTAAACCTCTCACATACTAACATGATCCCTGTGAAGGCAAAATGTTCTCCTGATAGTTATTTTAGGACACCTCAGGCTCAGCAAGTCAACGTAGCGGTATCTTAACATGCCTACAGTGTCCTAGATGTTGAAATGTAGTCCCAGCGCAGGTTAGTTTGACCCAACTCATCAAGAGAGGTATTTTCTGTCGAGGAAATGTTAAAATCAAGATTTAAATCAAAAAGAGCATCCCAGCATGATAACTCCATAGCATCTGCACATTGACAGAAATGTATATTTATTTTTGTTGCTGCTACACCTGTATGCATGTTTCACTTTGTGCTGCAGGTGCTTGTTGTCCAGGTAACCCAGGAGACAGAAGAGCATCGGAGGACCTGCCAGGTGGAGAGAAAGTGGGAAGAAGGAGGAGGAATAGTGTGAATGAGCTGCAGGCACGAGGCCTCGCTGGATTTGAAGTGGGACTCAGACCTTCCACCTGGGTTCCATCTCCTGGTGATGCCCGGTGGGATCAGGACTTCCTAGGCTGCAACTTAACGATTCATTGTTGAACATCTGTTGGTTATTTTGTCAGGTAATGGATCAGTTGTTTGGTCTATTATTTTAGCCTCTGGCTCACGCACTACGAGGGTTCGCCCCATGTTGGCCGAGGCCTTACAGCGGTCCGGGTTTGAATCCGACCTGCGGCCCTTTGCTGCGTGTCATCTAAATCTGTCACTAAAATAAAGGGAAAAGCCCCAAAAAATAATCTTAAAAAACTAAAGTCAGAAACATGATCAGTGTTTCCCAAAAAGCCCAAGATGACGTCCTCAAACGTCTTGTTTTGGCCACAGAGCAGAGAAGAAACTAGAACATATTCACATTTAAGATGCTGGAATCAGAGAATTTTACTCAAACTGATTAATCGATTGTCAAAATAGTTGGTGATTAATTTGATTGTGGACAACTAATCATTTATCTGATTAATCTGTGCAGCTCTACACCAGGCGCTCTGTAGTGGCTCCACTGCCATGAAGTCCCTGGCCCACAGCGCCCACGCCCAGCTCGGGGCCTTCTGGCTGAGCTGCGTTGGCTGGGTGCTCACCGCCATGGCCCTCGGACTCATCCAGTGGAGGGTTTGGCTGGTGTCTGACAGGGAGGTCATCAGCTCCGGAGTGGCCTGGGTGGGCGTCTGGCGGGCCTGCTTCAACAGCCACACCCTGGTGACCCCTGGCTTCAGGGTCATGCATTGCAGGGACATCAGCCTGGCTGAGGCCTTCACGCCTCCGGAGATCGTGGCGGCTCAGGTTCTCATGGTCCTGTCTCTGCTCGTGGGGCTGTGTGGGAACGCCGGCGGGGTTTATGCCTTGAGGAACATCTACTTTGGGACGGAGGAGGACTCCCCAATCCGCTTGGCGTTCTTCACCACCGGCGTGCTGTGCCTGTTGGCCGCCGTCATGTCACTCATACCTCTCCTGTGGAACCTGATCTCCGTGGTAACAAATCAGACAATAGAGTTCCCCCCTGAGTTCAACATGCCCCCGGCTCCTGATTCTCAGCACGTGGGGTGCGGCATCGGGGTCGGGATAGTGGGGACAGTCCTCATGATTGTCTCTGGGATTATTTTCTGTATGTACAGGTTACCCGTGAGGTCACAGCGCCTGGGCGGGTCATCAACTGCTCCATCAGTGAGTGACAGCAGGGGGGCTGCGGTGAAAGATAACCCGGCGCTTGAGTCTCACCAACACTTGTGATCGGTCTGTTTGGATGTTCACTGACGCGTGACACAAAAGACAACTTTCAGGTTTCATTTGCAAATCGAGATTAAAGAAAGAAAGGTTGAAGAAGGTAGGTTGTAGATAAACGTCTGGTTAGTGATCTGTTTTGCAGGATACGTCAAACACACTCCAGCTCATGGGTTGTTTACAGGGACTCAGGTTCTGCTCCGGGGGAGGAGGACTTGAATGAGTCATCTCTCGACAGCAAACCCACTTAATGCCAAGGCCTTAGAGCCTCAGACTGCCTAAGGAACATTCAAATGTTGCTATGTTGCTCACTATTTACTGTTTTTATGTACTGTGTGATGTGAAAAAGATTATCTGATATTATCACTTGTGAAGGAATAATAATGTGGCCATAAAAGATCCATAGAGAAATATCAGCAACATAACGTTTTCAAAACCTGAACATGTTTTTTTTCATGGCTATTTGCGTCTAGCTTTGTAAATAAGACAATATAGATAATAATAATATGCAAAATAGGATACCAGCTGTTTTAACCGATCAAATGTAAAATTTCCTTTAAGGATACTTAAATTGATCGCACTTGCTCAACTTATTTTGTTGCATATACGATGATGTGCAAATTAACTGCTTGAATGACTTACTTTTAACAAGGGTTGCACACAACAATCTATTTTTATTTAACTAAGAGTTGCATTTTGAGGGGTTAAAAGGGTTTAAATGTTTTCTGCATTCAGACGTTTCAAGAAAGGACCTCACCATATTGTTAAATAAATACCAAGTCTGCACCTAATCTGCATCATCATGGACTGGCTGTCACCCCCACCCCCCTCCCGAGGTTATATAACTCCGCCCCTCAGGCCTGTGACTCTCTTTTCCCTCCAAAACCCACCAGGCAGAACAAAGAGGACTCATGTGAGTTTGATTTTAATACTTGTATGCGGCTCACACTGGATGTTGTCTGAGTTTAGTAGATTGTCTTGTTTAGATCCCAGAGTTTGATCGTGTTAATTAAAGAGGAAATTAAGTGCAGATTTGAATATGGTGTTGAGATCTGTGACATTTTTCTTTAAATATTCCTGTTTAGGCCAAATCCTCCACCATCCATCCATCCAAATGTTGAAAGGGCACAGCTGGTTCCTGTTCAGATGTTCAGTAAGCCAACGCCATCATCACATTACAGGGGGCTTTCAAATACTGGGACTGGTTTGTGTACTAAATTAAAACCTTGTTCACTCTGTGAGCAACACACTGCAGTCTAATTTCTTTCTACTAGAAGCCTTGGGTGTTAGATGTGGACACCTTCACATTCCTCCCGTTAAAACCTTCCTACAAATCCAGAAAGAAGCAAAATCAGTGAAATATACACCGCCGTATTTTCTTAAATATTTTATTCAAAAAAAGCTCATCTGCAAAATTTCAAACCATCTGTATCAACGTTCCTCTAATGATGAACAGTCCCGTCGCCACAGCCCGGGGGGGTCAGGGGTCATGCCATTTACTGACGCATGGAGGGAAAATGATAAACACTCAGTTAGGTTGAAGGAAATCTTATCTTTTAAGGACACGCGTGGGGAATGACAATGATCACCGACTCCCTGCGTCACTCCACTTACAAAAGGATAGCTACTGGATTTAAAGTTGCTACTCGTATGTTTATGGATTTCGGAAAAACCAATTGTGTAGCAGTGAAGACCGCCGACATCCTTCTGAATTTTGACGTGTGTGTGTGTGTGGGCTGAAAGCAGAAGTGTCCCAGAGGTGCAGTTCAACCATCATCCATCGCAGCTTTTACCGGGCGTCATGGGTGTTTGTGAAGAAGTCTGGAATAACCAACAACATGTTGTGTGGTTGGTTATTCCATCCTTCAGGAGTGGAACATCTCCAGCATGCACACATCTGGTCATTTATCTCTAATTTACTAATTTCACGTCCTACAGCACACAGATCGAGAGTTTAATTCCAAAAACCAAAGTCACTGTTCACAGACGACCATTTTAAGATTTTTCCTTTAACAAACTGAGTTTAAAATACTGTGCGACTGTCAGCGATCAATATATTTCCATATCGGGTATGCAGTATATTTTAGATATCTCATTACTGAATCTCTCAAATATAAATGAAAAGACACTGTAGATGCATATGAGATAGCATTTAAACACTAATACTAAACAACATACAAGTAAAGCACAATTATCAGTTAAAAAAAAAAATTGTTTAAAATCTCATTACCATACAGGTCAATTATTTTACAATTTGATGTAAAATCATCTTTTTTTTAATGCACATGATTGTGAATGCAAATGATGTTAATCTACAGAGACAAATGTTGACATTGTGCCCAGGAATCCAGCTGTTGATGAGCCCGTAGCGTCAAAGTGAACCCTCTCTGAGCGCCTGAAAGTCCCTGAACGCCACACACAAGACATGGGGACTGAACTGCCTCAGTCAAAACCAACAGGGGTGCAAGCCAAACCTTTTTTTAATGTCCTGTACAAGGGAAATAGAAGATGAAGCTAGTGTTTTCATCACTGCGAGTCCAAGACAGATTTAAAGGCACAATGCACCCAAAACTCTGTTTCTGACTCTTGGCCAGCAGACACAGCTTTGCTTCAGCCTCCTCCAACTTAAGAGGCCAGAAGGACTTGTCCATGTGTACTCGCATGTCTATTGGGATTGGTTAAGACAATCTTTCTCATGACAGGGTGCAGAGCGATTGCTAAAAATCTAGAAGATATAAAAGTAAATATTAAAGTTTTTGGTCCCCAAGTGCAGATCACTAAAATTATACAGGAGGGGCTGTTTGAAGACTGTCATTTGTTTCTGGTTTTTTATTTTATAATTCTTTGGAGAAAGCTGACACAAAGCTGTACACTGTGTGGTACCATGATAATTTACTTCATCCAGCGGCTGTAATAAGAGATTAGATATAACATTGTCCTTTTTGCGTGAACTATCACTTTAATGCAGACTGTTCCGTGATATGATTTGTTCCTGCTGACACCCCAAAAAGACAGGACAAAACACCCACAGTACTGTTTGTCTATGTATATTTGGGTGTAACACTCACGTTGCATGTTAATGCTCGGGTCAACAGCATGAGCATCCCTGCACTTCAGAGACCCAGAGACCCACTGTCCTCTTCCTCGCCTCAGTCTGTTCACACCCTCACACATGGAAGCCCTGATAAGAGTCGGTTCTGATCCAGATGGTTTGAAACTGAACAAAAAATAAGTACATACATACAAAATAAAATACAAAATGAGAGAAAAAAAATGAGAATTGCATGAGTTTAATCGTTCCAGAGTCCGCCAGTCTGTTCTTGATAAACCTCGATGACGTCCTCGTCCTCCATCCCCAGCTGACGTGGACAAACAGCAGAGGAGAGACATGTTAGTAACAAGGTCACAACACAACAGCTTTACTGGTAATTTCCTACTATTAATGTATAACGCTTCTTTTACTTGCATCAAATTACATCTGCAGAATAAAAAGTGCGTCATTCATTAAATCTCTATGCCAATAATGGAACATTTATTTATATTTCAAAGCAGTAATGTGCTAATGAATTGTTCCAGATCTGCGGACAAAGAGCCCTTTCTTCTAAAAGCCAAATTTAGGTGGAAAGTCACAGAGCCTTTGCAAAATGTCTAAGCTTTGGATAAAAATCAAAAACAACAGTCGCTTGTTCATTGATTCGCTCAGCTACATGTGTGTTGCTACTGAATGAATGCGTCATTTTAAATATAAAGTACTTGGTGCCGTTTGTGAGAAAAGTAACAGAAAAGCATCTTTATGTAGTTCAGAATACACCAAATGTTAAGGTGGCAAAACTGCAGTAGTATAAATATCCCCAGATTTTGTTGCTCTGATCATAATCCTATAATCAGTTTTTAGGAACCCTGGAAAAGTAAAGGGGGAGTAAACATATACGGGTCACACTTTTACATTATATTACATTACACTCAATCTCGATCAATACAAACGTCATCAAAGGGAGGGTTGCTCCAGCGGAGAGACAAGTTTACCTCTTTCGGAGTTTGGTTGTCTGCGATTCTCTGTCCTTCGAACAGAAACCTTAGCGTGCTTGCTGGAACGCCCTGTAGGAAACACACGGATTCTAACACAATGCTCTCTGGTGCTGTTGGAGTTGATTTGACATCTAATAATCTATCCTAAATAATACTGGGATTTTTAAAAGCTAGTCTGGAAATCCACAGACTGAAAATCTAGCTTAAAGTCTTCTTTAAAAAGTGAAGTTTTTCTCAGCGCTTGGTTCATGGCAGGAATCCAACCTATGTGCTTTGGAGACACCGAGTGGCTGACTGTAATTTCACTCTTTGTCTCGTACCTGTCTCTGACTGTAGGACTCCTTCAGCTTCTTCAGATGTGTCGTCATTTTAACCTTAAAGTGGATTTCGCTGCTGTCCTGTGGGCGGAGGGAGAAAGGGACGATGAGAAGCAGAAGAAATGGTTAGGGAGACAACTTTCTGTTTGGAAGGGAAGGCTGGACCTTGTTTCTAAGCCCCAAATTAAGGTGGTTTCTTAAGATTAAATTACATCTTACGTGTTTCTCTGAAACATAACTATCTTTTAATCGCACATGTAAGCAAGCAACTCTATCTATCTAGATAGATAGATAGATAACTCATTTGAAGGAATGTATATGTTGTAATAACTTGATTTGCACAGTGCAGACAGTATGCACATTGTACAACCCCAACTGCACTGTTATAAAGAAGCAGCCACAGCTTACACACAACTTTATAACAAAAGTGCACATATTCTTAAACTAAATTAACAAGTAATGCATCAACAACTAATGTTCATTGCTACATATCAGCCCGGTTGTTTTTGCACGCCCGGCTCAAACAAGTAAAGCTTTCTATTCCTTTTTAAAACAGTTGTGTTGTACATATATTTGCTATAGTGCATTTTACATATTTGTATTGCAACATTTCTATATTTTTGTTCTTGACTTTTGCAGTACTTTGCTGTATTGTTTATCCCAATTTCATATATGTCTATGCATGTCTTATTTTGACCATTAATTCAGTAATTTTCCAATGCTACCCTCTGTGAGACCCCTCCATCATGGCTGCATTCACACACACACCTGTCCAATCACTTTTAACTTAATGTACTCTCCATCCTTCTTGTCGCCGCCGTCTTGGCTGGATGGTTTTGTCTCCTAGAAAACATCAACAACAGATAAACAACAGATAAACAACAGATAAACAACAGATAAACAACAAACTTCAGCAGCAGAAACCCAGTAAACGCCACACACATTACAAACAGGCCCGGAGGTTTAATGCCACTGATGCTGAACACTGACACTCTCATATGTCACATGTTTCCGTTTCAACATGCTGGAATTACTTCTCGTTTTATAGCTGATCTTTGAAAATGAACAAAAAACCAAAAGCATGTAAAATATAAGCAGTGAGCTCTGGGCCTGCAGCTACATGAGCTAACAGTTAGCATGTTAAATAAGCAGATACGAGGTATCAGCCCCAAATAAAATGCTCTTTTTAAATTTCGTGCAGACTGTAAACAATAAAGACTCTTCAAAATGTATATCCTACCGTATCTGACATGTTTTCCCCCTGCTTGTGTTGTTAAATGTACTGACAATAGATGTAGCTAGCGTTAGCTTACAGCCGCAGCTCCAGCTTGATGTTATGAGAAGTCTACAGTGACCGGAAGTGACGTACTAAATCGTTTCCTTCAAAATAAGTCAAATCTTTCTAGAATGTGAATATACTTTTTTTTTTTTTTTTAACTTGAATAAACAATATGCCATTTGTTTTATCATTCAAACATATTTGGTCTTAATGTTTAACAATGTATAAGAGGTTAAAATGTAATATCAGAATAAATTACTTCGTATGTGTTTTGAACGTGATGAGATTTTTTTTTTTTGTATATTTAATTTTATGATTGGGAAAATTCCACTTTCACAAGAAGAAAAGGGCGAACTCCAAACCAAATTTTGGATATTTATGCGGGAATTGGCCGTGTGCTCTCTGTGATAGCAATATAAAAAACCTTTCCAAATGTATTTATTTGACAGGTTTCAATCGTGATCTAGGTCTAGGAAAACAATCCGCGTGTCTGACATCACACATGTTGTGTTTTTGTTGGATTCTTCCAACGAGGTTGGGAGGTTAAGATTCCTTTATTTAAAGACTCAAGGTCCAGATTAAAAAACAATAAAAACAAAGGCACATTACAAATTACAAAAGGGGTTCAGACCACACACAAACATAAATACATATAGACAAACTGATCCCCAAAAATATCACAAAAGAAACACACATACATACAAAATTACAAATTACAATGCTCAATGATTAAAACAGGTACAGGTGCGTCTTCCAGTGATTCCATAGTTTGGACGAATATCTGGTATCACTAAGTGCAGGATTGGTTATAGCATTTAAATTGTATTATTAGACTCCGTTAATCGGCATATACTGTAAATCTGTACATAAACTTCCTCAGGTTAAGACCTGTCAAGTACCCCAAAATGAAAAAATTTAATTTCCAGTTAACAACCGTCAACATAAAATGCTAAACATGTAACCAAATGGGGGTTTCCCCTACACAAACACATCTTGTGTTTTATTTTGTCACCAAAATATCTCCACTTCCTGTATCCATTTGTTATTAGCCGTTAGCTTGACGCAACGGGGGGGCAACCGCAAGCGAAGCTACCTGGTTGTAAAGTGCATCAAAATGAGATCTTTCGGTTAACTTTGCTGTGTTTATAACCGCTCAGACACGGAGTTACTTTGTTGGACTAACTGTTCTCGTGTCGTTTGTCTGCCTGGGAAGACCCAGCGGGCCCGGACCCGGACCCGAACCCCGTCCGTCGGGCCTCGTCGTCGTGGCCCAGCAGGACTCGAGTGAAGTTGGAGCCAAACTTCTGCTTCCTCCTGCGGGTCTCTGCGGGTCTCTGCGGGGCTCGGGGCTCCTGTCACCGGCCCTGTGGATGAGGAAGTGACTGTACACCTACCAGGTGAGATGATGAAGATGAAACCTGGCGGATCGGACCTTTCAGTAGGTCGCTAGCTATCCTTGAATAGCGGCTAGTTAACTTTAGCATTAGCTTAGCTTGACAACTTCCCTGGCCTGACAGCTAGCTAGCTAGCTGTACAGTGAACTATCGGCTAGCATTAGCCACTTAGCTTCTCTGAAAAGCTAACGTCAGATATGTGTAGCTAATTGTGTGTTGTGGTTATATTTCAAGATGCCAAATCATTCATTAAGCACATTTTGCAGCAACAGTTGTTTACATTGCGGGGCTGCTCCGCTAACGCTAGCCAGCTGGTTTAAAGGTCCAATATTATGCTAATTTTCAGGTTCACGCTTGTATTTTGGGTTTCTTCTAGAACATATTTACATGCTTTAATGTTTAAAAAAACACATTATTTTTCCAATGCTGTATGTCTGAATGTACTCTGTATGAAATGCTCCATTTTAGCGCCTGTCTCTTTAAGCCCAGTGGGCCCTGATTGGTGTTTCTGGGTCTCCCCATCTGCATCTCTGCACCATCGTTGCAGCCAGGAAATGACAGTAACCGCACTTTTTACCTCTAAAGACCCAAATACAATGTTTACAATAACATCAGGCTAAAAAAACTCCTGCATTCTGTACAATTTACAGTGTAAAGCTAACTGGGGCGAGGAACAACTGGACATGTTTTAATGTAAAATGGTTGATGCTTTCATATGTCAACACTTCATTCACTTGGAGACTTAAATTTACCTGTTGGGGCCACTGACTAAAGAAAATGACACCACTCAAACAAGCAGTCATTCTGACCAGTGGTGAGATGTTGTTTCAGATAATAAGCACCCCATTGACGTCAAATGGGTCCTGTACCGAAGTCCTAATGGTTTGCATTTCTCTGTAGAAAGTTTTGATACTTTCACAGTATTCATACAACACCTCAACATGCCCTTTATTTTTTAGTGGTTTGCAAAGGAGTTATTTTATTATATGCTATTTATACTCAAACGAGTAAAAAACATCTCCTCACTATCTGCTAGGTGCCTGTCCCCTGAACACACTGTAAAAACATCTCCTCACTATCTGCTAGGTGCCTGTCCCCTGAACACACTGTAAAAACATCTCCTCACTATCTGCTAGCTGCCTGTCCCCTGAACACACTGTAAAAAACATTTCACTATCTGCTAGGTGCCTGTCCCCTGAACACACTGTAAAAACATCTCCTCACTATCTGCTAGCTGCCTGTCCCCTGAACACACTGTAAAAACATCTCCTCACTATCTGCTAGCTGCCTGTCCCCTTGAACACACTGTAAAAAACATTTCACTATCTGCTTGCTGCCTGTCCCCTGAACACACTGTAAAAAACATCTCCTCTCTATCTAATAGCTGCCTGTCTCCTGAACACACTGTAAAAACACGGTCTATGTAGACAGCCCAGGGTCTACAAAGGCCAAAAAAAAACTGTGCCCACCTGCACCACGAGGCATACACACAGTGATCCAGCTAATAAACAACAAGAAGGATTTGGGGTTGGGGGGGTTAGTGTGCGGAAGGACAGAAGGGGGACGGGATGCGGAGGAGGGAGGGGCAAGCTTGTCTCGTTTTGTTTGAAAATACTTGGAACGTCAACAAGAAGTAACGTCACCCAACATCTTTTAGGTGCCAAGCAGATGTTAGTGTTTTTTACGTCACCTGCAGACAGTTATCGATCATTATCATTACTGATGATCACTAAGTAGAGTCTATGACTTTAGGTAGAGGCCATCTAGAGTTACATTTCAACCTCTTCAGACTGATACAGATCCTCTCTGTAACATTAGTCTTTTGAGGTAACATCACAACCTCACACTAAAACAATTAAACATGTTATAACAACTAATTTGTTGATTGAGGAGAAGAAATATTGGGGATTATATGACTTGATAACAATCTTACAGAAATGATCGCAACAAAATAATTTACTTTAATATTAATTTATCCCTTTTTATTTATCAAAGTTATCAAAAATCATACTTATTTGCTCCCTATCATACAGTATAGGAACAATGCTTTACGGTTGTTGTGACAGTTGTTTTGACCCTATTACCCAGAGAGAAACTCTTCAGATCAGCTGATCAGCTCCAGGCTCTAACTTGTGTCCCGATCAGCTGCATGTCAGGATTTAGGATGTTTTCCTTTTGCTGTTGCAGGAGAAAGGATTCCACTTGATGGGAGAATCCTCTATCCTGGCCTCCTGGGTCAATCGCTGTGCCATGATGATGGGTATGTGTGTGTGTTTTAAGATAGTCTTACTGTTTGGCAGTCAGCCCGCTTCGTCTTTAATCAAACCTACAACCCAGGGAATGTCTTTTCTCACCGAACAATGTTTTTTTGACATCTTTGCCCCATAATAAACCCTTGTTATGTACTTCAATGTAAGTGGCATGTAACCTGTCACCACTGCAGCTCTGGAGAGATAATAGAGGTCATTTTACATCCACTAAGGCGAAGGCAAGGACATTTGTTATTGTGAAGAATAAGTTTACATCAAATATAATCCACCCTGGAAATTAGGACTCATAATCCATATTTATGTAGAATTAAAAAATGGTAAATAGTTGTGCTCTTATAATTAATTAATAAACTATAATTAGCATGCAGTTTTTATATATATATATATATATATATATATATATATATATATATATATATATATATACACACACACACACACACAGTGTATGTACAGTATGTGTGTGGCCTTTTCAGGTTGAATTAGGCCAGTGTGTTTTGTTCTGAGATGACCAAGTGAATTTTGTTAGTTCAGTGATGTTTGTACACTTTGGCTGAAGTAATTTTTCCTATTTTCACCCTTCCACTTGTATCACTAAACTGAAATGTTGTCGTCTCTCAGATGAGCAGGAGGCGCTGAACTCGATCATGCAGGACTTGGCTGAACTGCACCGCTCTAGCCGCCCTGCCATGTTCCTGTCGGACCTGGGCAAACCCAAAGCCTCCTCGCCCAAAAACCAGGTAACCACTCCGTTAGAAATAAACATGATGCTGGGCAAGAATATAAAGGTACAGTGGTTATTCTGATTATTATTGTTCAAATGCTGTTTGTCAAACACTTTCTGCTTATGTCACGGTAAAGGCCCTCCAGGAAAGAGGGGACTTTTTAATGTGAAACTGACAAATGTTGCAACAGCAAGTTAATACAGAAAAGGGGACCAGTTTAGAAAACATGGAGGCCTCTTGGAAAAATATAATGACAATAAAATGTCTTTATTCTTTTGTGTCAGTTCATTCATCCGATATAAATCTAACGTGATTGTCTTCCCAACAGAACGATGTCAGAGTGAAGTTTGAGTTCAAAGGGGAGAAGAGGTGAGGCTTCGACCAGGTTCACCTCTTTAATGTTGTCAGCGCAGACCTGCCGCTGTGCTCTCTTGACCTCTGACCTCTCTTCTTCTCTTCAGGATCTTGCAGTTCCCTCGGCCTGTCAAGCTGGAAGACCTGAAGGCGAAAGCCAAAGTGGCTTTCGGTCAGACAATGGACCTTCACTACACCAACAATGAGGTGTGAAGCCTTCACACGTCTACACCTTCTTTGATACGGATATTGAGTGACATTTTTAACCAAATGGATATCTACGTCACAGTTGTGTTTTCCTCTTGCAGTTGGTGATTCCACTGACCACTCAGGACGACCTCGACAAGGCTGTGGAGCTGCTGGATCGCAGTGTTCACATGAAGAGCCTGAAGATCCTCCTGGTGCTCCAGATCTTCTCTCAGGTGAGCAGCTCCCAGATCCAAACACCAGGACAAAACCTAGAAATTAAATAGATTATTTTGGGCATTTTAGGCAATCAATTGGCGGACATTTCTGTCTTTAAAATCATTTTTTTTATTGATTTTATGTAATATGCAAATTTTCTGAGATTTTGAATTTGGGGTTTTCATAAGCTGTACGCCATAATCATCAAAGTGATGTCAAATAAAGGCTTGAAATATCTCACTTTGCATGTAATGAGTCTATATAATATATTAGTTTCATCTTTTAAGTTGAATTACTGAAATGAATGAACTTTTGCACCATATGCTAATTCTTTGAGTTTTGCCTGTATTACCCAGAATTCGTCCTCCAACATGGACCTCTTGCCGTCCCACGAGGAGCTGGACAACACGGGATTCAGGGTCGCTGACAAGAAGAGTATGCTCGCTTTGATAGGTGAATATTGAATGTCTCATGGTCACAACGATGCAAAATTCTTTAAAAACAGAAATGCACAGACATGAAGCAAACACAAATATTGATATCAAATATAAAATGAATCAATTCATCAATTATTTTTCCCCAAAATAAATGTAAGACATTAAGCTCCTGTCACTCTGATGCACCTGACCATTTCACACAAGTGCATTCATTAGACATTAATACGGATTATTTCACTTCAACCAACCTCAGGCTCCCATTCGACGGACCGCAGCTCCCCCCCACCAGGATACATCCCCGACGCGCTCCCAGCAGGTGGCGAGGAACGGCTCCTTCACCAGCATCAACAGCGAGGGAGAGTTCATCCCAGAGAGTATGGACCAGGTAGCTCCACTCAGGAGGGTCTTAAACTGGGGAGCAGTCGTGATACACTGGATGCTTGGATGTAAACAACTACATCTGCTGTCTGGGGACATGGGACGCGTTTCAAAATGCGATTTTCCATTTGAAAACGGTTAACCCTTCAACCCTGGTAGGCATGGTCGTAAAGATCATTGCAGGGAGTCGGCGTCGTCGTTCATGTTTATTGTCCCCATGGGGACATTATGTCAGCGTGTCCTTCACGGCATGAGCGGCTGATGAATTTTACCTCGTGCAAATATGGAAAGGAGTTTCTTTCTCTTCTTCAGATGCTGGACCCGCTGTCGATGAGCAGTCCGGAGAACTCTGCGTCTGGAAGTTGTCCCTCTTTAGACAGCCCTCTGGACAGGTCAGGACCTTGATGTTTTATTTATTTATTAATAAACTTAGGTCAGGTATTAGGCCTGCTTTAGTGTTGATTGTAAATAATCAGAATCAGCGTTATTTGCCAGGTATGAGGACACATACGAGGAATTTTACTTTGGAACATCGTTCCTCACAATGCGCTTACGCATACAAAACAACCAAACCAATATATACACACTAATATATACACATTAATATATACATACTCTAAACAGAAACAATAAAGAGGCATGAGTGCAATGAAGAGTGCAATAAAAATTATTTAAATGGGGAGCATAGTGCAAAGGATACCGGGATAAATAATATTAAATATTTGCAGATCGGATTAGTTACATACAGTATTTCCCTACATAATAAAGCTCTTAAATACCATCAAGCCTAATGTAAACTCTATACACTGATATACTTTCTTGCTTTTGTTTTCATGTTGTGCAGCGACTACCCGAAGTCCAGGATGCCGCGAGCGCAGAGCTACCCAGACAACCACCAGGACTTTCCAGGTAAATGTTTGTGCTGGTGTGTTTTTAAAAGGTCAAGAACCATTTTAATCACTGATGAATAAAATAAAAAAGGAAATTGACTCAAATTCTGAGTCTGGACTGTGTAGGCAATAACAATTAAATGCAGGCCCACTTAATTGGTAATGCATGATGTTTCCCCTCTGCCGTAATGTAGCTTAAATCAAAACACATTGAACTCCCATCATGCAGCTGCTGGATGTCATTTCCCGTTTGTGCATTCACACAATTGTATTGTTCTGGGTTCTTCATCATCATCATCATCATCATCCTCGTCTTCCTCTCTAGAGTACGACATCCCAGTGTTTGAGAAGTCGGGGAAAGGTGGAACGTACCCTCGACGATACGGCATTCCCTTCGGCCTTCAAGATTACAGCGATGGTGGGTAATTCCACTCTGTTTCCTAATGACTCCCAACATGCCTGTATGAGGAAGATATAAATAAGGATTGGTTAATACGGGGGTTTCAATGCTGATACACAAAACAAAAATCCATTTAAACAAAATTTCAACATTACAGTTGTTTGTGCAGCAGCTGTATTTGTGTAACACATTTAAGCAACAGGGCAATTCAAAGCGCTTTATGTAAAACATTAAAGAGCAATTAAAAACTATTAAGAAATTGAAAACAGATAAAATACGAGAATACAAGTTACAGCGCAGTATAAGAAATGAAAAATTAAAGAGCAGTTAACAACTACAAATATAAAAGCAGATAAGATTGGCATATAATTGTAACAATGCAACTTCAGTATAGGAAATTAACAATTAATTAAAAAAGGTCTTTATTTAAAAGAACAGTAGTGGCGGAGCTGTCCATTTTCCTGTACTTTACACCTACGTATGTGACGCACACTGTAGTCAAACCTATATATAACACACACACACACACACACAGGTGAGCCCCATCTCTGTACATAACGTTGACGTTTTGCTAGACAACCAATCAAAAGCATAATTAGATCTTGGTACAACCATGCTGCATGCTTATTGGCTCACGGACGCTGATGAGATTGACCCTTTGGGTGTTGAAATAAATATTTAATGACGCATTTTTTGATGAAAGTACCCAGTGCCTAGCCCTACAGCTGCTGGATTCTGACTACATTCACATCCCTGGTCCATGTTTCTCCTCCTCCTCCTCCTCTTCCTCGGCAGGGAGGAAGACCTTCCCTCGGGCTCGGCGCACGCAGGTTCACGGCTTCCGCTCGCCCGTTAACTTCAGCCCGACCGAGCAGTCGCCCAGCACCAGCAGCGGCAGCAGTGTCTTCACCCCCGACCTAGAGGAGGCCCCGGGGCCCGCCAGGAGGCCGCGGAGGGGCAGCGACATTGAGCCCAACCCTAACCCAACGGCCGCTCCGACCCTGTCTGTAATGGACATCAGCCCACCCAGCCGCTGTGAGTTGCTTGTTGATTTTTAATTTTTTGAGTACAACAGGCGCACAGAGTGTCTCAGCAGTTGTTTTTTTGTTTTGATTGTGTGTGATTTTCATGATGTGTCCAGCTCCACGCGCCCCAACAAACTGGCGGCTCGGAAAGCTCCTGGGCCAGGGGGCCTTTGGACGGGTTTTTCTCTGTTATGACGCTGATACTGGACGGGAACTGGCGGTCAAACAGGTCCAGTTTGACCCGGAGAGTCCAGAGACCAGCAAGGTGAGAGTCTGACATCTAGGAATGTTGATCAGTTAGTGTGCATGTAAGAGAAGTTTAAAAAAAAAACATTTTAACAGGGAAAAGATGAAGGTTTCCTGTCTGTTTTCGATCATTTAGGAGGTAAGCGCGTTAGAGTGTGAAATCCAGCTCCTGAAGAATTTGTGCCATGAGCGGATTGTCCAGTACTACGGCTGTTTGCGAGACACAATGGAGCGAACGCTCTCCATCTTCATGGAGTACATGCCTGGCGTGAGTGCTCATTTACTTTTTACCATGAGGATTAAATACAGCAACACACAGCATTTTTAAAGAATCTGAATGTATCAGCTCATGTAACAAAAGAAAATGGTTTATGTAGCTGACATTAGTGCACATATTAAAGCCCGAGGCGGACACAATTTCCTTTAAAATGATATTAATATTTAAGAGTAAAAAACAAAACAATCAGATGAGGATATACGGTATATGTTTTGGCACGAATGTATAACAAAAAACATCCATTTAATATACATTTCTGTCATTTTGTGGCCCAAAGGGCTCCATTAAGGACCAGCTGAAGTCATACGGAGCGCTGACGGAAAACGTGACGCGCCGTTACACCCGGCAGATCCTAGAGGGGGTTTCCTACCTGCACAGCAACATGATTGTCCACAGAGACATCAAAGGTGACTATTGTGTAGTTGCTCTTAGTAGTAGTTGCCAAAATGCAACCCAGGGTCTTTTTGTGAATGTGCCCGAGTTTAAAAGGACAATGAGGACGGAAGAGCCGCTTTTAAGATTGACGTATTATTGTATTTCGATCTAATGGCCTTTTGAATGGGAGTGCTAGAGGCGCTACTATGATAGCATCAAAATTAACATTTTTAAAACACTAAAGCTCGACACAACATGTAACTTTACTCGAAGTATCACCAGGGGCTCTACACATGAACTCAGCATGGAGAACATTGTTGGTGTTCACAGGGTTTACTAAAAAGGTTTTAACAACTCTCTGTAGCTGTTATTCCGGTCGCCGCCATCTGGCAAGTCAAATATAGTAGGGAGGAGAGTAAAGATGGAGAGCTCCTAAAGCTTAGTTCCATAAAAATGGACGGACAATACATTGTGTTGTCGTTATGAAACACAATATTGACCTTGTAGTTGAAAAAGGAGCCTCATATAAGAATGATATTTCCTCCTATGGAGTCCGTTCATTGACCATCTGTCTGTCAGGAAAACAACAACTGCTACAGTTAAAACCTTTTTTTTAGTAAACTCTGATTCATTCTCGATGCTGGAGTTCATGCGGGCGAGGGATACGGCAAAGAATGTCCCAGCTACCTGAAGAGGAAGATGCAGCTTTGACTTTCTCCAAAACTTTGTTCCAGTGGTGCCAACATCCTGTGTGTGTGTGGGTAACGTGAAGTGGGAGTGGGGCCAGTGTGTGTGCAGACCATCTGTCTGTCAGGAACAGGCATCATGTCTGTGACCGGCACCCCCTACTGGATGAGCCCAGAAGTCATCAGCGGAGAGGGATACGGCAGGAAGGCCGACATCTGGTGAGAGCGCACTCCTTTGATGTTTCTCCAAAACTTTCCAGTGTGTGTGGGTGTGTGTGTGTGTGTGGGTGTGGTGTGTTGGGAGTGTGTGTGTGTGTGTGTGTGTGTGTGGACCAGGTTTTACTACATTTGTGGGGACCAAAAACTGGAAGACAGTATTTTATGGGGTCCTGGGTTAGCTTTGGGGGACAAAATGCTGGTCCCCGTAACGTTAAAGGGCTGTTTGAGGGTTAAGACCTGGTTTTAGGATCAGGGTTAGAATTAGGTTATGGTTAGGGTTAGGGATTTATATTTGATGGTTAAGGTTAGGGTTAGGGGCTAGGGAATGCATTATGTCAATGACTGGTCCAATGACTGTGTGTGTGTGTTGGTGTTTCTTGCCCCAAACATCTCCTTCCGCGCAGCGCGGCAATGGTTATGATTAGGGTTAGCTGCCTGGAAGGTAGGCCTGCGCGATTAATTGTTATAAAATCGCGATGTCGATTCAACCTGTTTACGATTTTTAATTTTTAAATCAATTTGATTTAAGAAAAAAAAAAAAAATGGTTCTCATTTAATTTATGAGCCGACTGCATCACAAACGCTGTTACTGTCTTCTGTGAGTTTTAAACATAGACTCTATAAACTTTTAAGCGGTCCCCAGCTCTGCAATGCTCTCCCTTCTCTTCATTGAGGCCTTTATGTTTACAGGTGAATGTGGTGATGAGCCATGTGTTATAGGTGCCAAAACAAATCAGTTTGGTTAAAATGGTCGAGGAAATGTCTTCAGGTTTCGTCTTTGTCAATGTTCATAGAGCAAATAATGTTATATCTTTCTGACCATGACATTTCCCATAGACTTGTATAGTTTCCGACTGGGAACTCAGAAATTCTGACATTTCAAGTAAAATTGAACACAACAAACAGGCCGTGCCTCTCGCCTGGCATCAATAGAGTCCTATTTGATTATGACTGTGTCAGGTTTTTTTCTGGGAAGTTAATGTTCAGTTTGTTGAAAGTGTTTTATGATATTGGTGGAGTAAAAAACACTGCGGGAAACTCCGAATTCATCAAATCTCTTGTAGATGGCTTGAATCAAAAATAGAGCTGCCATTGCAAAGATAAAACGGTGCATACGAAGTTCTGTTAACTTGGATTTTAAACTTGAAATAATGGCAGGTAAGTACGACTACTTTCATCTTTTTAAAAAAGGAACTGATCTGTGTTTGACAAAAAACACATTTTGTCCACTCCGTTCTGATTTCTACTGGTGTTATTTTGCCCTCAGGAGCGTTGGCTGCACCGTGGTGGAGATGCTGACACAGCGACCCCCGTGGGCGGAGTTTGAGGCCATGGCGGCCATCTTTAAGATTGCCACCCAGCCCACCAACCCCGTGCTGCCTGCCCACGTGTCGGACCACTGCCGAGAGTTCCTCAGACGGATCTTTGTAGAGACTAAACAGCGGCCGTCTGCTGATGAGCTACTGAGGCACATCTTTGTACATTAACCCCTGAACCTTTAACCCCCCGCCTGCCTGCTAAACCGCCAGATACGGCCTTACCTGATGGGGCGTCTGACCCCGCCTCCTCCATGCTGAAACCATATTGGACCGGGAGGAACTGGCTGGAAGAAGGTGGGGTGTGTTGAGGGTGTGTCTGTCTCTGTTTGTATGAGACTGCCATAGAGGACATGAATTTTTATTTTATTTTTCTCCGCAAGTTGCACCTTAATTTCTCCAACAAGGAGGGGTGGAGCACTTCCTCCTGAAGCGATGAAAACTCCTCTTTGTAAACGTCTCCTTTTTGAGGTTTGTATGTCAAGCGTTTGAGAGTGGGACAGTGTCGGTGTCGTGGACCTACAGGAGGGGATGCCTGACTCTGGAGTGGCCGAGCCCCCCACCCCCCACCCCCCATCTCACTGACCCGACCCCTGAATGTAGTCTCCTGCCAAAAGCCAGAGCGCGGATGAGGACCTGGGCCTGCTGCTAAAGACGAAAGGAAACCCCTAGATGCAGAGAACACTCCCTGCCCTCATCCCTCCTCCTTTTCCTCTCTGTCTTTCTGATCGGTCTGCTTCGGCTGTCGGTAAACCACCTTCCCTCCTCTTCCTCCTTCATCTTTGCCGTGTGCCTTTTTCTGTTGTTAAAAACGCAGTGCTGGAGTGAGTCTTGAGTACATGGATAATTTCCGCCGTTCATACCCTCAAGGTTTCTCAGTGTTATTTTTGCCTCCCGGATGAACTGCCTTCGCACCGTTAGCCCAAATCCAGCTGATCTCCGTTCAGCCGTTGTGTCCGTTTCTGCCTTTTCCGTACCAGGGACCCCTGGTGTTGGGCAGGGAGCATCCTGATCTCACCTGCTCTGGCCGGGAACCAGATATCCTCCAGACTGCTCATGCTGGTTTAATAGTGACATGTAGTGGTGGTGGATTTTGTGATGAAGCGGCTAACTGGTACTCCTGCTTCAGTCTGTAGACATGGCAACAGCCATTTTCTCTCGAAATGCATCCTCCTCTCCCCTGCTTCTCAAAGTCTCACTGTTGATTGGTCGAGCTCTTGTCATGGCAGATCAGAGGGGGATTAGTGTGAGAAAGGCACCACCAGGTCGGTCAACTGTTGATAAATGTTGCTTTGTTTTAGCAGCTCACATTCTGGAAATGTACGAATGGACATGTGACTGGTGAGCTGAACATTTCAACCCAATCACTGGATGGAAACTATAAAGCGTGTAATAAACTAGTCGACATTTGTAGCGGTTTTTAAAGCACAAACAAGTGAATATTTAGAGTTTCTTTCAGTCATCTGTGAAGGTAAAGTCAATACCTTTTGGGTTGTGGATGATTGTATCAAGGAAAACACAAAGCTAAACTTAAACATTTTTATTTACCAAACAATTAATCAAGAAAATAATGAACTGGATCTCTATCTCTAGTTGCCGGGCTGAAATTAACTACATTTTAATTTAAATCAGGAAACCTCTGCTCACAGGAAAGCGTACCAGACCAAGAATCTGAGCTTTGCTTGACTGTTTGAGACCTCCTGTGTTCTGCCGTGACACCAGCTGATTCCTGAAAGCGTGTTTGAAGAGGCACGGCAAGAAGCTCACAGCTGATTGGCCGACGGCCTGGCTGTATGATGCTGTTGGTTTTATTTCAAACTAAACAAGTCTAGAGTGTTTAGCCATTTCTATCGGTGTCACACGCTGCTCATCATTCAACCCACAGGTACATTTACAGGTGGCTTTTGCTCCACTGCTTTGTTTTCCAGCCAAGGCGTCGCCAGCACACTTTGTTGCGTCGGATGTCTTGTTTTTCGTTTATTTGGCCTTACGTGCACTCCTACAGGTTAGCCTCACACGCTGAAGACGTTCACAGTATCTCACAGCTTCGTTCCTTTTCAACAATCAGCGCTGCGTTTCGCTGTTGTTTCCAAAATCAGAATCAACTCGTCACTTTAGCCAAACCACAAACACTCCGCTCAACGTGTGCTGGCTCTCGTTGCCGGGTCGTCCCGTGCCGAGCTTCCCTAACGCCTGTCTGTTTGAATAGGACTTTGTGTTCATAGCACTGGCTCCATAACTAGACCAGTACGATCCAGACAGCTGTATGTCCCGCCTGTGGCTTCAAAACTCAACACCTACATGCACACTACTCTAGCTGTACTCTTCACCACGATCAATCATACCTTGTACCTATAGCGATCACACCTAAATCTCCTCGGCTCTTTGGTAGTTTTGGCTTGTGAAATGTCTTTAATATGTGTTTAGGCTGCAGAAACCCAAATA
Source organism: Etheostoma perlongum (assembly GCA_026937815.1). NCBI lineage: Eukaryota > Metazoa > Chordata > Actinopteri > Perciformes > Percidae > Etheostoma > Etheostoma perlongum. The sequence goes on from CM049394.1 coordinate 14,813,278, forward strand.
ATGAACTTTGCAGAGAAGTAATGAGGTAAAACCATTTCTATGTTCTGCTGTTAATCTGACAGAATCATCCGAGTGTGTGTGTGTGTGTGTGTGTGTGTGTGTGTGTGTGTGTGGGTCTGCTGCAGCTGCATGTTTAATCAACGTAATAATAGGATTTAAACCGACGGTATCTAAAGCTTTTCTCTTGCATGTATATACGTCAAACCTGACAGGAAGCTGGAGTGTTTATGCAGATACGTTTCTGCTTACTAAAGGTGCAATCAGTAATATTTTACCGGCACAAGTTAATCGTAATATGTCGGAACAGAAAAACACCTATCAGTTGTGATTTTCTAAACAAGTTGGACATGCTCTGAAGTTCCCGGACTTGTGTAATTAAACAGTGGATACAGTGGATAGTTGTCAGGTGTGTAATGGTACGCAAAATGTACGGTACATTGGGGTTGGTACATTTACGGTACGGTATTTCTATAATGATCTCAAACATTTCCAATAAGTGTGGGTATAAAGCATGCCATCCCAGGTGTAGTGCTGCCCAAAACGATTGTGATTGGTTTAAAGCTTTAGTGCGTACCTCTTCTGAAGAGTCCATGTTTTTTTAATCCTCCGTGCTCTTTGGCTACTAGCAACTGCGTGGGGAGGGGGGTGGGGACAATCATGGAAGGCGTGTATCATGTGGACGTGCCAACAGTGTTGTTGACATTACTTAGAATTCCTCATGGGGGAGACAGAAGCCACGCACTATAGCTTTAAAGAAGGTGTGTGTGTGTGTGTGTGTGTGTGTCATCATCCTACCTAATAGCATGAATGCTAACTGATACAGCATCTGTAATGGGTACCAAATTAAAGTTATTTCCAGGAAATGATTCAGAAATGAATTAGCGATTGTTGTTGTAGTTCCCTGCCGCGGCCACTAGGCGTCAGTACATGGCCATATGTTACTGATTGCACCTGTTTACAAGCAGAAGGAGAGGGTTTTTGGCTTTTTGTTTGTCGAGCCTTCACTGATCCGTGAAGGTTAGTTTGAGTCGACCCACACAGAACTTTATCTCTAAAGGCACTTGTTAAACTTGCAGCTCTGTGGTATGTTCAGCCGCAGTCTGAAACTAACTCCGTCACTTCACTCAATGTATGCATTTTAAAAACGGTACGTCTCTAAACGAAGCTACAGAGGAGGAAAATAATCTTGATTCTGCAAACATCAGTGGTTGTGTTGAGTTTGAGGCGGCCTACATTAAATGCCGCCAGCACTGGTAACCCCTGGATACTGGTAACCCCTGGATACGCACTTCATTATGCACTCTTTGATTGACTGATGCTTTCCCCCATTCCTCATCTGCTGTCGCTTGTGCAGCTCTGCTCAGCGGCCTTTCATTTGCACATTTTAAAGACCTTTTATTTTGGGTGTGTGTGACTCAATATATGAATGTATTGTCTTCATTTTTTTACCGTCAGATGGCCTCTTTCACCACCGTGGATTTACTCGGTACCAGTATTTATCATCTGCAAACGCCAAGATACACCTGTCGTTCTCTTTAGTGTCTGATTCCACCGCTGCCACTCCTGTGTGTGTGTGTGTGTGTGTGTGTGTGTGTGTGTATAAATGTGCATTAATGTGCATTTATTGCAATTTGTGCTCTTTGGACACAGCGCCCGAAATGCCTTGAGCATTCTGACTGTAGGAGGGAGGAGATGGAAAAAAAAAAAAAGATGATAAATGAAAAAATCATGTACAAATGTATGAAATGAAAATGTACCCTTTTAAAAAAAAAAAAAAAATGTCCAATTATATCCCACATGTTTGGTCTCTGTATTGTAAAAGAAGCCATGTTTATAATTCTGATTGGTTTGTGACCAATACGCCTGTTTATATCAGATCTGTATATCTGTGGTACGCATAATTTTTTAATATATTTTTTATTTTACTTTTTTTTTAAATGGAAGATTTTATGCATGGTTGGGTCCTGAGAGACGCAACAGTGCCGTTAAATGGTTGCTCTTTTTTGGCAAAATTCTGGAGTATTGCGACAGCTCTGTGTTCATAATTACTATTATGACGATGAAAAACAATAAAAGATATTTATTTCACTTTTTTGTGCATGTGTTTTGGTTTCAATGAAAGATTTCTGCTCAGACATGAATTCAAGTTTGTAAGAAACATCTGAATTTAAAAGCCTTTTTTTTGTTAATAGACTAAATTATAATCGTTGAGGTTTGTGTACAATTCTGGCTTATAATGTATTTTAACTTGATTTTGATTTATTTATCCGGAGCGGCAGAAAGTAGCTGAACCATTCCTTTAAAAGAAATGGATTCGTCCTTTAATGGAGAAACCACATCAGAAGTAACCTTTTAATTTTTAATCTCAAATCAAATGAAATCAAATAATTCCACTGCCTTGAATGCCTTTCATTTAACTTTGTATGCCCTTAAGAAATTAATACAATAAAAATATACTTTGTCTATTTTCCATGTGTATATACTGTAAAACGTGTAAGTACACTTATTTCTCAAAGGTTAAACTGACATTAGCTGTGATCATTTTTTTGACTTTATGCAACATTTAACTGTAGTAGTTGGAACCATAGACACTCTCTCTATATATATATATATATATATGTGCGTGTGTGTGTGTGTATACTGTATGTTTATGTGTATATATGTGTGTGTGTGTGTGTGTATATATGTGTACAGGATATACATTCTCTCTCTCTCTCTCTCTCTCTTTATGTATGTATACAACATGATGTCAATATGTCACATGTGCCACTAGATGTCAACATCCACCGTAGTTTTTACCGGGCTTTACAGCTGCCTGCTATGGGACATGCAGGCTGCGCTTCTGTAGTTAAAGTCTCTCACTAAGAAACGAACCGACACATTCCGACACACAGCCTCCACGATGGGCTTCTCGGCGGCGGCCCGCCGGCCTCTCCTCCGGATCTCGATGCTCTGCGCCCGGCCTGTGCCGGTGGCCCGGTCCGGTCCGGAGCGCCGATCCAGCGCCGCTGCCGCCAGAAGAACCGTGACCGTCCAGGCGACGAGCAGCGAGGCCGGGAAGCTGAAGAGCATCGATGACCTGCCCGGGCCCAGTTTGTCCACCACTCTGTACTGGTTATTCGTCAAAGGATATGCGGACAAGGCCCACTTACTGCAGGTACAGGGGGTTTCTTTACTTCTTCCTACTTTTTGAACATGGAAATATTAGAAATTTGGAAAAATATGTTCAAAATAAACAAAACAACTACAGTACTGTTCTGAAAAAGCACTGTAGCCATGTGACCTGCTTCACTGCCAGGAAGAACAAAAGCAGCTTTATCTACAGTTTGGAGGCTTCAGAGAATAAGTTTCCAGCCTGAAGCATCTTCTACAAGTTTGGAGTTGTTTTTCTTAGAGAGAGATGAGATTTGAGCTTTTATGCATAGGTTGACCAAGTTTCTATTCTATAGTTTTTTTTCATAAGTAGACTAGTAATAGAAGTTTACAGTCAGATATTGAGATTTAAAGATAAAGCCTTTTGAATTCATTTTGTGGATACTAATGTTGAGTTATAAAAGTTATAAAACAATGTATGTATGATGCAGCCAGGATGGGACTAATATGCATTTTGTCTGTGAAGAGGTCAGGATGGCCCTTTTCTGTCTCACCTACCCCCTCGGTCTCTGCCAGATCAATAGAACTGAAAACTATTTAACTTATAGAAAGAACCCGATTGTTTCACACCAGGAAGTAAGCTCCTGTCTCCTGTCCCCTGTCTCCTGTCCCCTAGTCTAGGCTAAGACAATACAATGCTGATTAAACTGTTGATGTGAGAGTTTCACATTTACACGACAGACCCTTTTGCTCTGTAACCAATAACGACCCCCAAAGGGGCAGAGTTTGAAGGCTTCCTCATTGGACAGCAAAGATGCGCCGGCATGTTGCCAGGCCAACAACGGACCAATGAGAATGGATTTGAATGCACCAGGTGAGAAGGAACAGCCCCCCGGTGCAGGTGCATCTGTGTGATTTAGGAATATCCAGCACTGGTTTCACGTGACTCCATCAGGAGGAAGCATGGATCCAGTCCGCTGTCAGCTGCAGTGTTATCATGTTGTTTGTGTCTTGTTGTCTTTGTCTCATCATCTTCATCATTCTGTTGCATTAAACCTTTTCTTAATTCTCAATTGGACCCAGAGCCTCCTTCCTCAGAGATCCAACGAACGCAAAGTTAGTCACAAAATTCTAACACTAATTTTCCCCTCGCCTGGCACGACTGTTTGAGATTTCATTCTTCTGTTGTTAAAATCCACTTGACTTGACTTGTTACTTGTTTGTCATTTGTTAACTTACAGCAGTGGAAGAAGTATTTTGATTAGTTATATAAGTATATAAGTATAAGCAGGAATATTACAGTGTGCAAATATTCCTTTACATGTTAAAGGCCTGCATTTAAAATGAAATTTAATACAGTAATCAGAGTGTTTTATTTAAAAGTAACATTATATTGTTGTGTTATTATGTATTACTGTGAACTGATGAATGTTTTAGTAAAGAAACTAGTAACGGTAGCTGTAATGATGCAATCTAAATCTTCTAGGATCTCCAGAAGAGGCTTTATGGGCCCATCTGGCGCTCCAGGTTCGGCCCGTTTGACATCGTCAACGTAGCGAGCCCGGAGCTCATATCTCAGGTGATCCAGCAGGAGGGCCGCTACCCGATCCGAGCCGAACTGTCCCACTGGCAGGAGTACCTGGACCTGAGAGGACGGGCCTACGGGCTGCATGTGAGGTGAGCCGAGACAGACGACCACACAAGGCTCTTCCTTCAATCTGAAAGAAAAGATGTCACTAATAAAGGCCACAAACAGCAGTTAATGTGGTCCTTAAGGGACGCCTGGGTAGCTCACCTGGTTGAGCGTGCGCCCCATGTGCAAAGACAGTCCTTGCCACAGCAGCCATGGGTTCCCCCTTTCTTGTGTCTTTATCTGTCTTTTCAAATAAAGGCCTTAAGTGCACCAAAATAAATATGGTCCTAAATCATTAGTAGTCCTTTAATTTGTACATACAAGGTTTGGGTTTAACTCCACATCCAACATTAAATGAAGTTATCTGACACAACACAGTAACGTGAGCTATTGAAATCAGCTGATGCATCATTATCTCTTATCAGTGTGTCTCTGTGTGTACTTCATCATCAGCAATCCCACCAATCAGTCCCAAAACGTCCCAGTTAGAGAGAAGATGCCCTCGACATATTCTTTGTTAATCTTTACAGTCGTTCCCTGGAAGAACCGAGCAGACAGGTGTCGTGCCAATGTAGTTATCCCCGCCAGGATTTGTATCCCCTGGCCGCGGGAGCGCGCATGCACACAGAGCGGAGCTTCTGCTGCCCTTCGAATTGTTTAACTGCTGCACTTTGAATTAAACGGAACAAACAGCGACGTGGAACACTCGACAGGGTTTCCATAGTAACATGGGTCTCAGTTAACTACATAAATACGTGTATTTGTCTGTTACATTAAGGCGACGTATGTGTATAGCGTGGTTTAATATTATGGACTGATAGGCGTATCCTCCCTGTCCTCTAACGGGATTTCTGTTTTAATTTAATTTAGTTTAATATGGCTTTTCAATTAAACACTTTTTTACCTGTCTACCATATGAGTTACATAGGAGGTACTCAAAATATCAGGCCGTTTTTCACCTGATATTTTATGTATCCCATCACTAACATGCAATGGGTCTGTCCTGTCATCATGGGTGTTATTTTGTGTGTTTAATAGGTCACAATAAACAACCTGACACAATTTGGAGAGGTTTGCTGTTGTTTAGTTACAAAAGTTTTGGTATCCCTGTCATCATGGGTGTTATTTTGTGTGTTTAATAGTAACTTTCAAATTGTGTCAAAAGGTTCCCCTATGTAACTTTCAAATTGTGTCAGGTTGTTTATTGTGACCTATTAAACACACAAAATAACACCCATGATGACAGTACAGACCCTTTGCATGTTAGGGATGGGATACATAAAATATCAGGTGAAAAACGGCCTGATATTTTGGGTATCCCCTATGTAACTTTTGATAAACAACAGCAAACCTCTCCAAATTTAGTCAGGTTGTTTATTGTGACCTATTAAACACACACAATAACACCCATGATGACAGGACAGACCCATTGCATGTTAGTGATGGGATACATAAAATATCAGGTGAAAAACGGCCTGATATTTTGAGTACCTCCTATGTAACTCATATGGTAGACAGGTAAAAAAGTGTTTAATTGAAAAGCCATATTAAACTAAATTAAATTAAAACAGAAATCCCGTTAGAGGACAGGGAGGATACGCCTATCAGTCCATAATATTAAACGACGCTATACACATACGTCGCCTTAATGTAACAGACAAATACACGTATTTATGTAGTTAACTGAGACCCATGTTACTATGGAAACCCCTGTCGAGTCTTCCACGTCGCTGTTTGTTCCGTTTAATTCAAAGTGCAGCAGTTAAACAATTCGAAGGGCAGCAGAAGCTCCGCTGTGTGCATGCGCGCTCCCGCGGCCAGGGGATACAAATCCTGGCGGGGATAAGTACATTGGCACGACACCGGCCTTGTTGCACCGGCCACATCTTCTTCAAAACGTGGCGTCTGAACCGCCACTAAAGCTCTTTTACTTTGTAGCCCGGGACCTGATTGGTACCGGATCCGCAGCGTGCTGAACCCCAAGATGCTGAAGCTGCAGGAAGTGCCGGCCTACGCCCCCGTCATCAACCAGGTGGTGGGAGATCTGCTGCATCGCGTGGAGCTCCTCCGCAGTCGCAGCCAGGACCAGGCCACTGTTTCAGACATGGCTGCTGAGCTCTACAAGTTTGGCTTTGAAGGTGAGAGTCCCTTCAGTGACGGCACAGGGTCGAGGGTAGGGGGGGCGGTTTCTGATGCCTCTGACCTCTTGCAGCCATCTCCTCCATCCTGTTTGAGACGCGGCTGGGCTGCCTGCAGGAGGAGATTCCCAGAGACACGCTGCGCTTCATCGCTGCCGTCAACACCATGCTGACGACGTCAGACACTGTGCTCCTCCTCCCCCGCTGGAGCCGCGGCGTCCTGCCCTTCTGGAAGCACTTCGTCCAGGCCTGGGACGATCTCTATGACGTAGGTATGCAGCAGCAGAATAAAACAACTGAACTAATTCATGCACATTGGGTTTCCACTTCTTGATTTTAAGTCAAGAAAGGGTTTTTGTGTTCCTCTGGCAGCCCAGACCCTCATCGACCGGAGGATTGCTGAAATGGACGCTCAGGTGTGCCGCGGCGAGCCGGTAGAGGGCATGTTCCTGGCCTACCTGCTGTCCTGCGCCAATCTGAGCAGAGCCGAGGTCAACATCAGCGTCACCGAGCTGCTGCTGGGAGGCGTGGACACGGTGAGACGGGGCTGGGTGGGACCAGCTCATGCTGCTGGGCCGGGGCTTCTTTCTTGTTTCTGGCTCACTGTGTAGGGCTCCCTCGGGTAAAGAAAAAAACATCACACACACACAGCGAGGCAACCAGTCAGTCAATCAATCAATCAATCAATCAATCAAAGAGAATATGTTGCTTTTATCACAAAATGTTGTGAATATTTCAACCTAGCTGCCCCACTAAAAGGACCATAAGTAAAGGCTCTATGCAGAATGGCCGTCTGCAAAGTATCTAATAACTAAAGTTCTCAAATAAATGTCAACAGAGACAACTGATGGTTTTGTTGTTGTGTGTAGGAGCAGTTGCAGAGCTCGTCTGGCTGCATTCCCAGGCGGGGTTGAGGCTTGCAGGCAAAGTTATAACTCTGAGCTGGATGTCCTATCTGGAAATCTGACTTATAAGACGTGCTACAATGTCGACATGGTCGTTGGAAAGCACATACCATGCCAACACGAAGGCAAACCACACAGATCCCAATCTCTCTGGTGAAATGATTACCATCACAATGACACAAGATCTTGCAAAAGAACTTAAAGGTCCTGTTCTGTTCTGCTGCATTACATCTCCATGACTCATTCGTAAAACCGTTAATATACAAACAAGCAGGGAAGGACAACAACTATGCACACCCATGACTGCAGAATGTGCAAATAAGTCTTCAGTGTATATTTGAGTCATTCCAGCAGCTCAAATGTAACACATTAAAGTTTCTTACTACTTTAAAGTTTCTATCCACTACACAGCACTTAAAGAAAAGTCACTTTTAAAGCTAGTTCACCTGTTACTAACGACTGAGCCTGTTCCTAACCGGTGACAAGGCAATCTTCATCTTTTACATACATTTCTGTCCGTGTTTTGCCTTATTCATGCATGGGCTCATGACAGACTGGATATTTGGCGTTACTTCAAACAAACGGGGGAACGCTGATGTATGAAACTGCCGATTAGATTAATTTACCTATTAATCCGACCCTGTTCCCAATCGCTCTGGCCCACTTTAACCCCCGGTCTCTCCACCACTTTAGTTTGAAACTGCAATATCTTTACAACTATTGGATAAACTGTCATTGTCCCCCACGCCCCCTCCCTCGTTGTTGTCTTCGCCCTGCATTGGACAATAATCTGATTTCTCCTTCCTTTTCCTGCTGACGGATCGCAGACCTCGAACACCCTGTCGTGGGCGTTGTACCGCCTAGCGAGGGACCGCAGGGCTCAGGACCGACTGTCCACAGAGGTGAACTCTGTGTGTCCAGACAGACGAGAGCCAACCACAGACGACCTGAGCAGGATGCCCTACCTGAAGGCCGTCATAAAGGAGACATTACGGTGAGCTGACAGCTCGCATTCATATTACAACATCCACACACTACACTCAGTCATGCGAGTAAAGCCTAAGCCTGTAGGTACATTTGTAGCTTGGTGCAGGGACAGACCTTACGTGGACTTACCCAGAACTTCACATCGCGGAGACGTTGACCTCAACGACTGTGATTGGTCCGCTTGTCCGTGGCTTGGTAGCGTCACTCTTAGTTCCCTCTACTCAGCTGTTTCTTCTCTGTGAACAACATGGAGTCAAGGGTTAACTTTTCCTGCTATATCTTCCCGATAGTGATCAGAAAGCACAGGGGAGACAATGTGTTTCTCCGTCTCTTCTGCAGGAGTCGGTACTCGCTTGTACACACATTTTTTCTTATGGGAAACATGGAACCCAACGCTGGAAATAGCGTGTTGAAAGTAGGGAAGAGGCCTGATAACCGTGCAAGATGCAGTCCTCAAACATTACAGGTGTGTAGAGTAAAATGGTGTGATCTGAGCAGGCCGCTGGACGTAGGGTTAGAAGTACAGGAGGGTTGTTAAGTGATGAACATGCTTGGTGTTTTCTGGCAGTTATGTATCTGTTATTATCTTTATCTGGTAGATCTGGCATGAAGCAAAGAATTAAACACCTAAAGTGAGACCTTGAAGAAACAACATGATCTCTGTTTTTCTCTGTGTCTCTCTCCTTTAGCCTTTATCCTGTGGTGCCTGGAAACGGACGCTTGTCCTCGGAGAATGAGCTGGTTCTTGGCAACTACTGGTTCCCGAAGAGGGTAGGAAAGCAGAACCAGGAGCCGCACGGACTTTAAAGATTTGTGACTTTCAAAACAAGTTGATGTGCTATTTAAATACACTTCTTTTTTCTTTTCAGACTCAGTTCCATTTGTGTCATTACTCAGCCTGTCATAATGAAGCAGAGTTTGTAGACGCAGAGCTCTTCGTCCCGGAGCGGTGGCTCCGATCCGAGGCACCCGGCAGCGTCTGTGGCGGAGCGGCGTCCAACTCCTACCAGCACCACCCATACAGCTCCATCCCCTTCGGTGTCGGGGTGCGAGCCTGCGTGGGGAGAAGGGTGGCAGAGATGGAGATGTACTTGGCTCTGTCCAGGGTGAGTGTCAGAGGACAGACAGGAAGTGGGTTTTTTAGAGGACTTTCAGCCTTTAAATAATGTGTTTGTTTATATTCTTCTTTTTCTTCTTGTCTTTTGAAAGCTTTCAGGCAGCCACAAGTCAGTTTCTTTCATGCCTTGTAAAAAAAAAAAAAAAAAAAAAGTTATTTATTTGTACCACTGAACTTTTAAGTTTTTGAGATATACTGTTAAAATCTAGACCCCCCCCCCACACACACACACACACACACACACACTGGTGGCTGTCATAAACCAAATACTCTAGACGAAGGTGAGCAATCATCAAGAATTTGCCATAATTAAGTCTTTTTGATAATTGAAAGGCAGCTGTTTGTGTTTGAGCAGCACAGTGATCATTGTGTGTCTTCTCCTACAGCTAATGCAGCACTATGAGGTCCACCCTGAACCTGGTTCACCGGTCGTGGAGCCTAAAACTCGAACCCTGCTCATCCCTGCCAAACCCATCGCCCTGCGCTTCCTGCCCAGAGCCTGATGAGGGCGACACCGAGGGTCATCTGCTCCACAGGCTGCAAACAATGTAATGTGTGCAACACACATTTGTCGGACTCTTGTTTCTTTGCATGAAGCGCGGGGCGGTTTTGACGTGTTTAATCTGAGCTGCAAATGGCTGCACAGAAATCACTCAATAAGAGCATTGACAGAGAAATTCGTTTTTATAAGTCCCTTATTAGACAATTCTCTGTAGTAGTGTCTTAGAATATTATATCTTGCTTGCTTAAATTCATATTCATATCATAATCATAACTTTCATGCTTATCATATTTTCATATCTTGCTTGACGTATATTCATACATGCTTTTATATTTTATAATCTTATATGCACATTTAACCAACTATGTTTTCCTTAAAGCTGTTAGCACCGCCATAAAGTCTCACTCTGTTGTAAATCCTTCTTAGTTTCGAGGTCAGGCAGAGGGTCAGGTTGCCCCAGCAACCTGCACCCTGCCCTCCTTTCTCTGTGTAGACATAAACCAAACACCAGATGCTTTAGACTCAACAACTGTAAATCTTTGTGTGTGTGTGTTTCAATAAAGAGACTTTGCTTTTAGTTTTCTAGTTGTAGTTCCCTGGAGCAACGCTGGCAGGAAGGTTGCTCTTGTGGAACTCACGCTTTTGCTGCAAAAGTCTGTTTAAACTGCACATTTTGCCGTCTGCGTCTCGTTTCTTTGCTTGACCATGTTTATTTAGTAAGATAAAGTGTCCTGAACCTGACAAGCATGAATGGTTTTTTTAAGGGACCAAATTAAAGGAACCTTCTGAAATACAGTAACTCAACCTAGATGTGGGAGGCTTGTGGGTCTTTCCTTTAAATCCTTCTCGCCAGAGTCCATGTGATTAACACCCATATTTATAACTACTCCTGTAGGTGTTTTAAAGCAACGCCAAAAGCACTTTTCCTCTTTGGTCCCCCTACAGACGTGAAGGAGCAGCGGCTCTACTCCGAGCTCCTCTCGGATGACTGTTCTCACCCTGTCTCTAAGGGAGACGCCAGCCCCCCTAAGGACTCACTCCCTACCTGAAGAAGGCACTCCATCGGTTTCCTGTTGGGAACCATGGCCTCAGATTTAGAGGTGCTGATTGCACAGACATGTTTATTAGCATTGCTCACAAGATTGCCTTGTCACCGGTTAGGAACAGGCTCAGTCGTTAGTAACAGGTGAACTAGCTTTAAAAGTGACTTTTCTTTAAGTGCTGTGTAGTGGATAGAAACTTTAATGTGTTACATTTGAGCTGCTGGAATGACTAAAATATACACTGAAGACTTATTTGCACATTCTGCAGTCATGGGTGTGCATAGTTGTTGTCCTTCCCTGCTTGTTTGTATATTAACGGTTTTACGAATGAGTCATGGAGATGTAATGCAGCAGAACAGAACAGGACCTTTAAGTTCTTTTGCAAGATCTTGTGTCATTGTGATGACAATAACTTTTTTATCATGGTTGACAACACAAGGGTTAAAGATGCTCAATGACCTGTTTACCATAAAGCCTTGAGGGTCTTGGCCCAACCATAGACTGTATATATATTGATATTAATATTAAAGGTCTATAGGCCCAACCTTGATCTGCGTACTGCAGTCAGGTGCAAACTGATAGACTTCCTCTGCCCCCCCCTGCTGGACACATTTCACTACATTTAACCCTGTGAAGTTATAACACAATTTAATTTAATTGTGTTGTGTTGTCTTCCTGTAAAAATTGAAAATCAACACTTTTGTAGACGCTTTTTATCGATGTTTGTAACTTTTCTTATGATTTTGTCCCATTTTTCAACACTTTTGACACTTGTTTTCAATGTTTGTCACTTGACATTTTCAACACTACGTAACACTAACTTATTAACTTTAGTTTTACAGTTATTTTTGGAATTTATGGTCAATAAACAACATTTATAGGGAATTATAGCTAATGTTTGAGTTAGAAAAGCAGAAATTAGGAATTATTGAGACTAAAATTAAAGGAATGGATGTTGATGATAATCACAGACTGGAATATGTCAACTTTTACTCAATACTATTTCAAAAACACTTCCATTTGTTTTACAATGCTATAAAATTGAATAAGACGCCCCAAAATTAATGAAAGTAGAGATTTGTACTTGGCAAAGAGCGTTGGGTGGAATCAGTCATGTTATTTTGGGGAATTAAAAAGAACATTGATATAGGACAACATGGGGACAACATGAGGACAACATGGGGACAACATGAGGACAACATGAGGGACAACATGAGGACAACATGAGAACAACATGAGGACAACATGAGGACAACATGAGGGTTAAAGGTGTAGAAAGCTTCTTTATTCATTGTTTTTAGCTGTAGCAGGGTTGTAGGACTCGAGTCCGGACTCGAGACCGTTTGGATTTGTTTTGGTCTTGGATTTGTCTCGGACTTGCTAGTATTTGGACGCGGACTTGTCTCGGACTCGGCCACTGGTTTTGCCAGATATGGCTTTTGGGCTTCTGGTCTGGACCGAGTCCAGGTGTCTTTATTATGTTGATAATAATATTGGAGGGAAAGGGAAACCCAAAATGATTGTCTTGATACTGTCATGCATAAGACCTTCCTTTTTTTTTGTCCTGGACTCGGTCTGGACTCGGACTCGACTAGTCCTGGTCTTGGACTCGACTAAAGTGATCTTGACTATAGCCCTGAGCTGTAGTAAATGAAATGTTCAGTGTCATCTGTGAAAAGCTGCTTCACTGCTCCACCACAGTCATTTACAGTGATCACACAGTGAGTTCCTTGGACTGCAAGAGTAGAAACATCTTTAAAACCCTGAAACAAAAAGCTGTTCCATACTTTGAATTCAAATGCCAGTGATGGTTTTAAAGTCTGCACATTCTGTTATTTACAAATCAAGCAAAAACTGAGATTTGAGGGCACCATTACTATTAATTAAAGAGGCCATATTACTTCAGTACATTCAGCTAACAAATTTGAGGGAATGACTCGTAATTTGAGGTTTTGTGAATACTCAATATGTTACTCTACTTTATTTCTCTGAAAATCAAGTTAGATTTTAAAGACACGTTGATGTTTGAAGCGTTTCTTCTTATTTATGTGACCCCTGGACTCTGAATACGTGTAGTCCGTCTGTTCTCTGGACTATTCAGACTCCAGGGACGTGTCTAACGTGTGACATGATAAATACCAGACTCTCACAGCTCTACATGCACCTGATGTAAATATGTCGCTGTGAGTCCATCTGCAGATGATTGAGTACCCCAGCATGGCCTACAGGAGTTTATATCCAGATCACTTTGACCTTTTCTCCCCAGATGTGGTGGATCACCTGGAACTTTAAAGGACAACACACAGTGTCGCAGTACAGCCCTAAATACTGCACAATTAGACACGACAAAGTCGCAACAATGTAAACACAAAACTGCACCTTTTTCCCAAATGCGTCATTATTATTTTGAAAGTCAAACAACGCTAACTTCCTGTGGTGCTAGTTTTAAATAGCTTGACGCCGCTCGTCTCATCTCCCTGTGCGTGAGGACGTACTGCAAAAGATTTTCACTTCGGATACTTATTTTCCATTTCACATTTCCAAAGAAAAACCGTGGCGTCCATGTCCTCTTGGCCATTTAAAGAATAAAAAGGCAAATAAAGAGAGGGAGAAAAATCATAAATATGGTCATATACACTGAGTGAAAAAAGAGTAAATAAGAACTTAGTTTCATTCCACTACTACAAATGAAACGTGAAATATAACATAGCAATACCAAGAATAAACTAGGATTTTTTGTTGATATTTTGGGATATATTTATAATCTCAGCCTCAAGGAGCCGCTGCAGAATGTCCTAACTTTTATTATTTCTTCCAACACAATCCGTTTTTTAACAACTTTATTTGAATATTTTTGCAAATACCATGTGATACAAACACTGTTGGAACAATTCGGCATCGTTCTCCCAACGCAGCCAGTCTCTGTGCTGCAGGCAGGCGCTGACGAGTCAGGACTCGTCATTTTTTGCAGCGGAGGCCACCTTCTTCACCCGAGGTTAATGTGGGAGGCAACATATCCTCCCTCCCATCCATCCATCCATCCATCCATCCATCCATCCATCCACACCGGAGCCTGGATGGATCCAAACTTCTTTTTTTCAAATTCGCACACAGTTCTGCTTTTTATTCGGCATGTAACCCGGGTTATTGCTCATTTTCAGCCCGGTTAATGAGCGTTTTTCCCCCCATGGCGGACTAGTCAGCTCGGGGATCCACCGCCCTGCATAGACGGTCCTCCACACCGACGGGAATACACCCAAGTCAGGGTAGAAAACGTATAAAGTACTCGGTGTTTCAGGCTCAGGAGGCTCCTTTTGCCGGGATGTGAACGCGGACGAGGCGCGCCGACCTGGCGGGGATGATGGTGAGTGAATGATTAACGCGCACGGTGCGTCTCTTTTGTCTCAGACACACACACACACACACACACACACCTGCTGTCAAACGTCATGGACCCGGTAGTTTCGATGGAGATTGACCAGAAGAGGAGGAACAGTGGTGTGTTGAATGCGGATGGGGGTCAGCTTGTTCGTGTGTCGGATTGTCAGGTCGCTGATGTCTGACCCGGATGGCCGCATCAGGCTCGATCATCCTGTCAGAGTCGATTAGTTCTGTTACAGCAGACGGATGCATGGGTGAATAGATGATGCGTTTTACAGAGAGAGGTGTGTGTGTGTGTGTGTTCCTTGTCATAACTCAGTTTAATCTGAGATTCATCTGGATAGTTTGCACAGATCGTGAATTAGGACTCTTGACAAGTGATTAATCGACAACAAAGTGTCAAACACTCACGTGAGGGTTTACCTCTTTCCTCCGTTTTATGGCTATCACTGTAAAATGAATATCTTGGATGACTCCAAAAGGCCCTGGATGAACTTGGAGTGTGATGCTTTTTAACATGTCTTTTCATTTTTCCTCTTCCTGTGTGTGTGTGTGTGTGTGTGTGTGTGTGTGTGTGTGTGTGTGTGTGTGTGTGGAGCTTTGGAGGAGACACCCAGGGGTCCTCCCTCGCCTGACGAGTTTTATTTTAGCTTTATTAATTATAAAGTGATGACAGAGAGAGGAGGATGATGTGGTACACGTAATCTCTCCGCCTGTGTGTCTGTGTGTGTGTGTGTGTGTGTGTTTGTGTACATCATGACTCAAATAAAACCCTCTGCCTGTAATGAATGCTGCATTTTTCAGTTCATTTAGTCTACTTTTGGTTTTCATATTTAGTTTTATTACCTGGTTAAAGGTTGACGATGTCCATCCCAGAGTTCTAACCCAGTTCAAGTTAACTGGATCCATTCTCCCTGGAGGTCATTGTAAGGCATTCTGGGAAATGTAGGACATTGCTAACTGAAGCAAACAGAAGTAAAAGACAGTATTTCATCTAAAACAAAAGACTGTTTTGAGCTTCACAGACTGAAGTTGATATGAAGCAGTGAGAAGATGTTCAGACGCTGCAAGCTGATCCAAACCCTGCAGACCTTCTGCTGGCTCTGTGTCTCCACTGTGTGTGTGTGTGTGTGTGTGTGTGTGTGTGTGTGTGTGCCATGCCAGCGTCTTATCAGCGCAGTCAGGCGGCACGGCTCGAGCTCTGCAGCCCGTCGGGGGAATGAAAATGCCACAACACGTTGCTTCGGATCCGCTAGTGGGTCAAAACTTCCAGCATGGTGCTGCTCGCCTCGCCTGCCCTCCTCTCGGCCCCCTGGCTGTCTGAGCAGGGTATGGGGAAGGCACCGTTTGTGTTCTGGCTGCAATAGCTTCACACCTAGGGCTGGATCCGGATATTCCACTGTTCGGATATTTGTTTGTTGGGTAGCTATTTGTTAAATAATTTTTGGGATTCAAATAATTGTTTTGTTTTCTGTAATTATGATAAGACAGATTCAACTTTTGGAGAAACGCAACCCAACGTTGGTGGTCACGGTGCGGTGGCCATGGTGCGGTGGCCATGGTGCGGGGGTCATGGCGCGGGGATCATGGGGGTCATGGTGCGGGGGTCATGGTGTGGTGGTCATGGTGCGGGGTCATGGTGTGGTGGTCATGGTGCGGGGTCATGGTGCGGGGGTCATGGTGTGGTGGCCATGGTGCGGGGGTCATGGTGCGGGGGTCATGGTGCGGGGTCATGGTGCGGGGTCATGGTGCGGTGGTCATGGTGCGGTGGTCATGGTGCGGGGGTCATGGTGCGGGGCTCATGGTGCGGTGGCCATGGCGCAGGGATCATGGGGGCCATGGTGCGGTGGCCATGGTGCGGGGGTCATGGTGTGGTGGTCATGGTGTGGGGGTCATGGTGTGGTGGTCATGGTGTGGTGGTCATGCATGGTGTGGTGGTCATGGTGTGGTGTGGTGGTCATGGTGCGGTGGTCATGGTGGCCATGGTGCGGGGCCATGGCCATGGTGTGGGGGGCCATGGTGCGGTGGCCATGGCGCGGGGATCATGGGGGCCATGGTGCGGTGGCCATGGCGCGGGGATCATGGGCCATGGTGTGGTGGCCATGGCGCGGGGATCATGGGGGCCATGGTGCGGGGCCATGGCGCGGGGATCATGGTGTGGGGTCATGGTGCGGTGGCCATGGCGCGAGGATCATGGTGTGGTGGTCATGGTGCGGTGGCCATGGTGCGATGGCCATGGTGTTGTGGTCATGGTGTGGTGGTCATGGTGCGGTGGCCATGGTGCGATGGCCATGGTGCGGTGTCATGGTGCGGTGGCCATGGTGCGGGGTCATGGTGCGGTGGTCATGGTGCGGTGGTCATGGTGCGGTGGTCATGGTGCGGTGGCCATGGTGCGGGGGTCATGGTGCGGGGTCATGGTGCGGTGGTCATGGTGCGGTGGCCATGGTGTGGTCATGGTGCGGGGGTCATGGTGGGGGTCATGGTGCGGGGGTCATGGTGCGGGGGTCATGCTGAGGGGCCATGGTGGTGTGGGGTCATGGTGTGGGGGTCACGCTGCGGTGGCCATGGTGTTGTGGTCATGGTGCGGGGGCATTGTTTAATTGCATTTATGTGCTGCAACCTGCAGACAAGTTCCCACATACTCTCCACCTTCAAGTTAGAGATGCAAAGATTAATGCATTAGTTGTCAACTATTTAATTAATCACCAACTATTTTCATATTCCAATAATCGGTTTGAGTTTTTTTATGAAAACAAAATTAACCTTCTCTGATGTCATCTTGTTAAATGGGAATATCTTCTAGTTTCTTCTCTCCTCTGTGACAGTAGACTGAATATCTTTGAGTTGTGGACAAAACAAGACAGGATGAGATGAAAGGAAGTTAATGAAGAGCTTCAACTGTAAAACCCCACACAGGTCTGAGAATCTGCAGGAAGCATGTCAGCGTTTCCCACGAGGCGTTCAGGGTCCAGCAGTTATGATAGGTGCAACAACGTGAGCTAATTAATGTAATCTGAGAGCTGCAGGCTGCTGAAGGCCTGATGTTGTGGGAGCCGACAGGTGCAGAGAGGCAGACCCAGAAGAGTCTCCTGAAAACTGTTGCTCCTTCCTGCTGCAGGATTACCGTAGGGCTGCAACAAACCATTAGTTTCATCGTCAATTAATCTGTTGATTGTTTTCACAATTGATTGATTAATTGTTTGGTCAGAAAAATGGTGAAAAATGTGATCAGAGTTTCCCAAAAAGCCCAAGAAGACGTCCTCAAATGTCTCAAAGATATTCAGTCTACTGTCCCAGAGGAGAGAAGAAACTAGAAGATATTCACATTCAACACGCTGGAATTAGAGAACTGTTGCTGCTGTTGATTCTCATTGAGCTCTTGCCACTAGAGGACGTGGCCAGCTGTGCCTTTTATCTGCAGGTAGCTTCTGTGTGAAAATAGAAATGGAAGTGCACGATCTTCTGCTCGGCTCGTTATTCTCTGTGGCTGAAGTGTTGAAGCCAGAAATAATTGGGTTCGACCCTCCCGCTGGGTGATCACACGGGTCACACTGTCGTTAGAGGTGGCATGTAAGGGCGAGCAGAGAGGATCATGGGTTATTCCTGCACGTGTCTACCGTCTGTGTCACTGCAGAGTGATTAGCTTCATTGGGTTTTCTTTTGAGAAGACATCAGGACAAATGTTTGGTTCTGACACGTAATATGAATCCAGTCCTGATGATGATTGATGGTTTTAGGGTTGTTGTTGGGATGATAGGTGGGTTGTCGGTGGTTTCCTCTCCTTGTGTTGTCTTCCCTTTTCCCTTTTATCTCAACGTTTTTGTTGCTTTTTACAAAGTTTTTTTATGACGTTTTTGTATTTTTGGGGATTTTAGATTTTTTTTTCATTTATTTTGGCGCCTTTTCCAACATTTTTCACCCTTTATTTCGACTTCCTTTATTTTTAATAATAAAAAAAAACTCTGAAAACTGGTCAAATTTGACCCAAAGACAACATGAGGGTTAAGATATGATAAGATAAGAAAAACCTGTTATTTGTCCCACGGTGGGGAAATTGCAGTTTGCAACAGCAAAGATAGGTAACAGAGATAGATAAATGTACAAAATATAATTATTAATTATTAAATTGAACTTGAAAATTGTCCAAATGACAGATTATGCACAGATGTAATGATAATGGCACATGGGATACAGGATATATTGCATGATATCTGATTATACATGATTTGTTCAAGTGTGTTTTCCTACATGTTCTTGCTGGAGATATGAAGTCTCTTTGAGGTCTCGTAACTTTTTTGTGATTTTCTCCTCAACTCGATTTTCTCCATTCATCGTTTGGTTTATAAAACATCAGAACAGTGGCAGCACCTTTCACATTATCATATCTTTAATAAGATCTTTATTCGTCTTGTGCTGTCCGACTAACACAGATATTCAGTTTACCATCATGTAAGATTAGAAAAAAAAGCAAATGTCACATTTGACAGCCTTGAACCATCAAATGTTGGACATTTGTGATGATGATTTCAGTTTGATTATGAAAATAGTTGCTGATTCCTTTTCTTTTAATTAACTAATTGATGCAGCTCTACTTGAAATATGCTTTTCATTTCACATTTAGCATAGTAAGATGCAATGACAGCGACTTGTCACCATAGATGCTTTTGCCCAGAGCACCTGACACCAAAATGTGTCTTTCTCACCTAAAAAAGGAAGGATGACAGAAGAGAGGTGGCTGTCTTTTTTCCTTTTTTGTGGAGTTTAATGTAACCTCGTTCTGTCTCAGCTGCCAGACATACGTACATACAGTACTGTAGTAGATTTTTTCAGATCAATGTCCTGTTGGTGTAAAAGAAAAAGAAGGTCTGTTATGTCCACTGAAATTACAGAATGAGACCACGACAGATGGAAATGGAGAAAAGCGTCCCATTCTTCAACTAGCCGAGGCTTTAAATTGGCCCAAATTAATCTCTGAGGTTGTGTCTGCTCATGGGAAGGTACCAATCAGAAGTTAGATAGGGTGCTCTGCACAGTTTAGTCACTAAGACCTGCTGTCACTGGGTTGTCCCTTCTGTTAAAACTAAACAGCAGTCACGAACACAAGCATCCTCATTCTTTCTTTACACCTGTGATTTCCTGACATCCCACCTCAAAAGAAAGAAATACTGAGGTGATTTTTTTAATTCTCCAGCAGCTGTTTTTCTTCCCTCTGTCGAAGTTTCTCCTCCGGGGAACAAACATCATTGGTATTCCTGAGCGTCTCCCTCGGGGCGACGGGGGAAACAGTGAGCTGGTTGGAGGCTGCTCGGTCATACTGAGCAGCAGGATGGAGACGCTGGGAAGTAGAGAAGCCTTTATTGTAGGAGGGCGGCAGTTATGTAACTATGTCTTTCAACATGCTGCTGTGGGTCTGACGACACCTGAGAGGAACCTGCAGGTCAGTAAGGCCCGCTGTGAACCCCGACCTCACCTCCACACGCACAACACTGGGTGAAACTTGGTAATCTTTATGTCTGCGCCGCTGAACGGATCCAAGGATTAACAATGCTTGTCTATTGTTCTGCAGGGAGGTTTATAAAGTATAAAATATAAACCCCAGTCAGGAATTTGAACTTGCATGTTGGCAGGGCCTGGCTGGATAAAGCTGCCTTGTTTGCATGAGAAGTTGTGTTTCGGGGCAGCCCTGCGTTGATGTTTGAATCCTGAGTTTATGATGTTTTTTTACATATCTGAGACTTTCTTTAACTGCTAAGACCTAATTATATTCCACCTGTTATCTACACATGTAGAAAAATGTCTATTTTCAATTAAATGTAGTTATTAGATATACATATCATTGGCTATTTGCAAAAAGGCCAAACACTGCTGCTTCCAGCTTCTCAGATGTGAGGAGTTACACTGAGTAGTTTTGGACTGTTTGTCACACCTTGAGCTTTGGGAACCATTTTGACATTTAATCGACTGAAATAGTGTTGGATGCTGCCCTCTCAGCAGTGAAAAGAAAACCGAGTCTAACACGGACAAAGACCTCAGTGTCCTCCTCCTCTTCTCACCGCTTCCCCATCACCAGATTCTCCACATTCGGTCCAATCAGAGGAAAATGGCAGCAGCCACACGTGGTTTTTCTAACTGGAACAGCAGCCTTATGCAACCTGCTCAGAGAGCGTCTGAGGAGGTGTGAGAACGCCTCGGCCTCTCGGCGCCGGCGGTCGGGCCTGACATCTCGGAGTCGTGCGGCTGTTTGTGGGTGAGAGCTGTCGACCGCTGCAAATAACATTCATCTGCACGTAGTGTTGTTCTGGTTCTGTTAAAAAAAGACCCGTGAGTCTCCGTTTTCCAATTAAGTTCTTGCACTTTTAAGGCTCTAGCTTTTGACCCAAGGTGTAGATTTGAAGGAAGATGTAAAATCTCTCTGTTTCTATGAGAAGGAAAAACATTTTGAGCTGAATTGAAAAGATTTGGAAGATCCTGTGCAATTAGGAATCAACTTCATTAATGATTTCTATATGAGTTTTAATAAAGAAATCAAAGTGGACATTTTCCCCCAAATGTTAAACTCTTCCTTTAACAACATACTCATTCCTAAAATGTAAGTGATTTTACTTAAAAAACCAAAACTTTCATGGAAATGCACTTATTTTAATTAAGAAAAGTTGCTGGAACTAAGCAAAATGGGTTTAAATCTTTTTTATCGTGCTGCAGACAGAATACAGTTTGATCCAGATTGACAGACACGAGCGTTTGGACTTTCAACGTCAAGAAGAAGAAGATTTCTTCATATTACTCACGTCTTATTGGACAGCTCGGTATCAGTGGCGTGTCTGATTGGATACAGAGGACACAGAGAGGACACAGAGACCCCTCCGTTAGGAAAACTACAGAAGAAACAAGTTTCATCCTGACTTTCTGAGCCGACGTTGGCAAACTTCCCAAATGTAATACATTATAGATTACTAGTTAATTAGTCATATTACAATATTACAGTCTCTGAATTGTAATGTGTTACACTACGTTTGGGTTACTTTTGAGTTACTTTCACCAAACTATCAGCGGACGTTTGACTTGGCAGCTAGCGTGTGAATTTCACCACCGGGTCAATAAAGTTTCCTCTTTATCCACTTCATTACATCATAGATTATTCATAATATTTTGTATAGTTAATATGGATAGGCAAAGTAACTAAAGCTATGCAAAATAAAGATGTAAAACGTAGAATAGGCAAGTAGGAGAAAATAAAAATACTCAATTAAAGTACCTTACAGTTGTATTAAAGTATGGCGTAGTTACTTTCCACGGCTGATAAAAGGCAGTGATGATATCATCGTATCATATTGCCGTAGCAAGCCTAAACATTCATTCCCAACATCATATTTCTATCTTTCAGCAGCTCGGAGACACTGCTGTCCCCCGCCGACGTCCTGTTGGACACAGATGTTGTCCATGCCGTCTCTGGTTCTGGGTCTGACCACGGGGACAGAGACGGACCAGCTCGCTTCAACGCAGCGTAATAACTCCTGAAAATAATATCCATCTGGCAGATGTGTCTGTCTCTGCAGTCCGCTCAACCATCGACCACAGCAGCAGGAAACACTACTGTCAAGGCTTTAAAAAACCAAACACCACTAAATGTTGCGTTAAAATGCGTTGTAGCTCGCGTTACTGAGATTGTAACGAGTATAATAGTACCAAAATGTAATTAGCGATGTGTTATATTACTGCATTACAGCATTAAGGAATACATCACTGTCATTGTGTTACTCCCAACACACTGATTCTCCAGAATTCTTCAAATTCTAAGTTTTGTGGTGACAGAAGTCAACGTATACACTATAGTGTTCATATACGGACAGTATTTCTTGAAAATCTAGTTTGTAAATGATTCCCCACGTTAAACTCTAACCTAAAACCTGGGTTTTTACTTAGTTTTCTTTGGAGTATTTCCATTAGTCCCTGCAAAGCAGAGCTCCTCTGTCATGCCTCCAGCTGCAGCATCGTCCTGCTGCTGGAGCTGCTCTGTCCTAACCCATTTGACCTGCCTCCATGTTTCTGTGACTGAGACACGTGATGACACACACACACACACACACACACACACACACACACACACACACACACACACACAAACGATCCTGCTACCACCGGCCACATCCTCCCCTGTCACGTTTCCCCCTGCACCCCCAGCAGTATTGATCCCCATGTGCCGAGGGATGGGCGGTGGACGTGCCAGGTTATCGGCAGGACGATTGGCGACAACCTCTCTCTACCCAGGAGCTGACATGTGAGCCGGTGACACACGCAGGCAGCTGGCTTTGATCTGGTCGGGAACAGGCCTGTTTTTGGCAGACTCGGCCACCAGTCTGTTACCTTGGATGGCTCGTGGACAGCGCCGGGAGACAGAGAGAGAGAGATCTGGGTGCATCATATGCTCCTGCTCATTTTCTCATTCCCCTGCAGACAGCGTGGAGAGGGAGGAGAGGTTTTTGGATGAGGACATGTTGCAGCCTCGGCAGATTTCTCCGGTCAGTGATGGAGAGAGGAGATTTCACTTACTGGACATCATGACTTCAGATCAGGTTGTGCCATGGATATGCATTAACATTATGGATTAACAGCTTTCAGTGGGATTGTATCTTCATGACAGGGTCAACCATTATTATTTTATAAAATCCATTTGTTCAAATGAATGATTCCAAGAAAGTTTTTGCTTGTTTTACAGCATCATTTATTGCTGAAAACACAATTTTTATAATTTAATTTTGCATAATGTTATCCAAACCTTCTGTGCTCAGTAAAGACTAAACAATATGCTCAGTTATTGTGAATAAAGTTTGATATTTTCTCAAACAATGTAAGGCTGCAACTTTGCAATTAATATGCAGATAAATGTCATAATTCCCTGAAGTCAAAGCGTGACATCTTCAAATGTCCAAAACCCCCAAATATTATGTTGATTATCACATAAGATGAGCAAATCCTACTAGGAACTAGTGAATATTAACTCAGTTGTCAGTCAGCTCTTGATTAACTGACCAGTGATATGAGCTGTCTGAATGTTTTAACGTGGTTTTGTCTGGTTTAGAGAGTAACAGAGGGTGATATACAGGACATTTGTTTTGTGGTGAGATTGAACCAAAACTTTAATGTTTCAACAATGGTCCTGTGTTAGACTAAACAAGCTGCTAAGATTCAGCACTCGGTTATTGTGAATGAAGTAAAAAGTGTCTCAAGGGACATTGAAAGCTTTTTTTGTAACATTTAACAGTTGCAACACTAGAAAGAACGCAGAAAATTGAATCATGGGAATTGTTGCCCATGCAAAGAAATTTGGAAAGCAGTGAGTAATGCATTATGAGACAGTTACATAACCCAACATGGTGGGAAGGCCACTGGCGTTTTTTGCTTTTCTTCTTTCCTCTCCTTCTCTCCCTTCTCTGTCACTTTACCTCTCCACTCCAGATGTGTCTTCCCCTTAACCCTTTCGGCACGTCTGCTGTGCAGATGTGCAGAGTTTTTGCCCACCTGCTTTAAACCCACACCAGATAAAACAAAGCCTAATTTCATCACTACATGTTTGTCTCTGCCAAGAGAGCTTATGGGCTCAGCTGCTGTCTTACATAGATACTAAAGCAGTGTTTCTCTCTGGGTTTATCTGAGTTTAGGCTATAAGAAGTCTTTCAGGGAGTAAAACATGACTGAATGTGTCTGAACCCTTTGAAGGCATTTAGTTTTCAGTGTTCCTATTTAGATGCAGGTTTGTTTTTATGTGTAATGACTTTCAGAAGCCTTACAGTGCATTTAGTTTGACCTTAACACTGAACTGAAGTGCTTTGCTTTAGCCGTTCCATTGGGGGAGATCTTCTGCTATCCTCCACTACTTTTCTTTTTGTCTTTCCTACTTTGACGTTTTATTTTGTTGCCAAGTTTTCTCCTTCCTTCCTGCTGCTCTTCCCTATTTCCATCCATCTTTGCTTCCTGCTTTGCTTCTTTAGCTGATGTCAAAATCACAAAAACTCTTCCTCTTTTGTCCCTTTTGGAAGATGCTTCCCCAGGCTGCACATAAGCGAACATCGCCAGACATTGCTGTGGCTGTTTTCCTGATCGATGTGTCCTGATTGGATCCAACTGGATCATCCCAGCAGCAGGTCCAGGGACAGTCACGCTGGTTAGTTGCGTCATATCACTTTGTGTCCCGCTGTTACTCACCGCCATCGAGCTCTGGCGACACTCGGTCACGTTGGTGCTTGTTGATCTTTTCTTGTTGGAGAAATCTGTTGGTGACGCATTGACAGAAGTGTGAAGCTCTTGTTTAACTCTGCAGACTTGATGTTTTTCAGTTACACCGTCCTCCATATTCGTAGTGGTGTCATAGTGTCTTTGGTCATTTTGCACATGTGCTTAACATTGATTTAACAGTGCCCTTTAATTTCAAACCTCAAAATAATTCACTCAACAAAGTGCGAGAGCAAAGCAACATCCAAACTGCTGCAAGGAAAACACAGAGGAGTTGGATGCTTCAGAGACACAATCTCAAAATCTAGTCCAGGGAAAACGCACGTTTGAGATGACAAACATTTAAAAGTTAAAGTAATGATGATGCAGGAGGCAAGAGTTTAGTTTCTATTAAATAACGATGTTTTCAGATGATGTTGAAGAGACAGAAGCAAAGAAGGAAGGAAAGAGTTGGATGGAAAGTCTTGTCTCGTGTTAATTAGATACATGTAATTAAAGTCAAATGTTCAATACTTCCTGCTCAAAAATGGAAATGCTCAAACTAAAACACCAAACCTAAAACAAGAGTTGCAACAAAACTAAATGTTAATTATCAATAATTAAATCTGTTGATTTTTCTTTTTTTCTCCTTGATGAAAATGTCAAGAAATACTAAAAGCTAAACCCCCGGGTGATGCCTTCAAATGCCTCGTTTTGCGTGACCAAGAGTCCAAAACTCAAAGATATTGGCTGTGTCTCAAACCGTCCACTTGCACACTTCAAACACTTAGTTTTAAGTTTATAGTGAAACGTCCCGGATGACCCCCTAAAATCAGTCAAAAAGTTCAGTGTGGAACGATGGACCCTACTCGGGAAGGAAGCCCTCGACCAGCAGCTGATTGGACGAACGCGCCGCGCCAAGAGAAATAGGCCGTACAGTTAATGAATCTTTCTTCATTTCAGATCGACAAAGGTCAGTTTAGAAGATTTTGGTCCGATTCTGAGAGGCAACGAGCCGGCCGTTCCTCATTTGCATACAGGAAAGCAGGCTGGAAAATCACGTTCACATGCATTGCGTTCGTCACGTTCATCCCGCTCGTCATTTCCAGTTAGTGTTTTAACAGAAGTGTTCATTTTGGGGCAATACTAACCATCAAAAGTGGGCGCTACGGCAGGAAGTGGTCAGTGCACATTAGCAGAGTACTGAAGGAAGCATGAGGAAGGAGACGCAGCGAAAATGGCTCTTTGGATGCTGTTAAATTTGATCGCTTGTACACAGACTATATAGACTGTGCAGTGCTTTGATACACCAGATTAATACTGGACATTGTAAACATATGGCTGGCCAGACACCAGTTGATGAGGTCACAGGAGTTTCTGCCTTCTTATTGGCTGAAAATACACAACAGATGAGTTCAGTCAGAGAGGATTAACACAGCTGCTGTCACACCGCTGAAGTATGAGTCTTAATAAGTTGTGTACTCTTTAAATCTTATTACTATAATAATCAAAATGCTTTTTATATTAGTGCATTAGTAATTACGGCTATGTGGGTTTGTATGTGAGGAACAATAATGAAAGTACAGCTGAACCTCTTTCAGTAAGAGACTGTCCTCTCCCAAAAAAACGCTCCCATAGGTCGTTTGTTTAAGCAGGAAATAACGATTCATACTCCGTTTATAGTGGTGGCGCCCGACAGGAGTGTAGTACAACTACTACACCAAGTAGAGGAAGTTGTTGTTCGGTTATTGATGAAATGCAGCATGCATGTGTTCTTATTGTTCTCATGTTTTTAAATATATGCATCATGATCAGATTTGATGAGTCACAGGGTTATGAAACCTTCAGAGCTCTCTGTGCACTATGCAGATATCGACATTAGGACGTTTTTACAGGAAGAAAACACAAATGAACAAGAGACAGACATGTGAATGTGACCCAGAAAACAACATTAACAGAAAATGTAAGTTATATTCCTCCAACAGGGTGAACCTGAATAAAGGGTGAAGTCAAACTGATGGTGTTACTAAATGGCTCACAGGCTTTTAACCCTTGTGTTGTCTTCCCGTCAACCATGAAACATTAGTATCGCTTTTTCTGACATTTCTGTCACTTTTTCAATGTTGTGGGTGCTTTTTTTGATGTTTTTTAAGTTATTTGATATTTCTAATGTTGACATTTTCACCCATTTTTGACAACATGAGGGTTAAACTGCAAAGATGATGTAATTATGTGATTATATAAATGATGCTCTCAACGTCTTTTTGATTGTTTTGATTGTGACACAACATAACTCATGAATGAATCGTTGTTTAACACCTGACTGAAAGATTTTTTGATATTAATGAACGTCCGTTACATTCAAGCCGTTGCCAAAAGAAAAAATGCTATTTCACATTATTTCGGACCATTATTATTACCATATCTGTGTCTAAAATGCTGGAAAAGCTAAAGCAGACACTCAAAACCTGTCAAAGAAGTCCACTGGGGACCAGCTCCAATCATTAGATGTGAGAAAGTCTTTTAGTCGATGCTCATGTTGATTTTTCATTAATTTGGCTGGTGTGGAGCCCAAACGGCTTCACTGCTGCACCGGAGCCTTATGTTAGGCAAAACCTGTCTGGAAACATGACAATTGTTCTTAAAAATGTAGATACCTGTACAATAGCTGCTGCCAGGCTGCTTTGCCTTTGTGTTGCTGGCTGTATATCGGGTCCACAGCTCAAATACACAGATGTTAAATTCATTGCTTAGTGGTTGTTGTTGTTTTTTACCGAGAGAATAAGCAGTGTTAAGACGTCATCCTGGCATTTCTCAGACATACTCACATCTTTTTAGAGTAGCCTAAATAAATGCATTGATTATGAAAATAATTGTAGCAGACTTCTAATTTTGTCCTTCAAATGTTTTTGAAAACTGATTAAAAGGACAGACAGAACCGTCTTTTATAACACACACACACAGAGACACACATACAGACACACAGACACACACACACACACACACACACAGACACACAGACACAGACACACACACACACACACACACACAGACACACACCCACACAGACACACACACACATACACAGACACACACACCCACAGACGCAGTGAGACACACACACACACACACAGTCAGACACACACACCCACACAGACACACACACACACACACAGACAGACACACACACACAGACACACACACACACACACACACACACCCACACAGACACACACACACACACACACACAGAGACACACACACCCACAGACGCAGTCAGACACACACACCCACACAGACAGACACAGACACACACACACACACACACACACACACACACACAGACACACACACACACACAGACACACACACACCCACACACACACACACACACACACACACACAAACAGACACTGACATATACAAGCCCATTCAGAGGGAACAGACAGGGCCACCGATTGGTTCTCAGGCTGTTGCTATGGTAGTTTAAGCTGCTCTCTTATTGGTGAGGCTTTGGACCAGGGCCAAATGCCGGCTGGCCTGTCAGCATCCCTCCGTTGTCGCGGCAACAGACAGGAAGCAGGGCCCGAGGAGGGGAACCATGGAGTTGTTGTTGTTGTTGTTGTTCCTGCTGATCTGGAAAGCAAAAGAAAGAAACAACTCGTCGTTTATTTTACTACAATTTATTTTTCATGAGGATAATCCGTCTGCAAACATAAAAACACATTTTTGATCTGCGGGACAAAACGGCTTAATGCTTACACACACACACACACACACACACACACACACACACACACACACACACACACACACACACGGGGTCACCCGGCAGCGACCTGCTAATCCTCCACCAAAAGATGATTATTAATATGAAATGTCTGGATGAAAATGTAGAAAGAATATGTCTGTGTGTGTATTTGAGTATTGCCAGTGTGTCTGACTTTGTTCTAAAGATAAAGATATGGTTTTCACTGCTTCTGTTGTGGCTTTTTAACAAATCCTTCTGTCTAAAACAAATCAAAACTAGAGTTGATGTACATTTGAATGTGCCTGCACTACTTTTTTCTTCCTTCACCGAGTCTTTCCTGCTGTGTGAAACACGTTGCCGTCAACATGTGAGTGGTTTTAATGTTCCTAGCCTGTATGTCCACAGGTGATATATAAGTTGGAGGATAGAAGAAACGTGTTGATAGAGGAGGAAATGTGCTGTGTATCCATTGGCTCAGGACTCCCAGCTACACCACAAAACTCCGCCTGAAACCACAAATTGTCCTTTTTACATTTGTTTTTGTGCACAAACAAGACGAAACATGTTAATTAAGTTAGTTAAGTAAGTTTTAGAGTAACTTATACCATAAAAACTGCTGAGAGCTCAGAGATTAAATTACAAATACAGAGAAGTTAGATATACTGTGTAATAGTTTTGGGGCATTTTGGGCCTTTAATTCCACAGGACAGATGAAGAGAGAGAGATGTATCGATATATATATATATATATATATATATATATATATATATATATCTCTATCTATATCGATGGATTGTCATCCACCCCTTCATGAATCGACCCTAAAATAACTACATACCGACCGAGGAAGGGAAGTGAGTCATGAAAGTGACGAGAAATTAAATGTTAATGGGGAGGAGGAGGAGTGGCATCCGAGTCAGGTGACAGGTTTGCAACAAGAAGCAGATGATTAAGAAATGGAAGGAGAAGATAAGGAGGAAAAGTAAGGAAGTAGGATGTGAGGGAGAAGGAAGCAAAAGAGGAGAGAGGAAAGTGGAAGGAGGATAGGAGAGCAAATGAATATCAGTGCTGAACTCACCTTGAGATGGAGAGAATAACAAAAGCTAGAGGGGGAGGAGAGAGGAGGAGGCGTGGGAAGGAAGTGAAAGAGGACAAGATTGAAAGACAGAGTTGTTGTTTTTAATGTTGTTTAATGCACTTTTTGACCAATAAAAGTCTCTTTTAGCGCTTGATTTAGTAGCTCAGTATGTTCCACGAGATCTTTAAAATCCTGGACAGTTTGTAGAATTTAAGAACTTGTGGTTTATGAGATAACTTTTGTATATTATATCCCCATAGTTTCTAGTTTATATATATTTGTGGATGTTCTTATGGTAGTATATTTACACTGCTATATATAGCAATAAGCCCTTTGTTCATAGTATGAAGGGTTGAAACCGAGTGATGAACAGTTAGGAGGACGGGCAGGAAACCCAAGAGATGTGATGATGAAGGCAGCAGGAAACCAGCTGAAAGACGGTGAAAGAAGGTGTAATTTAGTAAAGAAAGGAAAGGAGAAAGTCGATGCAAATGTATTTACCAAGTGCTGTTTACAAGGGACGTTACTGGAATACAGATGAGGTTGCAGGAAAGGAAACAAAAGGAAAGGATTATATGTGAGAGAGCTGAGGGATGAGAGGCCGTTACACAGAACAAAGTGTGTAAGGACAGGTCAGAACAGTCTGCATCGAAGGAAACAAAACAACAATAGATGGATGTAAATCTGATATAAAAAATAATATAATGACATTTAGAAACAGGCTGCAGGGGAAAATACTAGATAGATCCAGTAGCTAACATAAGATACTTTATTGTGTTGCAACACGGACACAAACAAGATCAAGAAAAAAGCTGCAGGGAAGGAAAGGAAAGGTGAAAACTCTGAATGTAATAGTGATACAATGCACTAGAGAATGGCACACCACAAAGGTTTAGGACTGTAAAGAACTGTTAGATAATTCATCATTTTTTCAGATTCTCATGTACGTAGAAGAGACTGACTGAATGAACGGCTGAGAAAAGAGCCTTTAGAGTTAGTTGTTTTCCTTTGTGCCTGATCTTGTTCTTAAACGCCTCCTGATTTGAGAGAGAGAGAGAGTGTTAGGTTCAAAGACTTTAATAACCACTTTAGTGACTTTGCAAAGGGGAAAAGTGCCGAAAAAGTATTCAGCAGTCTTTTTTCCGCCCTCTCATCCCCTGCGCGGCCGTTTTATTAAGTGAGCGTACACAGAAAATTGATTTACATAATGGGTGTAGTATATAATTGTTTAACATAAATGTGGGTTAGTTCATCATATTATCTGCTACACTATTGGTTAAAGAGAAACTGGGTGTGCTAAACAAGTTTTAAGGAAAACACAGTTCATAATAAAGAAACAATAGCTCTTTCACACAGTCCCAGCTGCAGATTAATCTAATCTTACCCTGCTGGCCAGACACAGGAGGGTCGGGCTCTCCTCGTCTCTGGGCTCTTCTTCATTTTTCAAGGTTTCAAAATATTCACATGATAACTTTTAAACAATAATACTTGTTCAGTTGTCATACAATATAACTTTGTTCAGTCTCCACAGAGAGGGAGGCTCTGATTGCCCTCGCCCGTCCTGCTCAAACACCGCTGTTATCTGAGCTATTATTATCCGCTGTTTCCGCCATCGAGGGATGCCACACTGTGTCTGCAGATTTCAAAGCCACTTTATTAACAGGGTAACAGGGGTGTTTTTCACGGTCTGCTAAATAAAATTGATAAAACTGCAAAGCATGGTTCAAATTATACCGCCAGTTTTTCAAGGTTGGTTTCCAACCGGCCATTGATCTCAGTTACTATCCATCCATCCATCCATGTGATCTCAGTTACTTTTTCTGAAAATCAACATGCAGACATTTTAAAAGCGATGATCAGTCATAGTGGACATTCACAAGAGAGCTCTGCCTCAGCGTATCCATGACAATCTATTACAATTTTCAAAAGGATCATGTGACCTGGGTGTCGTTGTTGTTGGAGTGTCCTTGAATGCCCCAAATGTATTACCTTACAATGTGCATACGATGTTCTTGTCTTGATATTACCACACATGCTTAAGGCATTTGTTGGTGCTGTAGTCTGCAGGAAGTGACGGCCATGTTAACTCTCTGTCAACAGGTGAAACCATGCGGCTGTGTGGCGCTCCGTAGCCGCCCCTGTCCCTCGCCTCCCACCTGATCACCTCTCCACCTCCTTCCTTCTCCGTCCTGTTCGCCATGACGACCCCTGTGGAGCTGCTGCCGTCCCAGCCCGACCAGGAGCTGAGCCCCGAGCGCCTGGATGGCTGCGAGGATATCAGCGGCCGCTACAAGGTGGTTCCCTCTGTCATCTGCTCCATGTGCTGTCTCTTCGGCATCATTTACTGCTTCTTCGGTGAGTCCTGGTTCTAGTATGGGATTAGAGCTGCAAAGATGAATTAAATCCACTAGTTAACTTTTACAGTAGTCTACTGTTTTGATATTCAATTTATCGGTTTGAGTTACGTTTCTTATTCCAGCTTCTTAAATGTGACTATGTTCTAGTTTCTTCTCTCCTCTGTGACAGTAAACTGAATATCTGAGGACGTCATCTTGAGCTTTGGGAAACACTGATCAACATTTACCGACATCTTAGAGAACAATTTATCCATTCATCCAGAAAATAATCGACAGATTACAATGAAAATACTCGTTAGTTTCAGCCCTATGTGTGATTGATTACAACCCCGTTAACTTATTGCAGGCTATCGCTGCTTCAAAGCGGTGATGTTCCTGACCGGCCTGATGTTTGGCTCCGTCGTCATCTTCATGCTCTGCTACAAGGAGCGCGTTCTGGACACCCAGCTGAGCGTGGAGGCCTCGCTGGGCATCGGCCTGGGCATCGGCACGCTCTGCGGCCTGGTCACCATGCTGGTTCGCAGTGTGGGCCTCTTCATGGTGGGCCTGCTGCTGGGCCTGCTCGTGGCCGTGGCCACCCTGGTGGGCATGGAGGAGCTTTCCGACAGCCCGTCCCGCTCCGTCTGGGTGACCCTTGGCGTGCTGCTTGGCCTTGGCATGCTGTTCGCCGTGCTCACCCTGCAGTGGCAGCGCCTCTTCACCACGCTGTCCACAGCCATGTTCGGTGCTGCAGTCATCACTGTGGCGCTGGACTACTTCGTGGAGATCTTCGCCCTGGTGCTGTACATGTACGAACGGATAAAAGTAGCACCCGGCAAGCCGGTGTGCTGGCTGACGTGGGTGGTGCTCGGGGTGTGGCCTGCCCTCACGCTGCTGGGCGTCATGGTCCAGTGGAAGGTGACCGCTGAGGGATACTCTCATACCAAGGGTGAGAAAAACTTGTGCTGTTTTTTTTGTGGGACATGTTGTTCATTTCTGATTAGTCTCAAATGAATGCTTTACACGCCAATAACTGTGTGCACAGTGTCCGAATTTAACTTTCTGACTCACCGGCCAAGTTGGCAGGTCAATAAATAAATAACAAGCCAATCATCTTTATTACCGGTCAAAATATTGAATTATGTTTTTCACAAAATATCAAAAAAGTGCCAAAACCATGACCAATGCGACAAAATAAGTTGAAAATGCTGTCTAATTAATTAGCTAGCTGTCGGGAAGCAGAAGTGACGTGCCGGCTGGCGTTCGTCCCCGTGCAGCTCCGACCTGCAGACAGCAGAGAAACAGAATAAAGTAGCTGCAGCTTCACCAAAATGAAGACTGAAAAACATTTACCCACCATGTAGGTGCTAGCCCTCAGAGATTTACTCGCCAAGCAGAACATTATCCCCCGTTTGGCGCTTGGCGAGTGTTAATTTCAGACCCCGGACGTGCCTCTGTCCTTCACAGTGATCATCAGCCGGCAGCAGAGGAGGATGCAGGTGATGCGGATTCGTCAGCGAGACGATCGCTATCGCAACAAGAAGAAGAAGAAGCAGCAGCACGGCTCCTCCTCCTCTCACCATAGCAACCAGGCCAAGCAACTTCACCCTGAGCCCGCCTACCGCCGCAAGCCCAACCCCATCCGTCGCTACGACACAGACGTCCTCTCGCCGGTGAGGAACCCGGGCTCTGTTTTCATATTTGCTGCTTGTTCATCACTTCCTGCCGTATTCATATTGTTGTATGGGGGGCTTGTTTGTGCTTTGTGTCCACATTTCTGTTTGCTGCGATTTTCGACCAATTTTTTGCCAAAAGATCAGTTGATTAGTAGATTTTACAAACAATCATCCATAAGACGAATAACTTTTTTGCAGTAACAGTGGCGTGAGTTCAGGCACCTGTCGGACATCTCAGTCGCTGTATAACTTTAAAAAAAAACTCAAACACAAATCATAACTATAATAATTTTATTAATGATCCTTCTGTTGTGTGTTTGATCCAAAGATGCAGTGAAATAGTTGACAGATCATGTTTTCTCCCTTTTTATTTTAGTTCTTGCAATTTAATTTGTTTAATTTTCTACTTTGTAGTTTTTTTTAAGTCGTTCATTTTTCTATGAATGCCTTTGTTTAGTCTTGAACCCCTAGTCGTTCTCTGCCCCATCCAGAGCTACATCCAGAGTTTCCGAGACCGGCAGGTGCAGGTGCAGCCCGTTCCGAGCCGGCTGGTCGGCCGGCCGCACACCATGGTGGATATCGGCTACGACCGCGACTCCACGACGCCCCTCACCGCCGCTGCAGGACCTTCACTAAATGTCTAAGCACTCCCCCGTCTCCCAGAGGCCTGAACACACCACTCAGGACACACCAGGGAGATCCTCAACTCTGACCACTACCCCACCTGGGTGTCATCACGCCTGTGCTGGAACGACCCACTGCTGGGTTTTAATGCAAAGATTCTGGGTTTAAACATAATCTGGGTTTAGCCACACCCCTCAGAGGATGAAAATATATTTAGGGCTGGATTTACCCACAATGCAAAACATGTTTAACCCTTTTACTGATTACATTTTGAATTGTAAAGCTGGTGCAGAGGTTTGGCTGACCTCTTTTCCCTGTCTGTTGGTAGATTCACGTGCACAAAATGCAGGCATGCACTCACAAAAAAAAAACACACACCGCAACTACAATCTTAAGGGTCGAGGGCCCACACCTTTTTGTCACCGCCTCAAGTCAAAACCAGATCAGGGATTTCAGTTTCAGTGCAAACCCGCCTCAGGTTCAAACACAGGCATCATATAATATATATAATATAATTGAGATACACCTTTGCTCCTTAGCGCGATGTTTCTACTGCTGTTGCCGATTTTCAACTGACGGTGCAGAAGCAACTAGTTCCTCCGCCTGTAGGCGTCTTAAAAGTCCAACAAAGATCCTCTTTAAAGCTACGTAAGGATCCTTAAATGCAAACCGGGACATTTTATTTGCTTTCTGTGCCATCTGGACCACAAAAACCATCCTTAAATATGGGAGAGAGGTCTTTAATGTATGATGGGGAACCCTTTGTCACCCTTGGTGCTGGACGATACACTTCTTCAAGCGTCAAACTGCTCTCAGATGGCCGGGGGAATCGATTTAAACAGGTGCCTTGCCCCTCTGTGGACTGTACCATTCAGCAACAGGAGGGGGGTTACTGGCAGATCTCCCATCGATGGCTTGTTTTTGCATTAAATGGGATCACAGAGGAATTATTCAGGGGGGTAGCCATGGGCTAGCAGGGTTAGACATATAGTTGGAGGTGGCTTGTTGTCTTCACAGATGCCTGGATATACAAACAGTCCCGTTTACACTGGCACCTTGTCTGAGATATCACACGCATACCAAGGGTTTTGAGCATTTTCAATCGAGAACCACACGTCCCTTATACGCTGTTGAGCAGAGAAGTAATATTATGAATCCATAAGAATAGCTGGAAGATATTTTTCTGCCATTGTGTAAATCTTTCTCTCCTTTAGCTCCTTCCTG
Organism: Etheostoma perlongum; assembly: GCA_026937815.1. Classification (NCBI taxonomy): domain Eukaryota; kingdom Metazoa; phylum Chordata; class Actinopteri; order Perciformes; family Percidae; genus Etheostoma; species Etheostoma perlongum. The sequence goes on from CM049394.1 coordinate 14,848,975, forward strand.
TTTTCATGCTGCAAAGCAATCGAAATCTGCAACAGAAGCGGGACGGAGCTAAAGATCTTCTCCGGGATGGTGAGATTTGAAAATCAGCATGAGAATTAAAAGGATAATTATGTGTTGATATTAGAAATGTGTCTCCAGGCTGAGATGCCAGTGTAAGTAGGGCTCAGAGAGACTAGTGGCCATAACACCTTGTACTTAGCCCAACAACTCTTTCCATCGTGTGCATTGATTTTCTTTATTTGGGATAACATAACATCTCTTGTCACCAGTGAAAATGTGAATACCTTGATAGTGTCTTTACCTTGTGGGGGGAGGGGGGGAATTTATTCATCCGTGGGAAACGGAAATGCATGATCTCTCCCCTCCGTCCCGTCCCCCGTTGGCCCTGGGGGCTTCGTTTTGGCCCCCCCACCCAAACACCCTCCACCCTTTCATGTGCATTGATGTGAAATTTGTACATAAAACACAGCACTTACTAACTTATTTTTGTTATTATTACCAGTTAATCATCTTTCCTCTTCTTTTCTTTGGGATCTAATTTAATTGCACAGTGTTCTTTTTCCAGTGGAATATTTATTTGCTGATGTATTTATTTCTCGAGCCCTTCTGTAAAGGAGAGTCCATTGTCATCATTGTGGGCCAGCAACTCCATGCTTTAAAAAAAACAAACATTTCAATTATGACTATGATTATTAAAGCATGTCTTCCTATGGGCCTGTATGTGATCAATGTGTGTGAGTCATCTTTTAACTGAAGGACATGCAGACGTCAGTCAGCTGTAGCAGAAAATCCACTTTACTTTAATTAGCAAGTAATATTTGAAAGTCACAAGGGATTATCCCTCCTAAAAACAGCACCCCCCCCTTTCTCTCTTGTATCTATATTTTTCTACCTTGCACAACCTCTTTCCTCCTATCTCTCGCGTCATCTCCTTTTAATCTCCTCCATCTTCTCCTTTTTATCTGTCCTTCCTGTGTCCCTTTATTTCAAAGCACAAACACACACACACACACACACACAGTTCAGCCCGTCCTCCTTAACGCTCCTGAAAGGACAGAACAGGGACTGCCCTTGACGAAAGCTGCTGTGTAACAAAAGAAACCAGAAGAAAAATCATAATGCAAAAAAAATGATTTCTGCATTTTTGGTTTGGATCCACTTGCACACTTTTGGGGTTTTAAAAGAAATGAAATGCGGAAGCAGAGGATTTGCTCGGTTGATGTGAAACAACAGTCATTTAACTGGGATTGCAGAGCGGGGAGTGTATGCAGCACCGAAGAATTTAAAAAGCATAAAAATGCTGTTTTCATTGTTGTGATTTGAATATTTTTCCGATACATTGCAAAAATCTCCATCTTAACAAGTCTTTTTTTTTTTATCTATAACTGAGTGTTTTTTTATTCTACTGCAGCGCCCTATGTTATTCTTCTCATTTTAAAACACAGATTCAATTCTTCAAAGTAAATGCGGTGTTCAGGTGTCAGTTATACACACATGACTATTAGATGGAGGTTTTTGTTGCAGGGTAGCTTGTGCACAGTTACACACATGGATGTTGTATCCAGCTCAAGAACACCTAAGAGCAGAGATAAATAAACCTGATACAGTTGTTGACACCACCCGCCTGCTTTAAATTCACATATTGCAGTCTGTAAAGTCTTTATTCTATTAGTTTTATTCGCTCATCTTTCTTGTTTGTGTTCTTCTGTCAGTCTCCGAGAAAGACGGATGTGTTGTTTTTTTGTTTCTTCCTATCTTCTCTCCTGCAGACCGTTACATGATGTCTTTCTGGTGCTGCGTGGACTCGCTGACGACCTGGAGGGCAGAAACACAGCGGTCAGTAGACTTTGGAATATATTAAAACACGCTTAGAGAGAGATAAAGACACTGTGTGTGAGTCAGGACATGTGCTCTCTGCCTGAATGAATGCCTCTTTTATTTGAAGGTGAAAGAGTCCTGTGATTATCTTTTGAGGATCTGCTCACAGCTGGAAGAAATAACCTTATAGTGGAAGGTGGTAAAACAGCTCAGAACACCTGTCCGTCAAGTTCACGTTCAGTAGCATTTGACTTGTGTTGTCATTACCTGTAGGTATAAAACTGCTACGTTTTTGTACAACATAGTATTTATCTGTCAAAAAACAGCTAGCAGGCATTCTTAAATTCATCAGTCTTTGTTACTGTTTCTAAAATGCACTTCACAAATCTTCTTATGACATTTTTCAAGTGTAAACAGGTTGAAATGCTATATATATTCTTTGTTTTAGGAGAATACGACTTGTAAAAATGTGTTGAAAAGATGCAGAGGCGTTTGGGGTGCTGAGGTGGAGAAAAAAAACGCAGCATGCCATCCTTCAACAAAGTCAACAAGATGGAGATAACACGCATATTTTTTAGAGAAAAACACGAGCAACCCCGACTCGTTTTAACACGTCTGTGTTTGTCATTCATTGTCACATTCCCAGGAAGCTGCGGGCGCACGTAGCATGTTTCCACTGAGGTGGGACAGGAAGTCTGGCTGCCACTGTGTGTGTGTGTGTGTGTGTGTGTGTGTGTGTGTGTGTGTGTGTGTGTGTGACATGGGAAAATCGTCCCAATATCGTGCAGCAGGTCATGAGTGCTAGGTAGGCCTATTGTACATTTAGCTGCTGCTCAATGAACTATTATCCACTTTTACTTTAAAAATGAATGAAGAGGCAAAGAGTTTGTCTTTTTCAGTCTCAGTGCAGAGAATGGACCCTTTGGCTATTTATATCCGGGTTAAACCTTTAGGACCTTTAACGTGAGCCCGGACCCGGTCTAAGTTCTGATCAATATCAATGTAGGCCCATTAGAGGGAGATTAAAGGAGTCAATATGTGAAAAAAATGCTGCTTGTCCAGGCTGAATCCTTAACCCTCTTATTTTTTAATGTTTTTGTTCATGCTCCTTGTGTTTTGTGGATGATAGAACGCAGAGAGGAAAGAAAGATTATTCTGCATTGGCACGATGCTTTCTACATGCTCCTAACAACTAAAACCAGGTCCCTGTCTCCTGCAGACTTCAGGGTGTTTTACCTCTCCATCGCGGGTTTCGATGGTCTTGATGAGAACCGTTTTCTTTGAATGCATCTCAGAGGAGCGCTGCTGGTGCTCGGGGCTGGTCTCTATTTAAACACAGCCACAACGTATCATCATCAAAGACACAGAAGATCATAATATTCTGTGGAAAAACACAAACTACACAAGCAGATATGTTAAAGTTATACTTTTAGCGTTTTAAAGTCTCCCTAAAATATTATATTGTATGGCAAAGGATTCAAAAATCCAGCTGGAGAAGGTTATTAAATTAAACCATTGTAGCATTATAGTCTAACTTGTATTTAAACTCAACCAACACATTGATTTTGTTCATTATATTCAGTCACTTCTGATGGATGATGCCATGTAAAACATGGCCATCTGTGCAAAAACAACAAGAAACATGCAGACATATTAAAGTTATACTTTTAGCATTTTGAAATCCCCCTAAAATATAATATTGTATGGTGAAGGATCCGAAAGTCCATATTCTAACGCTATTTGTCTTATTATATTGAGTTCCACTTCTGATGGATGATGCCATGTGCTGCTTCCACTTGGCATTTACAGTACAGT
>CM049394.1:14855107-14982607 GCA_026937815.1 Etheostoma perlongum
TGTGTGTGTGTGCGTGTGCGTGTGCGTGTGTGCGTGAGTGTGCGTGTGCGTGTGTGTGCGTGTGTGTGTGTGTGTGTGTGTGTGTGTGTGTGTGTGTGTGTGTGTGCAACCTACGGTGCCTTTAAGCGAATCGATCTCGCAGGTGTAGGACTGGATCTGGTGCCTGAACTCCATGGTCTCCTGCCGGGCCTGCTTCAGCGCCTCGTTGTTTTTATTCACTGCTTGGTTCAGGTCGGTCACCTGCACAGACAAAGGTCAAAGGTCATTATTACTATTAACAAGAATCTATTTATTTATAATCTTTAAAGCCAACGTGTCATCATCCCTCTCTCACCTTTGACTTGTACCAGTCCTCGGCCTCGGAGATGTTCTTGGCGGCGATGCCTTCATACTGGGCTCTGATGTCTCGCAGCGCCGCCGTCAGGTCCGGCTTGGACATGTCCATCTGGATCTGGACCTGAGACTCCTGCATCTGCATCTGCAGCTCGCGGATCTCCTGTAGGAAGAGGAGGAGGGGGGGACGAGGGGGATGAGGGGAGGTTAGAGTGGGAGAGCGGGGGGTTTTGGTCGCATTTTGAAGAAGCACAGAAGGGATTAAAAGGGTTAATTTTGCAGTATGTGTCTGTGTGTTTGTGCACATGTCCATGTGGGAATAGGAGTAGCAACCAACCAGTAATAACACAGTAATAACACCAGAGAACTGGCCAATACACCTTAAAGGGTTAAACTCCTGTGGCAAAACATCTAGATGCATACCTCGACTGCTTGTGTGTGCCACTTCAAATATGTCCTACACTCACATGTGCACACATTCTGCTTTGCTTCTCTGTCTAATAACTAATTAGTAATAACTAATATGGTGTTATAATAATAATTTATACTGTTTATTGATCCCCAGAGGGGAAATTACCATTTACACTCTGTTTTGTTAGTAATCACTACACACAGGTCTGAAATACACACACACACACACACACACACGCTCAGACCTAATCATGCACAAATATAGAGATGTCAGGGAGAGTGGTCTGCAAGCTGGACCAGCGCCTTGAGCGGTTGGGGGGGGGGGATGGTGCCTTGCTCAAGGGCACCTGGCAGTGCCCAGGAGGCGAAGTGGCATCTCTCCAGCTACCGATCCACACTTTGTACTTTGGTCCGTACGGGGTCTTGAACATGCAGAGACCCTCCGGTTCCCGACCCAACTCCCTCCGGGCTGAGCTACTGCTCATATTTTGATTTAGCCGGACTTAAACTCGTCTCATTAAACACGTTTAGGTCTGGATAAAGGACAAGACAGCAGTACATGGTTTCTTGGACCCGTCACATAGCAACACTCAGCAGTGGGGGTTGGGGGGTGTCTCTGTGTGATCATCCTCTGTCACCCTGATACCAAGCCTGAAAAAACACTAATCACACCACTAACACTGCTGAAGCAAGCACTTGGCTTTGGCATCATGTAGCACGTCTTATCAGTGGCTGGTAACACACACACACACACACACACACACACACACACACACACACACACACACACACACACACACCTAAGCTTACAGGCCTCTGCTGTTCAGAGACGTGGGCGTCCACTGCTGCTACACTGAGTAATTTTAGGAGTACATCTGCTGTGAGCTCTGCGGCAGCACTGCTCAGGCCTGATGCCAACGCACAAGCTTTGTGTGTGAAACTGTATACTACCACAATCCGCTCGTCTGTTATCTCTCGCACACACACACACACACACACACACTCACAAAGACGGACTACACAACAGATGCTAATAGACAGATACATCCCGTCACACAGAATACACACAGAACACACAGAAAACAACAGAACAATGATTTTGGTTTATCATATATATATATATATATATATATATATATATATATATATATATATATATATATATATATATATATATATATATATATATATATATCAGCATTTGGTTTATCCGCTATAATCTTGGAATTAAGATCCTCTGTCCATTGTTTGAAACACATACAGTATCACTGGCAAATTGACCCTAATAAACCATAACATCATAACATTTGCACTTGTTGCATTGAACAAAGAGAGAAACAGAAGAAAAAGAGGAGCACCTCTTCATGGATCTTCTTCAGGAAGGCGATCTCCTCCTGCAGCGTCTCGATGCGTCTCTCCAGGTCCAGACGAGCCAGAGTGGCAGCGTCCACGTCCTGCAACAGTTATTCAACTTGGTTTGGCCCGTGTTCACGTGAGATTTACAGAAGAAAATATAGCAAAAAGAAGTATCATCTATCGAGAGAACTTAAATACTAATATAATGCCTGAGCAACTCACCGCCCTGAAAGCAGCCAGGTTGTTCTCTGCGTCCTCCTTTTGGAGAATCTCCTCCTGGAGTCTGGAGCAGGTGATGAGAGACAGTCATAACATGAGTTGTATTTGATTCATTGAGCAGGTCTTTTAAGGAAATTACTCTCAGAACATCGCCTGTTTTACTTATAATTGCTGCCAAATTGTCATTTATTCTTTTTGGGTGACCTAGAAGTAGTCAAATGTAAATGTACTGAGTCTAAAAAGCAGTTATCCCAAACTGTCAATGTAGAAATAACCAACGTTTGCGTAAACTCTACACAAAAAAACACGAAACACGACCCTTGGTATTCTCAGTGGTGGATAATTGTGAGTTAGTTGTTTCATCTGAGATATGAGATGTGGTTCAATAAACCATCTGCACTGAAATGTGAAAGACAAGCAACATCTTTATGTAATTAAAGCTCTCAATTAATACAACAGATATTTTCTTAATCCTCTGAACAGATGCTCATTTTATTTACTAAGCCAGGAACCTGCTGCACATTTACAGTAAAGTTGCACTACTGGGCTGAATAAAATACAAACTCAGATAAAAGCTGCATTTCTTTTTTATTTTACGTGAAAAATCCCCCTCCAGTGATTATTTAATATTTAATATAAAGTGCAGAAGTGCTTTCTTCTCTTCTCTCTGAATCTGTATGAAACTGTCCTTTAATGTAAACCACAGAGGGAGGAAGGACAGATCATCAGAGGTTCTCTTTCCTCTCCTTTTATAGAAGAGGAGTGTGTGTGTGTGTGTGTGTGTGTGTGTGTGTGTGATGAGCTCTTACTTTGGTCATGCTTTGGCAGACACACACACACACACACACACACACACACACACACTAGTCCATCATTTCAATAGTTAGAGAAAAATCCTGATTCCAGACCAGTTTGCCTTCAAATGCAGTTCCTAATGTGAGGATATCTGCATTTTGAATTTTATGAATATAATATAACATTTTATATCAGTTATATGTAAGTCAACCTGAAACACACTTTAATATCTTCAAATGTTTAATGCTGCATCTGCATTTAACGTTGTTTTCTTACAATAATCTGACCAAACGTAACACATTAAAAGTCAAGGAGGAGTCCCTCAAGCACTAAAAGTAGTTTTAAGTATTATACGTAGTAGTTGTACTGCTTAACAGCAGCGGAGAGTGTAAATTGAACAATTTCAAGCAGTATTGGAAGAAGTGTTGAAATATTTAAACTGAGTAAAAGTAACAATACCAAAAAAAAAGTGTCACAATCACGAATAAAAGTCTTGCTTTCAATATTATCGTCATCATAATTTAATGTGTGTGAGACTGTAAGAAAGAGCGTTATATTATTATTATTATTATACTGGATTATTATTTTTGTTGCAGTTAGAAGAGAAAGCAGCAACTTAATGTTGCTTTATCTTGTGTTTTATTTAACTATCCCTACTAAAGCCTATATATATATAGATATAGTGTAAAAGATTAAAGTAGTGGAGAAAGAAAGTAATGTTTTCTTCTGCCTGTAAATGAATCATTAATTCTATTTTTAATGTTTTTAAGAGTATTGTGGGTGTCTCCACGTCTGTTATGCAACAGTCCAACACCTCCATGCTTCTGCTGTCGAGTAATGGACGACAACAAGCGGCCTTAATGTCTGTCAGTCGAATCATATGTCATGCTGTTTATATCTTAGGTACTTCTAACCATCCTCGGCTCCGTCTGCATTATTTTTTGGGCTTTTCCGCCTTTAATTTTTGACAGGACAGTTGAGACAGGTGAGAAAGAGGAGAAGACATGCAGGAAATGGTCACAGGTCGGATTCGAACCCTGGACATCTGCGTCGAGGCACAAACCTCTCAGTACATGTGCGCCTGCTCTCCCACTGAACCACCCTGGGCACCTCTGCATTATTTCAAACCATCTTGTTCTTTCTCTCCTTCCTAAAACACACTCTGTAGGACGCGTCTCATTCACTCGCCGAGCCAGTAGGCGAGTTAAACCTCAGCTGGTCTTCTGTCCCGCTGCATCAACAATGAGTCATCCTCAATCTTCTTTTTTACGAAGTGGAAATGTATTTTTGTCTTTTTCATGATAAGCAGCATTGAAATATGAAATCAAGACCTCGACCAGTATGGCCAAAACTTCTAAGAAATGGTCTGAAGAATGGTCCGAAACTTTGGCTCATAAGTTGTTAAAATTATTCACGAAAAGCAGAACTTCCTGCATCATGATTAATCCCTCGGAAGGTCTTCTCAACATATACACAATTATAATAGGCTTATTAAAGCAGGAAATGTAAAGTATATATATATATATATATGTGTGTGTAGAAACACTGGCATGGTCTTTTAAACCATGTGGCCACAACAAACCGCAGCTCTTTCTGCCAACTGACTCAATCATCTACCACATCACACCCTCCTGTCATCCACCTCTCCATCCACACCTTCATCTACCCTGTTGTCGGTGTGAATCAGCAGATGACTTATTCTCTTCCTGTTTAATGGACTTTTAATGTCAAAATACCTTTTTTGTTACTTTTTTCTTCCTCTTGCTAAAAAACTATTAAAAAAAAATATATATATATACTTTCTGTCATAAACACACACACTGAGACACACACACACATCCTCTTAAAGGAGTACACACACACAATTTTTAAAGGAACACACAGCGTCTTGCCCCTCCCACCTGAGTTTGAGCTTGTCAACGTCGTCGAGCAGGTTGTCGCGCTCCACCTCTATCCGTGACCTCTGATTGGTCAGAATCTCCACCTGCCTCCTCAGCTCGCTCATCTCCTCTTCGTACAGGTCGGCGATGCGTGTGGGCTCACGGCCGCGCAGACGCTCCACCTCCACCGCCAGCGCCTGGTTCTGCTGCTCCAGGAAGCGCACCTTCTCGATGTAGCTGGCGAAGCGGTCGTTCAGGTGCTGCAGCTCCACCTTCTCGTTGGTCCGCGTGGTCATGAACTCCTGGTTGAGGGCGTCGGCCAGGCTGAAGTCCAGCGTCTCGCCCATGCCGGTGTATGAGCGGCCGACGGAGGCCCGGGAGGTGGCCAGGGGCTTCCCGAAGTAGCTGGAGGAGACCCGGTAGGCTGGCGTGGAGCTGCTCCGAGTCACCTCGTAGACCCTGGAGGAGACGTGGCCCCCGCCGCCGCCGCCGTGGCCCAGCAACGAGCGGTTGAGGGAGGGCGAGGCGTAGCTACCTTGGCCGAAGTGGCGGCGGTAGGAGGAGGCCGTTTGGGCAGAAGAGCTGTAGGAGGCCATGTTGGACTGGGGAGGGCTGCAGCCGACGGAGCACTGAAGGAGAACCGTCTGCCCCCGGCTATTTGTAGTTACCCCTCCCTCGGTTTTACACCGTCCTCCCTGTGAAGGCCTTCCTTGTCTCTCTCTCTCTCTCTCTCTTTCTGTCACCTTCCTTTTCTCCAACCATCTTCTCCTCCCTCATTCGTTCCCTCTTACTCCAAATGTTCATTTTCTCTCCCCTTTCTCTGCCCCTCCACATGTCCCTCTCTGCCTCCCTTCCTTTACCTTCACCTTCTCCATCTACCACTTTGTTCTTTATTTCATTTTCCATCTTTCTCTCTCCCTCTTCCCCTTTGTCCCTCTGCCACTTTCTCAATGTGTCCACATGTAATTGGCCTTGTTGTGCATTGCAAGATAATGCAGCCAAACATGGCCGTGGAGGTTGTACCCTACATCAGTTTTTATTATTTTACATTCCTCCGTCAATGCTTTGCTTCTTGGGCAGCTACACGTGCTACAGAAGGCCGGTCTGAGTCCCATATCCATGAGTTTGAAGGCTAATCAAACCACAAAACACTGCACACTAGTTTAAAACTACAAGACAGGGATGTAACTCTGCAAAGATGTTACGGCAACCAGGAATGCACCTTGCATTATATTTTGTAGGGCATGCTGTGTTTGCAGGAGTCCTATGCAGAGGCAACTCTAATTGAAATGAATGCGTTTTTGTCTTTAAATGTAACCAAATCTTAACCACAGCGAACACTAATGTGGGCGTTGACGACAAACGACCTAGTGAGTCATTTAGTTTAGGAGACTTGTTGAAATCCTTTTCCCCTGCGTCTGTGATCTCATGACATAACGATGTGAGGATGCGAGGATGGTGGCTTTGAAAACGCTGTCGTCCTCACATGGTGAGGCACGGCAGGTTGTTAATGACGGGGTCTGTGGGAGTGTGTGTGTGTGTGTGTGTGTGTGTGTGTGGGGTGGCTTTGACTAACCTGCCTTAAAAAGGAAAACTATCCCATCCTGAGAGACGTACAGTGTGTCCCTGCAGGCATTCCCAGAGCAGGAGAAAGACAACATTCCCAAACAATATGCCTCGTTAATGCTGATGTCATTAGAGTGACAGTGAAGTGGATTTAAAGGGAGGTTTTCCTCTGCCAGCTGACACGCTGGACTCAAATGTGCTCTCATGTTGTGTTGAAAATGTGTGAAAAAAACATTCAACACAATTTCTGAATGTCCTTGCATTTCCAGTAGTCACATTTTATTTAAAACTTGGTTTGAGAGAATCAAATCAGCTGCAAAATCTGTGGGTCGCAAACAGTTTGATGCAAACTTTCTTGTTATAAAATTGATTTGAGATTGAGATGCACTTTAATCTGTGCAACATCAATTATTTGAATATATGTGTGCCCATTGCATCCCAGCCCCTGCACCTCCAGCAAGCCTTTAGTTGGTGAGCTGTGATCTTTATGTAAATTACTATTGTATTAAAACATGTACACAAATAAGAAACTAACAATGAAACGGTGCTATTTCATTCATATTGAAGCTTAAGATGCATCATGGTGATTATTTTCCTTCACAGATTTTAAAACAATATAAACCAAACATAAACTGTCTTGTCATCATCTTGTTGTTGTATAACTTGGTCTGGCCTGTAGATTTAATATTTGGATTAAAGTCTTTAGTTGGTCTAAAGTACTTTAGTCTGGAGCACAAAAAGCTTTCACTGTCTAAAATCCTGCAGCAATCGAGGATTAATAGACCTTTCTCACTGCTGACTCCGTGACTCACGCAGGTAGAACTCATTTCCTTAATAATAATAATAATAATAATAATAAAAAAAGGCTGCAGTCGGACGGCCCGGTACCGTTCACGCCAGCTCACTGCAAACTTACTGGGACACTAAAATAGAGAGAAGTGTTGTGCCCACCATGAGAAAAGTCAGTCACTCTCTTTATTAAACTGTGTGATTGTGCCCACCATGAGAAAAGTCAGTTACCCTTAAAATGCATTAATGGACATGTAATAAAATACTTTTTTTTGCGTTCGGATGCCAGTAAGTGTCATGTGAAAGATGCTTGTAGAGATCACTTTTAACCACACACATTGTGATTTAATTTATAAGAAAATCACTGTAATTCCCATACAGTAAGATCTACTGCAGCCTGTTGCTCTCACATCTATTAATAGAGGTGTGTGTGTGTGTGTGTGTGTGTGTGTGTGTGTGTGTGTGTGTGTGTGTGTGTGTGTGTGTGTGTGTGTGTGTGTGTGTGTGTGTGTGTGTGTGTGTGTGTGTGTGCGTGTTTATATCGCCCTGGGCTTCCTCAAGAGCAGCAGAGCCGCTGTGAGCTGACAGCTGACATAAACATCTCTTCATCGTTTTCAGACTGTCCTCGTCTTCCTCCCTCCTCCCCCTCCTTCCCTCGTTGTTCAGGTCTATATAAGGCCGGTTCCTGTGCCGATACGGTGATGAATGGCCGCATCGGGGGAAACAAAGAGTAAACTAACATGAGTCAGAGACAGAAAAAGATACAAAAATTAAATAAATTAAAATCGGAGAGAGAGAAAGAGAGATGGATTCAAAATAAAAAGCATAATTTGGCGATAATCATGGCTCCCTGGCAACAGGAAAATGTCAGCATTCCTTTAGTTGTCGGGCAACTAAATGACGTAACTTTGTCACGATGCATTTTATTTAACTTACAGAGAATTTACAGAAGTGTAAATACCAGAGGCACCTGAATACATGCTTTAAAGGTCCCATGGCATGCCTTTATATAGACCTTAGTGGTCCCTAATACTGTATCTGAAGTCTCTTTATATAGACCTTAGTGGTCCCTAATACTGTATCTGAAGTCTCTTTTATATAGACCTTAGTGGTCCCAAATACTGTATCTGAAGTCTCTTTATATAGACCTTAGTGGTCCCCTAATACTGTATCTGAAGTCTCTTTATATAGACCTTAGTGGTCCCAAATACTGTATCTGAAGTCTCTTTTATATAGACCTTAGTGGTCCCCTAATACTGTATCTGAAGTCTCTTTATATAGACCTTAGTGGTCCCTAATACTGTATCTGAAGTCTCTTTATATAGACCTTAGTGGTCCCTAATACTGTATCTGAAGTCTCTTTATATAGACCTTAGTGGTCCCCTAATACTGTATCTGAAGTCTCTTTTATATAGACCTTAGTGGTCCCTAATACTGTATCTGAAGTCTCTTTTATATAGACCTTAGTGGTCTCTAACACTGCGGCGGGGCTGTGAAATGTGTAATGTTGTAATTACACCGCCTCGCCGCTAGATGCCACTGTCGCGCTGTGACTGGAAAACAACGACTGCTTCTTTCTCTGCAGCCGTCAGCTGATCTGTACACGCTTGGGTTATCGGGCTGTGCTGTTGCGCCGGAGTTTGAAAGTGTAATTATTAATGCAGGTAAGTGCCATAAAAATGAATATCGTTTCTGTGGTATATGTGGAGGTGTTGCTCCCTCACCGAGAGCTGCTTTGACTTTTGCCAGCAGAGGAAAAGGAGCGAAGAAGAAGCTCGAGTTGTCAACTAGCAAAGGTTAGCCTAGCACCCCTGCGTCCATTATCGGACAAGCATAGGCTTTCGCGCGATATTGTCAATTATATTATAAAGTTAAGGGGGCAAATGATTTGTTATTTACCACTTTGATAGTTCGTATCTTATTGTCTTTTTGTATATGCCTGGTCTTTTGAAAAAATAGATAAATAAAAGCTGAAATCTCGCGATACATGTCCGATGTTGGAACTAGCAGCCGGTAGCTTCCTGCCTTGCTGTCTCATTCCTTGTACACTTCATTATTTCCCCTTTTTTTTATCTTTCTTTATCCAGTCTTCGATCATGAAGAGCTCCAAAGAGGCCGTGCAGGCAGCAGCCAAAGAGTTCCTGCAGTTTGTCAACAAAGGAGTGTCTCCATATCACGGTAAGGTCTGGCACCAAACTGGGACTTTATTATAATAATCCTTTATTATTTCTCCAAAAGAGTAAAAGTACTAATACCACACTGAACATACTCCACTACAAGTAAAAGTCTTGCATTCTCTTACTGGAGTGAAATGTATCAGCAACATGTACTTAAAGTACTTAAGGTAAAAGTGTGTATTGTGCAATTAAAGGTTTTTCTTTCAGTGTTTATAACTGATCTTTCTGGATTAATATGACTGCTGCAATAATGTGTAAGTTGCATTTTACCAATGGAGATGATTATATGTCCCATATAATGCTTATTTTTAAGTTCATGCTTGAATTTGTGATCTCTACAAGAACATGTTTAAATGCTTTAATGGTCAAAAAACGACTATTTTGTTTGAATATACGTCCTCCTAACTCTTAATCTCCCCTCACAAAAAACTCAAGTCTCCTCTGACTTTATATTTCAGTTAAATTTAAAGTACTGTTTACAGAATCACACATTGCACTTTATATAATTTTAGATTAACAGTTTAGATTGAAATAAGAGAGACAGCGACAGCCTGCCAGATGTTTGGAGTCAGATATGAAGTACTATGTTGTCCAGTGTGAGATCACAAAGCCGCGTGAGTCAGCATTAAGGTGTCGAGTCGATCTTGAGCTGAACAGGTGACTTTGAGCTTGAGATAAGATAAAAATCTATGCAGATGAAACAGATATTTCACAATGTCTCCTACCTTTGACCTATGGCGTCCCACAGAGTGTCTTAAATGATAAAAGCAAAAGTCAACGTTGTATATGTTATTACTGGAGCGCTTGGATATGTTTCAGGCATGGAAGAAAAACCCTGATGAGTTATTAGCAAATGGTCCCAGACTTAAAGTCTAAATTTGAAGCTTTTTTTTGCATTTCTTTCCACATTTACAGCACAATTTCCTTTTTTAAACTTACTTTCAGTGGATCAGTTTTACCTTTTGGAGGAACAGTCAGTCAGTCCACACACCAAATACAGATTTAATGTGACTGACAACGATAGAAATGAGCTGAAAAGTAGAAAGCCAATAAAACGTTGGTACAGGGAAGGCCTAATCTAATACTGAGCAGTCGGTAGAGCCTCTCAGCCGAGTCTCTCTGTGTGTTGAAAAGCTGAATGTCATGAAAAATGGTAACCCGATCAAATCAATTTAATTGCCAGCAGACTGGTGGAGCTACTCCCAGCTCTGATAAAAACTCTCTGACTTTTACACAACCCAATAACTGTCTCTTCTTCTGCTCCCCGCAGTGGTTGAAGAATGCCGGCGGCGGCTGTTGGCGGCGGGCTTCATCGAGCTGAAGGAGTCGGACCAGTGGGACATCAAGCCGTCCAGCAAGGTCAGTCAGGGTCAGTGGTCCGCGGTGAGAGTTCAGGGGACAAACGTGTCAACATTAGCTGGGTGTTGTCTTGATTTTAGCCGTTTGACAGGTTTTTCTCCGGCCAGCTGGGTATTAATTGGGATGTGTGTATTTATAGGTCTATATGGGGAAAAATGAAACAATTTACAGGACATGAAATGTGCAAATGGTTGAATAGTTTTACATTTGGAATAGTGACAGACGGGTCGTGTATTGCATCGGCCGATACGTGGCTGCTGTGTTCGCCGATATGTTTCTTCCGGCATTATTTACAGACAGGCGTCCACAGGCAGCTCTGTGTTACTGGAGACGCTGCACATCATGCAGACACACTGTCATCCACACACACACACACACACACACACACACACACACATAAATACACACTAGCACCATGGCAGTCTTAAATTACAAATCAAGCACTTTATTTCAATGGCTACTTTTCAGGTTTATTGTTTTCTTAAATGATTTCAATGTGTTGACAAAGGACATGTTGTGATGACCTGATTATATCTGTCTTATAATATAATAATAATAATAATATAATAATAATATAATAGCCTTATAATGTCTGCAAGCAACGCATCATCAAGGCTTTGTTGTAGACGTTGATGCAGTGCACCCGTCCATATGATGCACATTGCCCAGATAATTTGGGTGATATGACTGCAGACGTGACACTGATCTGTAGTTTTGTTTATTATTTTTAAAGAAATGCCAGAGCAGGTTCCAAAAACAAATCCAGTGTGGCGGGGTTGACATTGTTATGATGTAAATCGAGGGAGCGAAAGCAGTATCGGCTCCAAATATCGGCAGCCCGTATCGGTCATCGGCTAAAGTGGATGGGGAAAAAATCCATATTGGTCGCTCCCTAATGTGGAAGAAGATTTATCAAACCAGTCTCCTTTTTCAAAGGTGTTAAAGGAATTCTTTTGGTGAATAATCCATGATTCTCATCTCTCGGTAGTACTTTGTGACCAGGAACTTCTCCAGCCTGATCGCCTTCGCTGTGGGCGGACGCTTTCTGCCAGGAAACGGCTTCTCCATGATCGGCGCCCACACAGACAGCCCCTGCCTCAGGGTGAGAGCCCGCCCACTTCTGCCTGTCAATCACAATCTTTAGACCTTGACTTCTCTTTATCGATCCTTTTGGGATGACTCCCGCAAGGAAATTGAAATTTCCAGCATCCGTTTTAGCAAGAAAAGACAGTATAAAGATAACAAAAATAACAGTAATAATACCTATAAGAACATTCGTCAATAAAAAGACATAAATTATCAGTCGAAAGTTTACTTTTCTTACATCGCTAAGCAGTCAGAATACTCTACTACTATATAAAATCGGAAGAAATCTGAGAAGCCGTTTAGACGTGTGACAGTTTTTAATGAGTGATGTTTCTCCTTCGGATGTTTGAGCCTCCTGTCACAGCGTGTTGTGTCCTGTTCGTTACATCAGAAGCCTTGAAGTAACTGTGCTTTAATGCAAAAATAAAAGAAATGGAAATCTGAGAAGTCCAGCATCCAACATAAAACATGAAAGTAATCAACACACCAGAGCTACGTTTTAGACTGTAGATTTAACCCTTGTGTTGTCACTTTTTCTGACATTTTTGTCACTTTTTCAATGTTGTGGGAGCTTTTTCAATGTTTTTCCCAAAGTTATTTGATATTTCTAACGTTGACATTTTCAGCTTATTTCGAAGGCTCATTTTTTTTGTGATGAAAAAACTGAAAATGGGGCAAATTTGACCTGAGGACAACATGAGGGTTAGGCCCTTCAATCAATCAGCCGTGCATTTGTTAGATTATTCGGTGTGTTTCCAGGTGAAGCCGAGGTCAAAGAGGACGAAGCAGGGCTGTCTGCAGGTCGGGGTGGAGTGCTACGGTGGCGGCATCTGGAACACCTGGTTTGACCGTGACCTGACCATCGCTGGCCGCGTTATGGTCAAGGTACCAGGATGATGATTATTATTATTATTATTATTATTATATTGTTGTCAGGGCTGTATCTGTTGTACAACCATGATCACAGTAGAATCTGTACAGGTGGATGTACTGACACTGAAGTATTTTGTGAGACAGTTGCAGTTTTGTCTTAAATGAAAGGATGAAAATAGGATGTAGAAGTACCATTGTCAGTTTAAATAGCTTATAGTTTTATTAATTGTTTGTTTAGAGATATTAAAACCCAGACGTGCGTGTTTTCCTCCTGCAGAAAGACGGCCAGCTGGTCCAGCGGCTGTTTCACGTGCCGCGGCCTCTGCTCAGGATCCCTCACCTGGCCATCCACCTGCAGAGAGACGTCAACGACTCCTTCGGCCCCAACAAGGAGAACCACCTGTCAGTAACAAAACCAGCAACAAAAACAAGATTATTAGATTAATGTTTGAACTTTAATTGAAATCAAGTAACAAAATGTCACCTTTATTTACTTGCAAGCAGCTTATCTTTTAGCTTTTTCAGTCTAGTCGTCTCTTTGTTAGATTTTGTTTTTGACTTCTCGTTTTGTAGCTCAGTTTGACTGTGTGTGTGTGTGTGTGTGTGTGTGTGTGTGTGTGTGTGTGTGTGTGTGTGTGTGTGTGTGTGTGTGTGTGTGTGTGTGTGTGTGTGTGTGTGTGTGTGTGTGTGTGTGTGTGTGTGTCTGTGTGTGTTTCAGCGTGCCCATCATCGCCACTGTCGTCCAGGAGGAGCTGGAGACGGGCTGTGCATCCTCCGGAGATGCTACCTGCGCTACTAACACGGTAAAAACCGACACACACGGTAGATAAATCTTTGTCATTGTGCTTAAAGTACAATGAAAATATGTGTGCGTGAAAGTTAAATAGAACAAAAGTTAAAAAGACTAATATGAATAACACTTGGTTTTGTGTTAGTCTCTTCTCTGATTCCTCTGATGTTTGCTACTTCTTCTTCTTCTCACTGCCCACATGGCCACATAACTCCCAGAATAAGTTATTTGCTTTACAGACTGTTTGGAGGCTGTTTTCTGCCAAATTTGCACCCCCACGTGTTTGTAGCTTCAGTTGCAAAAGCTAGAAAAAGTTTTGAAAGATGCTCAAATAATGACTTTGCTTTAGGCGTACTTGTGGCACATCCAGCGAGGAGATGGAAAAGTGTTTGATTTGAGAATGAGAGATGACGTGTTGTGTCCTCCGTCTTTAGGTGGAGAAGCACCACCCAGCGCTGGTGAATGTGCTGTGTTCAGAGCTGGGCGTCGAGCCTGAAACCCTGCTGGACTTTGAGCTGTGTCTGGCCGACACTCAGCCCGCGGTGAGTCTGCCCGGCAACCGGTGACAACAAAGCAGCAGATTCTCCTATTTATGAATTATGCAAAATATGATTGTATTTAATGAATAACTGTGGAGGACAAACAGCTTTGATCAGACTTGTTAACATCATGTCCAAACATGTTTTCATTAAAATAAATCCACAGTATTATCATTTATTATTTTTATTGAAGGGTAAAAGTCAAAGTACTTTTATTGGTCTCCCTAAGGTCACTGAGTAACTTACCTTGCTGCTGAGTTACAGACACAACGACAAGCACGGGGTTAAAAACAATTAAAAGACAAATGTACAGTCAACAGATGGGCAACTCGGGGGCAGATTTACCATTTTCTATACTAAAATAAGATAAAAGCCATACTTCAGACTTCAAAAAACTTGTTTGTCTTTAACTACAGACAAAGTTTCCTTATTATTATAATATTAATAATAATAATAATAATATGTTCAAGAATAATAATGTCTGTAATTATCTGTAGTTATCTGTAGTTATCCTGTAGTTATCTGTAGATATCCTGTAGATATCTGTAGATATCCTGTAGATATCTGTAAGTATCTGTAGTTATCCTGTAGATATCTGTAGTTATCTGTAGTTATCCTGTAGATATCTGTAGATATCCTGTAGATATCCTGTAGATATCCTGTAGATATCTGTAGATATCTGTAGATAGCCTGTAGTTATCCTGTAGTTATCTGTAGATATCTGTAGATATCGTGTAGTTATCTGTAAGATATTCTGTAGTTATCTGTAAGATATCCTGTAGTTATCTGTAAGATATCCTGTAGTTATCTGTAGATATCTGTAGTTAGCTGTAGATATCTGTAGTTATCCTGTAGATATCTGTAATATATCCTGTAGATATCTGTAGATATCCTGTAGTTATCTGTAGATATCCTGTAGATATCCTGTAGATATCCTGTAGATATCCTGTAGATATCCTGTAGATATCCTGTAGATATCCTGTAGATATCCTGTAGTTATCCTGTAGTTATCCTGTAGTTATCCTGTAGATATCCTGTAGATATCCTGTAGATATCCTGTAGATATCCTGTAGTTATCTGTAGATATCCTGTAGTTATCCTGTAGTTATCCTGTAGTTATCCTGTAGATATCCTGTAGTTATCTGTAGTTATCCTGTAGTTATCTGTAGTTATCCTGTAGTTATCTGTAAGATATCCTGTAGATATCTGTAGATATCCTGTAGTTATCTGTAGATATCCTGTAGATATCCTGTAGTTATCCTGTAGTTATCCTGTAGATATCCTGTAGATATCTGTAGATATCCTGTAGTTATCTGTAGATATCCTGTAGTTATCCTGTAGATATCCTGTAGATATCTGTAGATATCCTGTAGTTATCCTGTAGATATCCTGTAGTTATCCTGTAGTTATCCTGTAGTTATCCTGTAGATATCCTGTAGATATCCTGTAGTTATCCTGTAGTTATCTGTAGATATCCTGTAGTTATCTGTAGTTATCCTGTAGATATCCTGTAGATATCCTGTAGATATCCTGTAGATATCCTGTAGTTATCCTGTAGTTATCTGTAGTTATCCTGTAGATATCCTGTAGTTATCCTGTAGATATCCTGTAGATATCCTGTAGTTATCCTGTAGTTATCCTGTAGTTATCCTGTAGATATCCTGTAGTTATCCTGTAGATATCCTGTAGATATCCTGTAGTTATCTGTAGATATCCTGTAGATATCTGTAGATATCCTGTAGTTATCCTGTAGATATCCTGTAGTTATCCTGTAGTTATCCTGTAGTTATCTGTAGATATCTGTATCCTGTAGTATCCTGTAGTTATCTGTAGTTATCTGTAGATATATCCTGTAGATATCCTGTAGATATCTGTAGATATTATCCTGTAGATATCCTGTAGTATCCTGTAGTTATCTGTAGTTATCCTGTAGATATCCTGTAGATATCCTGTAGTTATCTGTAGTTATCCTGTAGTTATCTGTAGATATCCTGTAGTTATCCTGTAGATATCCTGTAGTTATCCTGTAGTTATCTGTAGATCCTGTAGATATCCTGTAGTTATCCTGTATCTGTAGATATCCTGTATCTGTAGTTATCCTGTAGATATCCTGTAGTTATCCTGTAGTTATCCTGTAGTCCTGTAGTTATCCTGTAGTTATCCTGTAGATATAGTAGTTATCCTGTAGATATCCTGTAGATATCCTGTAGATATCCTGTAGATATCCTGTAGATATCCTGTAGTTATCCTGTAGTATCCTGTAGTTATCCTGTAGATATCCTGTAGTTATCCTGTAGTTATCTGTAGATAGAGATATCCTGTAGTTATCCTGTAGATATATCCTGTAGTTATCCTGTAGTTATCCTGTAGATTATCCTGTAGATATCCTATCCTGTATCTGTAGATATCCTGTAGATATCCTGTAGTAGTTATCCTGTAGTTATCCTGTAGATATCCTGTAGTTATCCTGTAGATATCCTGTAGATATCCTGTAGTTATCCTGTAGTTATCCTGTAGTTATCCTGTAGTTATCCTGTAGATATCTTGTAGTTATCCTGTAGTTATCCTGTAGTTATCCTGTAGTTATCCTGTAGTTATCCTGTAGATATCCTGTAGATATCCTGTAGTTATCCTGTAGTTATCCTGTAGATATCCTGTAGTTATCCTGTAGATATCCTGTAGTTATCCTGTATATCCTGTATCTGTAGATATCCTGTAGATATCCTGTAGATATCCTGTAGTTATCCTGTAGATATCCTGTAGATATCCTGTAGTTATCCTGTAGTTATCTGTAGATATCCTGTAGATATCCTGTAGTTATCCTGTAGATATCCTGTAGATATCCTGTAGTTATCCTGTAGTTATCCTGTAGATATCCTGTAGTTATCTGTAGATATCCTGTAGATATCCTGTAGATATCCTGTAGTTATCCTGTAGATATCCTGTAGTTATCCTGTAGATATCCTGTAGTTATCCTGTAGATATCTGTAGATATCCTGTAGTTATCTGTAAGATATTCTGTAGTTATCTGTAGATATCTGTAGTTATCCTGTAGTTATCCTGTAGTTATCCTGTAGATATCTGTAGATATCTGTAGTTATCCTGTAGTTATCCTGTAGTTATCCTGTAGATATCTGTAGATATCTGTAGTTATCCTGTAGATCCTGTATTATCTGTAGATATCTGTAGTTATCCTGTAGATATCCTGTAGATATCTGTAGTTATCCTGTAGATATCTGTAGATATCTGTAGATATCTGTAGATATCCTGTAGATATCTGTAGTTATCTGTAGTTATCTGTAGATATCTGTAGTTATCTGTAGATATCCTGTAGTTATCTGTAGATATAGATATCTGTAGATATCCTGTAGATATCCTGTAGTTATCTGTAGTTATCCTGTAGATATCTGTAGATATCCTGTAGTTATCTGTAGATATCGATATCTGTAGTTATCCTGTAGATATCCTGTAGATATCTGTAGTTATCCTGTAGATATCTTGTAGTTATCCTGTAGATATCCTGTAGATATCCTGTATATCCTGTAGTTATCCTGTAGTTATCTGTAGATATCCTGTAGATGTAGATATCCTGTAGTTATCCTGTAGATATCCTGTAGTTATCCTGTAGTATCCTGTTATCCTGTAGTTATCCTGTAGTTATCCTGTAGTATCTGTAGATATCCTGTAGTTATCCTGTAGATATCCTGTAGTTATCCTGTAGTTATCCTGTAGTTATCCTGTAGTTATCCTGTAGTTATCCTGTAGTTATCTGTAGATATCCTGTAGTTATCCTGTAGATATCTTGTAGTTATCCTGTAGTTATCCTGTAGTCATCCTGTAGTTATCTGTAGATATCCTGTAGATATCCTGTAGTTATCTGTAGTTATCTGTAGTTATCTGTAGATATCCTGTGGTTATCTGTAGATATAGATATCTGTAGATATTCTGTAGTTATTCTGTAGATATCCTGTAGTCATCCTGTAGTTATCCTGCAGTTATCTGTAGATATCCTGTAGATATCCTGTAGTTATCTGTAGATATCCTGTAGTTATCCTGTAGATATCCTGTAGTTATCCTGTAGATATCTTGTAGATATCCTGTAGTTATCCTGTAGTTATCCTGTAGTTATCCTGTATTATCCTGTAGTTATCCTGTAGTTATCCTGTAGTTATCCTGTAGATATCCTGTAGTTATCCTGTAGTTATCCTGTAGTTATCCTGTAGTATCCTGTAGTTATCCTGTAGATATCCTGTATATCCTGTAGTTATCCTGTAGTTATCCTGTAGTTATCCTGTAGTTATATCTGTAGTTATCCTGTAGATATCCTGTAGTTATCCTGTAGATATCCTGTGTAGATTATCCTGTGTGTAGATATCCTGTAGATATCCTGTAGATATCCTGTATCCTGTAGATATCCTGTAGTTATCCTGTAGATATCCTGTAGTTATCCTGTAGATATCCTGTAGTTATCCTGTAGATATCCTGTAGATATCCTGTAGTTATCCTGTAGTTATCCTGTAGTTATCCTGTAGATATCCTGTAGTTATCCTGTAGATATCCTGTAGTTATCCTGTAGATATCCTGTAGTTATCCTGTAGATATCCTGTAGTTATCCTGTAGATATCCTGTAGTTATCCTGTAGGCCTCTTGTAGTTATTCTGTTATCCTGTAGTCATTCTGTAGATATCTGTAGATATCCTGTAGTTATCTGTAAGATATCCTGTAGTTATCTGTAAGATATCCTGTAGTTATCCTGTAGGCATTCTGTAGATATCTGTAGATATCCTATAGTTATCTGTAAGATATCCTGTAGTTATCCTGTAGGCCTCCTGCCTAACAAGCTTCATCCATCCTCTTGAATCATATTTCATCTGTTAGATGATAGAACGAGCCGTGCATGTCTCGTTTTTCTTCTCCTATGTTCTTCCTCTCGTCTCTGCAGGCGTTGGGAGGTGTGTACAAAGAGTTCATCTACTCTCCTCGTCTGGACAACCTCCACAGCTGCTACTGCGCCCTGCAGGTCACAATCCATGTTTAATTCCTTTGTTTTACCAATTCTTTGGTTTCCGTAGTCTCTGTGTGGTTTTAACCCACTTTGAGGTTCTCTGGAGGATCCCCTGCTGAAGTCCTGAAAGTCAAAGTAGTTGCCAGATAGCTGAAAGTATTCTCTGTGATTATCATCAACATCCATTCCTTTAATTTTAGTCTAAATAATTCCTGATTTCTGCTTTTCTAACTCAAACATTAGGGATAATTTCCTATAAATGAGGTTTATTGACCATAAATTCCAAAAATAACTGTGAAACTAAAGTTAATAAGTTAGTGTTACGTAGTGTTAAACGTCAAAAAGTGACAAACATTGAAAAAAAGGGACAAAAATGTTAGAAAAAGTTGAAAACATTGATTTAAAAAGCGCCAATAAAAGTGTTGATTTTCAATTTTGATGGGAAGACAACACGGGGGTTAAACAAAAAAGCACACAAGCCCAAACTAATGTATTTAGATGAACCCAGCAGCAGTTTTAACACCTGGAACTATTGTAGCTCCTAGCTTGAAGGTTTTGAACAAAAAACACAAATCCCAGTGAGACAACAGTCCGTCTCTGCTTCCCACGCCCTCATGTCTCTCTGCCGGTCTGCCTTTGTCTCTCAGGGGCTGATGGAGTCCTGCTCAGGAGACTCTCTGGCCAAAGATCCTAACGTCCGCATGATCACTCTGTACGACAACGAAGAGGTGAGTGTGATGGAAACTGAACCAGTCGGGAGATCTCCTCGAGTCCCTAATACTGTATCTGAAGTCTCTTTTATATAGACCTTAGTGGTCCCCTAATACTGTATCTGAAGTCTCTTTTATATAGACCTTAGTGGTCCCCTAATACTGTATCTGAAGTCTCTTTTATATAGACCTTAGTGGTCCCTAATACTGTATCTGAAGTCTCTTTTATATAGACCTTAGTGGTCCCTTTAATACTGTATCTGAAGTCTCTTTTATATAGACCTTAGTGGTCCCTAATACTGTATCTGAAGTCTCTTTTATATAGACCTTAGTGGTCCCTAATACTGTATCTGAAGTCTCTTTTATATAGACCTTAGTGGTCCCCTAATACTGTATCTGAAGTCTCTTTTATATAGACCTTAGTGGTCCCTAATACTGTATCTGAAGTCTCTTTTATATAGACCTTAGTGGTCCTCTAATACTGTATCTGAAGTCTCTTTTATATAGACCTTAGTGGTTCCCTAATACTGTATCTGAAGTCTCTTTTATATAGACCTTAGTGGTCCCTAATACTGTATCTGAAGTCTCTTTTATATAGACCTTAGTTGTCCCTAATACTGTATCTGAAGTCTCTTTTATATAGACCTTTGAAACTTTGAGTCATGTTTCCATCACCACAGCTGATATTATAAAGTAATATTTAACTTCATAGCTGCTGAAATGATAACACAGTCTGGGCTGCCACAGAAATTAATGTCTTAGTCAATAATGTATCACTATCAGGTGATTTATCAAAGAAAATGTCAAACGTTGTCTGGTTCCTGCTTCTCAAATGCCAACATTTGCTGCCTTTGTCTATTTTATATAATTGCTAACTAAATATCTTTTGGCTTTTGGACTCTGTGTGGTACAAAACGATCATTTGAAGTGTCTCGTCGCGCTCTAGGAAGCCATTTTCTGACATTTTGCCGCCTAAACAGTAAACAAAACATCAGGCCTGCACAATTAATCGCAATCTCGTTTCACCCTCTTCACGATTTCATTTTTAAATAACTTTGATTTTTTATTTTTAATGACTTTGTTTCTCATTTCTTCATTGTATAAAATAGGTTTTAAAGTCTCCCGAGCGCTACAGTGCTCTCCCTTCTCTTCCTTGGAGTCTCTGTTCAATTCAGTTTAATTTTTTATTTGTTAGCATCGGGATGTCCATTCTGGGTTTTAATGCAGCGTGTCCTCTGTCCTCTGTCCTGTGTCCTCCAGGTGGGATCAGAGAGCGCTCAGGGAGCTCAGTCCAACCTGACGGAGCTCATTCTCAGCCGCCTCTCCGCCTCCGCCTCCAACCTCACCGCCTTCCAGCAGGCTGCGCCGCTCTCCTTCATGATCAGCGCTGACATGGCGCACGCTGTGCACCCCAACTACCAGTCAGTGTCAACACACACACGCACACACGCACACACACACACACACACACACACACACACACACACACACACACACACTATTTACGACATAGCCAAGAAGCGACACTTTTCAGAGGTTTAGCTTGAAGCCCAGTAGCAATGGTCCATGGCAAAGTGAGTGAACTACTAAGGTCCAGTAAACTAATTAATCTGCACACATTTTAAAAATGCATTCCTTAAATTACCTTTTTGAAAGACAGACGAAAACCTGAAGAATAAATAAAAATGTTGTGCATCGTCATGTTTCCTGTATTGAATCTCATTGCCATCCTGTCTCCTCCCAAGAATCTGTCCTGAACGCAGACGCTTCATGGTTATTGGGACATTAAATGGTGACAGTTTGCATTTAAAATATTAGGGAGAGAATGTTTTATTTGCCATAACATCTCAGTGTTATATAGTGTGTTTTTAATTCAGCTGTAGAGAGTTTATTCTTTCTTTATTTACTCAAATGTCTGATTTTCTCAGGGAGAAGCATGAGGAGAACCATCGTCCCGCTTTCCACAAGGTAAAGGGATTTCTTGATTTATTCATTTAAAAAGGTTAAAACACAAACCATGTTTTATAATTTACATTTAAGGCAATTTAAAGACATTTAGCAACGAGTCAGTTACGTGGGCTGCCTGCAGTGCATGGCTTCCAGTTTTATAAACCTAACCCTAATCCAAAGACTTGGTCTTTAAATTCCAAGTGAAAGGAGATTCATAATTTAATTTGGGCTTTTTGATGAGAATCAAACCATATTTTCAGTTTCATAAAGGAAAAAGCTAAAATCAATAGTGGAAATAAATCATCAAAACATGTTTACATCCTGTCAGATTGAATATAATTAAAAATAACAATAAATGTAATTCACATACAGTATTTCCATATCATTTTCCTTTTCAGGGCCCAGTGATCAAGTTCAACAGCAACCAGCGTTACGCAACTACAGCCGTCACCGCGTCCGTGGTGAGAGAGGTCGCCAGCCGCGTCGGCGTGCCTCTGCAGGTAGTGTGTGTGTGTGTGTGTGTGTGTGTGTGTGTGTGTGTGTGTCTTGAGGAGTCACTCGGCAGCAGGCACAGATCTCCTAGCAACATGCCGGGCGGCTCCTGGACGACACAGAGGAAAAGAAGATAATTCATGTGTGAAATAGACGCGGGGACAAAAGCAAGGACTGTTAATTTCCAGATGTGGAAGGACTAGAAACGTGTTTATTTACAGAGCTAAGATTGTTTTATCAATATTCATGAGCACACATTTTCCATACTGCCTACACGCTTCAGAATAATACGGTTTAGTTGACACTCGTTGTCAAGCTGCCATCAGGATTCCTGTTGAATATCACATCTACTCGTGGAAAATACACAACAGAAGCATTACAAATAGATGACAAATCATTTGGCAAAGCAGTGACAAATAAAGAGGTGAAGCGAAATCAGCATACTGAAACGGAAGAGGACGAAAGACGGGCGAGGCGTACATACGTTATCCTTTCCCATTCCTGCGAACCAAACCTCTGAATTCCCTCGGAGATGGAGATAAAGACCTGAGAAAGGTTGTTGGCGTCGCCGCGAGTGATAAGCTCAGCCTTGGTTTGATTACCGCGGCGACACCTGAGGAGCTTCAGCTGCATTTAAAGAAGTTAATTTGATATACAGTATGTGTCCTTAATATACAGCAGTGTCCTGGAACCTGCAGGTACTCTGGATTATGCAGCAATAAATGAATGTTCATGTAATGGTTTCATATCCTGTTGAGAATGAGTTGTTTGGAGGAATGTTAGTTAATTTCCTTCTGAGTCTTTATTGTCAAATGGAAGTGCCTTTTTATATAAATACCTTTGCAGAGGTCAGACTTGAAGAAGGAAGACCACGCACTTTGCTCTTGGTTAATACTCTTGACGGGATTTTCCTTTTTCAAGTCTGATGTCATATTTTTTGTCATATTAACATACTGCAAGCATTGTTGGATGTTTTTTTATTTTTCCCTTCGTAAACTCCTAAGTCAGAAAAATTTAAAACGTTTCTGGCTTGTGGATTTCGGACCATGACACTTTTGTGGCATTAACATGGTCCCATTAATACACAGGTTCCAGCATGCAACAGGTTCTCCCTGCACACTTTAGCTCTGTTGCAGACAGGAAATGGCTGATTAATCCCCGTTTTGTTTGTAGACGTTGCAGCGCCTCCTAACGGCCCCTAGGAGGCAGATAGGCTGACTATGGCACAGAGAAATGATCCTTTTCCAGGAGTTTGACATGAGATCCTTCCTCCTGCAGGATGTGATGGTCCGTAACGACAGCCCCTGTGGAACCACCATCGGACCCATCCTGGCCGCCCGCCTCGGCGTCCCCGTGGTGGACATCGGGGCTCCGCAGCTCTCCATGCACTCCATCAGAGAGATGTGCTGCACCTCCAGCGTCTTGCAGAGCACCACCCTCTTCAAGGTAACCTTCTTTTGTGGAACAAGCATCTAGTTTTTGTGCATAAATAGGAGTAATAACTTCTTTATAAAGCAGTTGTTTTGGTGTTTGATGTAACTCGGATATAAAATGACCAAAGAGTTGAATCAACGCCTCTCTAACAGCGCTCCATGAAGATCAATTCTATTAGAAAAGATTAGTCACTACAAAATAAGAAAATAGGCGACACAATAATTATTTTTAACCCTCATGTTGTCCTTGGGTCAAATTGACCCGTTTTCAGTTTATTTTATTTTTTTGGCACAAAAATGGGCCGTTGAAATAAGCGCTGAGAATGTCAACATTAAAAATATCAAAAAACTTTGGAAAAAAGCACCCACAACATTGAAAAAGTGCCACAAATGTCAGAAAAAAGCAATATTAAAGTAAATAAAAGTGACCATGGTTGATGGGAAGACAACACAAGGGTTAAAAATGCATTTCCAGCTTCTCAAATGTGAGGATTTGCAGCTTTTCCTTGTTTTAAATCATCCTAAACTGAATCTGTTTTGGTTTTGGGAAAACTTGGGATCTGAGAAATTGTGATGGATATTTTTTAGTTTAGTATTTTTAAATTAAGCTGGTATATTGAAGCTGTTAAAGGGGTGATTTTGCACTCGCTCCTAAAGGTTTCTTGCACAGTGTATGAGTCACCTCCTGCAAATAAACATGGATGTAAAATATATATTTGTTGAATGGGTTCTGCGAATGTTTCACGAGGAAGGAAACATCGGGACCATCTGTTCATGTGTGCGCTTTGAGGAATTCAGGAATTAAATGTGTGTAAATGTAGTCACAACGTATTTGTTTTCAACATTTGATTTTATATTCAGATCATTTTTTCTTTCATCCCCTGCAGTATTTTCCATTTTCTTTTCTTTTTTCTCTTGAGTGTTTTTTTTAAACCACGCTCCCACTTCCTGTCTGCTTCCTCCTGCAGGGCTTCTTCGAGCTGTTCCCCACAGTGAGGAGCACGCTGGTTGTTGACTAGAGACGGGAAGAACCCGAACTGATGGAAACAAAGGGTGTCATTTTCAACATGCGGGCTGATATGGAATATTAACATTTGAAATTGCTTAAAAAAAAAAAAAAAAATTTCATCATTTTTATGTTGAAAATGACAATCCTTTCTTAAAAAGTGATTTCTCAGTTGTAGACGGATGTCTATACAAAGGCCCAGTATGCTGTGATTATACCTCCTATAAAGAAAGCAGGACTCGAGCACTTCTTGATCTTTCTTATTGATTGAAATTGTTTAG
Source organism: Etheostoma perlongum (assembly GCA_026937815.1). Lineage (NCBI taxonomy): Eukaryota > Metazoa > Chordata > Actinopteri > Perciformes > Percidae > Etheostoma > Etheostoma perlongum. The sequence continues at coordinate 14,880,158 of CM049394.1, forward strand.
AAAATAATAAAATGCTGAAAGGTTGGTGTTTTTTCCTCTTTCTGTTGGATTTCTCATTCGGTTCGTAAACAAATGGCAGTAAATGTGGAAGGCGGGAGGAGCTGTTTACGTTTTAATAAAACATCAGATGTGCTGCTTTGCCAGGAAGTATCTGGATGGTTATTTCTTTTCAGAATAAGATGGACTTCTGATCTACGAACCAGTCATGATGCAGCCTGCAAGGAGCTCCTACACACTGCAAGTAATGCCTGTTTCCACAACTTAAAGCTTTATCACCTTCATGTATCTCAGGAAGAAGTGGGGAAAATAACAGCTGGTTAGTCATACAGCCTGTTTTTTTAGAAATAAATCTTCTGAAACAACAACAAATTGAGTTAAAGCCAAAAATATTCTGTTGAGACTGTCAGAGGTGTTGATGATGGAGTAGAATGGAAATTTGTAAGTGTCCCCAAACTAAAGGTAATAAAATGCAGCCACCATAACCACCATGCTATTTATCTGGACTTCTTCACCTATGGGGGTTAACAAAGTAGCAGAAACCTGCAGAAAACTCCTCTTTGTCCCTCTGAAAACTACATATTCAATCTTTCCATCCACCATTGGTTTAATGATGCGGTGCTGTTCAGCTGACTTTAACCTGAAATCAAAGTGGATGAGGAATAAAACATAGATCTCACCATTTAGAGGTTACTCCTTGGTTGTTTTCAGACCTTTTGACACCTTTTGATCCTCTTCAGTAACAAACTCACACAAAGTAACACAAGTTAATGTTAATAGAAGTAAGCAAAGGGCCAGGTAGAAACAATAGAGCTGTGTTAGTCTAATAAACAGCCTAGATAAGAGCAATAGCACTTGCAGCTTTAATATCACAAACTGGGAATAAAGTTGCAAAAAAATGAACCCACAAGCCAAATCTATGAAATAGTTTTGATGTAGACGAAGTGCTCCGTCAGTCAACAGATGAAACTTATGAATAATAATAATAATCCTTCATCCGCCACATGGGCTATTTTAATCCTCCACTTTTTGTAGGACTTTTACTTGTTACTTGTCAGTAAAGGGTCTGAACACGTCTTCCACTACTGATGTTATTCTTCTTTACGTAGGGAGCAGTTTATTTGCTCACTTCTAGTCTTTCTCCCAGTGTGGCGCATCCTGTGGTCCTAGTTTTCCAACCAACCCATCTCTCTCTCTCTTTCTCCCTCTCCCTCCCTCTCTCTCTCTCTACACACATACACACTCATGCTCACACATTTCCTCTCCATCAGACCCGAGCAGCAGCAGCCTCAGAGATGGAGAGCTGCTAGAAGCCCCCGCAGCAGCAGCAGCAGCGGCCGCTCTCCCTCCTCGCTCCGGTGGATGTTGGATGTACCATGAGGTCTTCGCGGCTCTGGGCAGCTCTGTGCCTCCTCCTCACGGCCTCCTGCCGTGTCAGCGCGGCCGGCCGACATGGTAAGGCGTCAGATAACAGCGATGGAGATGCACTTCCCTTTTTAATGAACTGCATCCATCTCAGCGGCGGGCAGGGCGGCGCGTGAACACGACTCCCCCGTGACAGTTTGTTTAGAGTGACCTCGTATCACTTTATGTTGCCGTGTGTTTATTTTTATAAAAGGATATTATATAATCTACAGTTTCTCCTAGGAGATTGTTGTATTTCTTTTAATTATGCTGCAGGAAATGAAGGCTTTAAGTTGCTTGGTCGGCCCATGTGTTCTGTACTAAACTAAAATAATAAAGGGGATCATAATCCCAGTCTATGGATATTTACATAAAACTAAGTTTTATTATGGCGTAGTACATATAAAGATCAATCTAAGCTGCCGGACGTCATTTTATATGTGTTGCATTTCCTGCTCTGCTCGGCTCATCTGCCCCCGATCTGCGTACACCGGCGCTAAATTGCGTCACTGACGCAAATGCTGTAACCGTGTGTCAACTCGGATGTTTTGTTGTTCAGTCTGTAACGATAACAACAAACACATAAGCAAACAGCAGGAGAGAGAGACAGAGAGAGAAATGCTTTGTATGTAGCCAATATATGATCCCATAATAGAAAGTCATCTAATGAAATATTTACCCAAAGAATAGTGGACACTGTTAAAGAAATCAGTAGAAAATACAGGCTTACTTATACAACTTATATATATATATATATATATATATATATATATATATATATATATATATATATAATACTTACATACTGTGTCAATATGAAGGCATTTTCTGTACTAATTTTTCACAGGTGCTTTTCTCTTCAAAACAATAATGTAATTTATGATAACGATCTGAAAAATCAGTGAAACCTTTATCTTATTGAAACTGAAACGGGGATGCAGGTGGGCCTTTAATAATGCAATTAATTTGGCTTTTTACTGTCTGTTAAAACTCATTGGTAGTACTTCCTGTAGCTAATGAGAGGATCCAAAACATAGCACCATGAATCGCACAGTGAGTGTTTCAGCACCAGTGATAGTGAACAGTCTATCGTTCAATCTCAAAACACTGTGAACCGTTTTGCTACGGTTTCCTGGTTGAATGACACATTTCCTTAGAACGGCTTTGATTTTAGTTTTCTCTCGTTTTGTGGGTGTGTCACACAAAGACAATCAGCAGGGAGGTGTGTGTAAACTGGAGGTAATAAAAGGGCAGAGCACTTGCGCACACAACAGTGTGTTCAACACACCCCTCTCACCCGTGTTGCTATGTTTTGTCGAGGCTGAACATGGCCTAAGTGTTTCAGCACCATGGACAGAGATCCGTCCCTGAGAACAGCGAACAGTCAGTGTTTCAGCACCATGGACAGAGATCCGTCACTGAGAACAGCGAACAGTCAGTGTTTCAGCACCACGGACAGTGATCAGTCCCTGAGAACAGCGAACAGTCAGTGTTTCAGCACCACGGACAGTGATCCGTCCCTGAGGACAGTGATCAGTCCCTGAGAACAGCGAATAGTCAGTGTTTCAGCACCATGGACAGAGATCCGTCACTGAGAACAGCGAACAGTCAGTGTTTCAGCACCACGGACAGTGATCAGTCCCTGAGAACAGCGAACAGTCAGTGTTTCAGCACCATGGACAGTGATTAGTCCCTGAGAACAGCGAACAGTCAGTGTTTCAGCACCATGGACAGGGATTAGTCCCTGAGGACAGTGATCAGTCCCTGAGAACAGCGAATAGTCAGTGTTTCAGCACCACGGACAGTGATCAGTCCCTGAGGACAGCGAACAGTCAGTGTTTCAGCACCACGGACAGGGATTAGTCACTGAGGACAGCGAACAGTCAGTGTTTCAGCACCATGGACAGGGATTAGTCACTGAGGACAGCGGACAGTCAGTGTTTCAGCACCACGGACAGGGATTAGTCCCTGAGGACAGTGATCCGTCCCTGAGGACAGTGATCAGTCCCTGAGGACAGCGAACAGTCATTGTTTCAGCACCACGGACAGCGAACACCAGTTGAATGTTTCATCTGTAGCCTAAATATAATTTAAAAAGGAAAAACATTTTCAGTGAGACGATTGTAATTGGTTTAAAGAAATGCAAACAACCCAGAATGCATCTGTGGTGTAGCCAGACCTTCATCCACAGCGCTGTGGAGACAGAGCTGGCATGCAGACTAGTATTTGTGTTTTTATGGCACAGTGGAAGAAGATAAATCACTTTTTGGTGTGTGTGTGTGTGTTTTATGGCATCGCCGACAAGAAGAAAAATACAGAATAGTTGACATATCCTTGAAATACTGCGTAGTGAGCTCCAGTCAGAGTGATTAGTGTGAGGCGGGATGAAGTTAAAGGTTTAAAGCTTGACTGAGGTGAGGAGGGTTGCAGCCTCGCTGCCTCTGCTGCCACTCTGCCACACCATGCAGGTTATATTGTGCTCGGTCTCGGCTGACTCATCCCAGCTTAAATATCCTCCGTCAGCCCAGAGGACGAGCTCACGCTCACACAGCAGCCACCATAGATGCCAGCAGCACCATTATGAAAATGACACTGGCAGATAATGGACGATAAAAGCACAGAGACACTGATGATGATAGGAGGCTAGAGTTCATGATGAGTCATTCGGATTTATTTAATTTATCCACATAAAGCACATTGGACCAATATTGTTTGCTATAATGCTATCAGCAGTCAGAAACATTACATTCCACATTGTTATAGTTATATATGTTGATCTCAGATTTCTTCAGAAAATCTGTTCCCGTGCTTTATCTGCCACAGGGGTATGATGTGAGTCATCCTGTCAACCTTACAGATACTGCAGCTCCTTGTTTTGTTAAAGTGTTGAGATTTTTTGATCGGCCACCTGAATGGTTAAGCTTTGGGTCAGTTTAGGGAGCTGAAACTCCCTGGGTAAGGTTAGGGAAGGCCCGTGCTGAGGATCTAACGTTGACTGCTACTCTGAGATGGGATGGAAACTCCAGCTTCCTTTACCAAAGTCGGACACGTTTTGTTTTGTGTCTCGATAAAATCAGGATTATTTGCACAGCTACAAGAGGTCACACTTATTTACTATGGCAAATGCCTTACCACGAAACATGATTTATGTTTTTTAATCACTGTATTAGATCATAAACTTGTTTTAAATCCTCTCCAGACCTATCTTCCTTGGCTTTTATGAGCTGATGTTTTGCTCTTGTGTTTGAGTTGCAGTCTTGAGTAACTGGTCTGAACAGGACGTGATGATTTATGTGAACCCTCCAAAATGGCTCCTAATGTCTCCTATTAGGAATGATGTGAGGACACATAGTTCTGCTTTAATTCTGTTGGCTGAGATCCTGCTCAGACAGAGCCACACCTTCTCATAAAACAAAATGGAGCTGGTGCTGTATGTAACTTCAGACGGTGACTCTCCACAGCACTCTCTCTCTTTCTCTCTCTCTCTCTCTCTCTCTCTCTCTCTCTCTCTCTCTCTCTCTGATTAGTTCTAGCTTGAGAAAGACGTTAGTGAGTGAAGCAGGGAGAGAAAAGCTGGAGGAGTTCCCCCTGAGAACTGTAAAGACCTGCTGCTGCCTGAAACCCCGGACCACTGGCTCTGAGTCCAGCCATGTCCATGGGATTCTGGTGAAACTGAATCAAACAGCGTGACTCTTTGTATTAAAAAGCGTTTCCCTGCTGTTTAATCAACTTTACGCCAGAAATCTCTCTCTCTGATTGAGTCTTATTTTCTTAAAGAATAAGGAAAGAATATTCTAAGTTGTGTGTAGAGCTGCAACTCATGATTATATGGTTGTCAATTAATCTGTACTATTTAATGGATTAGTTGTTTGGTCTTTCAAATGTCCGAAAAATAATGCAAAAAGGTCAATCACTGTTCCCAAAAAGCCCGAGACGACGTCCTCAAATGTCTTGTTTTGTCCACAACTCAAAGATATTCAGTTAACTGTCAAGAAAACTAGAAGATATTCACATTTAACAAGCTGGAATCAGAGAATTGTTTACGTTTTTTTCATAAAAGATTACTCAAACCGCTCGATTATCCAAATAGTTGGTGATTAATTTAATAGTTGACATCTTATTGATTCATTTTGCAACTTTACTTCTATATAATACGTTTCCTTTCTCCGTCACTGACTATTTTTTGCATAATATGTCCTTTTCCTTTTGATACAGCCAATTATCCTTCTCATTAGATTCCCAATCTATTGTGAAATGTCTGCTAATTATGTGTTAATGTTGTGCATTAGAGGAGCTGGTTGGTGTTAGTGGCCACAGCGATGGACAGTCACAGGACGAGGATCTAGACATTTAAAGAGACATGAAGAGAGAGGACAGGGACAGAGAGATAAGATGGGAGAGGTGTGTGGGTGGAGGAGAGAGGACAGAGCAGAGATTAGTCATCATGTGGAGTTTGGACGGAGGAGGCGACGGGGCGGATGGATGGATGGAGAATCTCTTCGCTCTATGTTTAGCAGAATCTCCCTTTCCCGCCTTTTAAAATAAATTCCCTGTCTGATATGTGCCGCTGCATTGGCAGTGGTGTCCTTGATGCTGTGTCTGACTTTTTATAGAGGTCAGGTAAAAGAAAAACACAGATTTGGTTGGTTGAAAGCATCAGGAGACGCTTAGGCAGAGAAGGAAAATCCTGTCAGGTTTTTCTGAAAGACGTTCTGGTTTCTGCACATCGGAAGTCTTATTTTCTTGCCTGTAATGGAGTCTGTTTCCATTTTAATTATTGTTTCCACGTTCTTCTTCATGCTATTATAGGAGAAGGTGACATAATTCTCCTTGACCCTTGTGTTGTCTTCCCGTCATCCATGAGACACTATTATTTTTTTTATCACTTTTTCAATGTTGTGGGTGCTTTTTTTTTAATGTTTTTTTCCAAAGTTTTTTGATTTTTATAATGTTGACATTTTCAGTGGTTATTGCGAACGCCCATTATTATCATAAAAAAAACTGAAAACGGTTCAAATGTGTCCCGAGGACAACATGAGGGTTAAAAAGTGGACTGTGACATCACTAATCGGGGCAGCATCACAGACAAAAATGCCTCAATAAAGGGGGATTTGTCCCCACCAACACGAGTGATGTCACAGTGCTGCTTTTGAGGACTCTGACATCACAAGAGAGTGGAAACAGTAGTTAAAATGGGAGTGGAGGTCTTCTCAAACAGCTGAAATGAAATGAAGTACAGGTTGTACTGCAGTTAAGGACGAGGTGTTCGTCCTTAACTGGCGAGAATAATACACATTATTACACAAAACCTCGATGACAACACAGCGCAAACAGACGTGAATAAACAGAATGGAGGGAGCGGCTTCACATCTGCTCCCCTCTAAACAGATTAAGGGCTGGGAAAAGGTCAACTGTAACGCTTATATATGTATAGTCCTATCACTTAGCAACACAACATGTCCTGTACGTCCTGCAGCTGTCTGCGCTGAGGGCTAGTTCACAAAACCAAGATAAGGGATTAAGCCAGGATTCTGGCTCAGTTTAGCCTTGACTCAGTTTCACAAAAGCAAACGTTGACATATGTCCCTTTGCTTCCCCATATGTCCCTTTGCTTCCCCATATGTCCCTTTGCTATCCCTCATATGTCCCTTTGCTTCCCCATATGTCCCTTTGCTTCTCCATATGTCCCTTTGCTTCCTCATATGTCCCTTTGCTTCCCCATATGTCCCTTTGCTTCCTCATATGTCCCTTTGCTTCCCCATATGTCCCTTTGCTTCCCCATATGTCCCTTTGCTTCCTCATATGTCCCTTTGCTTCCTCCATATGTCCCTTTGCTTCCTCATATGTCCCTTTGCTTCCTCATATGTCCCTTTGCTTCCCCATATGTCCCTTTGCTACCTCATATGTCCCTTTGCTTCCCCATATGTCCCTTTGCTTCCTCATATGTCCCTTTGCTACCTCATATGTCCCTTTGCTTCCTCATATGTCCCTTTGCTTCCTCATATGTCCCTTTGCTACCTCATATGTCCCTTTGCTTCCTCATATGTCCCTTTGCTTCCCCATATGTCCCTTTGCTTCCTCATATGTCCCTTTGCTTCCCCATATGTCCCTTTGCTACCTCATATGTCCCTTTGCTACCTCATATGTCCCTTTGCTTCCCCATATGTCCCTTTGCTTCCTCATATGTCCCTTTGCTACCTCATATGTCCCTTTGCTTCCTCATATGTCCCTTTGCTTCCTTAAATGTCCCTTTCTTTTTTTATTATTTTAATTAATAATTTTTATTATTATTTTAATTAATAATTATTCATGTGACAGTCATTGTTACTGGTATATTTCTGTATGTTCATATTGACATATGAGAAAGTAAAGGGACATATGAGGACGCAAAGGGACATATGAGAATGCAAAGGGACATATGAGGTAGCAAAGGGACATATGAGGACGCAAAGGGACATATGAGAAAGCAAAGGGACATATGAGGACTAATTATGTCCCCACATATGAGGACCCTTTGCAAAGGGACATATGAGGACTCAAAGGGACATATGAGGACGCAAAGGGACATATGAGGATGCAAAGGGACATATGAGGATGCAAAGAGACATATGAGGATGCAAAGAGACATATGAGGACACAAAGGGACATATGAGGACGCAAAGGGACATATGAGGATGCAAAGGGACATATGAGAAAGTAAAGAGACATATGAGGACGCAAAGGGACATATGAGGACGCAAAGGGACATATGAGAAAGCAAAGGGACATATGAAGACGCAAAGGGACATATGAAGACGCAAAGGGACATATGAGGACGCAAAGGGACATATGAAGACGCAAAGGTGTTTTAAATGACGTCTGTTACTAAGTGGACATATGATAAAAAGTGCTGTAGTGTTTTAAATGACGTGTTACCACTGCAATATAAATTATTTTCTGTAGTGAACCACTTCATTAGTTGATTCATTTGTTGTATTCTTTAATTTTAAGAACACATCCTCATTGTACAATCCTCCCAAATGAGAGTCTTAGTTCGCAGAACCAATAAGAGTGAAGAGAGTTAGCAGCTTCTTTTGTTAATGAATGCTTCTCAGTGTGAATCTGTCCTTCTGTATTCGTCTGCAGGTTGTTTGTTTGAAAAGAATCTGTGTCCCAGAGATCAGCTGTGCAACGATGGTGAGTATTCAAGTCTTCATGTAAAACATCTCAAACTTAGAAACCATGGAGGGGTCTGAAATTGTCATCGTAGGTGCATGTCCACTGTGAGAGACATAATCTAAAAAAAGAAATCCAGAAATCACAATGTATGATTTTTTAACTATTTATTTGTATGATACAGCTGCAAATAAGTATTTGAACACCTGAGAAAATCAATGTTAATGTTTGGTACAGTAGACTGACTCTGGCTGCCTTCAGGGCATGAAACCAGTTGCATTCACATGTTGATTTATTAAAACAGCCCCACACACACAAACTAACATGTATTATGAACATATAAACCTCTTTTCTGATTGGCCGACGGGCGTTCGTTACAGCGCTCCGCTTTGATGTAGCATCTCCTGCAACATTTTTAACGAATCCTCACAGCTGACAGCTGCTGTGTACAAGGATACAGATTCATGCAGAGCAGGTCTTCAAACAAACCACTTCAACATCAGAGAGAAAAGGAAACTAACATATTAAATATTTATATTAGGCCAACATAGAAATTCTGGTCTTAATTTCACAGATATAATAGACAAGAACAAATGTGAAAAACAAAGTATACAGTCCAGTCTACAGAAAGATAATATTTACAGGGACAAAACTAAACTCAAAGACAAGTTTATCAGTATAAGAAAATATAACTGAACATATGGAGGATAAGTGAGAAAACACGGAAAACCTTTTATTTGTTTTATTTGCTGGTTTTGATTTCTGATAAAAATGAAAAGCGAATGAAAAACCTCATCAAGTGTTTTTTCCAAAATAAATGTACGGGCTGCTCTTCATAGTCGACAGATGTCAATGGTTACAGTTTTAAGTGGAAAGGTGGAACTATTATAGACATATCTATTTATTCTATATGTTTTATAATCCATAATCTACCACGTATTCATGAAGCCAAATTAAAGCTTCTCAGATATCATCCTCTGGGGGGCTGACGTCGACGCTTTCTTCCCCTGACGGAAGCTCTTATTCACAGTACTCTGAATGCAGCGTGACGAGAATAGTAAACGCACCGAGAGTGGAGACTCTCAGCAGGCTCTGGTTGCAGCGACACGCTTCAGGAAGCTGTGACGTGTCTCCTGTCCATCAAACAGTTGGCGGCTGGTTAGGCGTCATGGCTCGGCCTGCTTCCTTCCTGTCGGCTCCGACGTGGTTAGGATGTCATGACAGGAGTGTGCGCGGGCGCGAGGGTACACCTGTGTGTCTCAGCCTGCAGAGGCAGCTGAATTATTGATGGCGCCATGTTCCTGTGTCCACCTAGAGGATGTTATGTTGTTCCCCCGTTTCCAGAGACGGGGACATTTAGGGAACATAAGCATAATCATAACATGATGCTTTGAGTTAGCGCAAGTGCACTGAAAGAGTGAGAGTGTGTGTGAAAAGGCAGAGAGAGTAACAGGTTGCATGTCACACTGCATTGCAAACAATGCATTTTATACCCTGAAACATCTCTATTCTGTTATTAGAGGTTATTCTGTTTCAAACCTCTGGCGTATTTAAGTACATTTATTTAATTCCAGACGGCAGTCAAAAAATGACCCATTTTACATCTGTAATCTTAAATATTTGAGTATATATATATATGATTCCAGACTGCACTAAATTGAATCAATTGAATTTGGGTTAAAACAAAATAGATACATTGCAGACTGCATTAACAAAACATATTTTGTGTTCTTATTAGATAAGATAACTTATTAGATATATATATTAGATATATCTAATTTAATCTGTTAAACCTTTAGAGGATTAGATTAGAGTGCATTTTATTTAAGATGATCCTGTTTTGCATTTAAACAGCTTTAATCCGTGTTGAACCTGAAATGCTGAGTAAAATAAATACATTCCAGACCCATTTTGTTTCTGTGTGTGTGTGTGTGTGTGTGTGTGTGTGTGTGTGTGTGTGTGTGTGTGTGTGTGTGTGTGTGTGTGTGTGTGTGTGTGTGTGTGTGTGTGTGTGTGTGTGTGTGTGTGTGTGTGTGTTGTGTGTGTGCGTGTGCGTAAGACTGTGACGTGTTTGTGTTTGCACTGAAATATGTGTTCGAAAAATGATCCGTTTGTCTCTGAAATTCGTCACACTGACAAAAAGGTGAAAAATGAAGAGAGAGATACAGACTGAACGAGAAAAGAGAGAGAGAGAGAGAGAGAGAGAGCAACATAAACAAGGTCTCCCTCAGCCGCTCTCCGCCAGTCGCAGCTCGTCCTGGCCGTCTCTATGACAACCGTGACATCACTTGCTTGACAACGTGTGTGTGTGTGTGTGTTTGATTAGAGGTGGAGGGATAAAGAGGGGATGACTCACCACGGCCCACACACACTCTGCTTCACTATGTGTGTGTACATTTGTGAAGTTGATTGTGTATTTTGCATTGATAACCAGTTGTCTGGTGTGTGTGTGTGTGTGTGTGTGTGTGTGTGTGTTGTTTGCATACACTATATTGTGTGTACATGTGTGCCTTTGTCTGTGTAATGTGTGCTTGTGTATGTGGTGTATTGTGTGTGTCTACTTGGGTATTTGTACATGATATTTGTTGCTCCTCCAGTGGTTTGAGTAAAATATTGACAGAAAAAGAGCTTTCTTCTGGTTAAAGATGATTTTTGTGTGTAAAGTGGATATTTAAATGTGTTCCTGCTTTTGTTTAAGTCTGCGTCTACCCTGCGTTGTATTTGGCCAGCGGTTTCAGAGGTCTACGCTGCTTTGGGTTTTTAAAGGACCAGTTTCCCAAACTCCACCCCTCAGTGCAGAGCTGACCTTTTGTCTTCTTCTTGTGACTATTTAAAATGAAGCAACGAGGCCTGAGGATGTAATAATAGCAAAGATTAGAGAAGGAATAAGCATATTTTGTGTAGTGGAGCTGGTGTGTGTTATTGCTGGTCTTATTGGAGCCCCTCTGGTTTATCTTGTGTGTTCCTGACCCCCCCTACTGGTAACCAGCAAAGCAGATAGTTTGGGTTTTATTTGGGCTGAATGTTGAATTTTTGTTGATTTTGAGAAGGAACGTCATAGACAGATATTCTCAAAACCTGTGCAGATAAAATCTGAACCATCTGCATCTACTATTACTATACTACTATACTACTACTATACTACTATTACTTTGTTATGACCTACTAGGACTTGGTAAATAAAATAAATATGATATTATTATTGTTTTGATCCTACAGATAAATGTGCAAGCGTTGGAGGAGGAAAATAATAATAATTGCTTCTTAAATCTTTCAAAATATTACAACCCTGCATTGTAAGGCATCCCCTTTCTGCTTTAAAAGTAACTGCTGCTGTTTACCACTTCATTCATTCATTCATACAATGACCAACCATTGGTTTTCATTACACATCAGATTTCCATTCAAAACCGAGGAATCTATCAAATCCTGAGCTCAGCTACAAACAGTAAGTTGTTTCATTGGATTTGTTCAATTCCAAAGTCTCACAAACCTACAGAGGCAAATATATCATCTATGTCATCCTGGCGGCCACAGCCGGTGGTCTGAGATGATGTCGCCCTGTTTGTAGTCCAGGTTCTTTGGTAGTCCCCTGGCAGTCGGGACACTGATAACTCAGTCCTCTGCCTTTGTCTCTGCAGCTACAATCTTCAGAATAAACTGATGTGAAGGGCCATTTTGAGTCAGTGAGGGATCATTTGGAAGCTGAAAGCCGAGTAGAGAAGTTCAGGAACAGTTGTTTGATGCAACAGGAGGAGCAGAGGGAAAGGATTTCCTGAAACATTATGTGGCGTCTTAATTGGAGGTTTAGCTTTTTATCTGCTTTGGCAGAATAAGGTCACTATTTTTTCAGAAAGTGACAGTTTTAAAGGTTTAAAGTCTCTTTTTTTTGTAGGATTCTTACAATTCACATCAGCTTCTAAATGTGAGCCAATGACCTGTCCTCCCAAACTGACCTGTTGGTCTCATCCTGTGCAGACGGTTTGTTCGGACAGTGCCAGGCTCCTCGCCAGGAGCCCATCCAGTACCAGGTGTCTGTCCCCGTCCTGCACCGACTGCAGGAAGTCCTCAAAGACCTGATGGTGCAAGGTGAGTCTCTTCTTGTGACTTTTGGAGCTTTAGGAGAATCGGGCTTTAACTTCTGCTCACCAGCGTAAGAGAGGAAAAAAAGACATGGCTGACATTTGTGTCGCCCAGGTCTGACCTGGAAAGACGACGTCACCCAGGCAATCATCGGCCGAGAGTTGAGTCGCGTCCCCACTGTTGGCTCCAAACCTCATGAGAAGTCGCCAAAACAGTAAGAAAGCTGACAGCATCAGTCCAGCACACAAGACGAACCAACACACTAAAAACAATGCAGCACAATCAAAAGCTTTTAAGATGTAGAAACATCTTTTCCCCAGGTTGTCCAGACTGTCGGGCCCCAGTCAGCGGAGGGTTCAGGGGTCCAAGGATCCAGCTGACCCCGAGATGATGCAGCAGTATGTGGACTACATGATCCTGGACCCGTCCCGGGTCCTCCGTCCACATGCAGACGCCCTTGCTGGACCCTTACACTTACAACCAGGTGGGAAACCTCTCACTGAATATCTCCCTGTGATCAGATGTTTTATTTCCAATTATACTCACCCATATTGCAACTGCATCCAAAAGTTGTTGATTAAAATGCCTCAAATTCTGATTATTAAATAATTTCCCCAAAAGGGGAGCGGGTTCGACTCCGCCCTGCGGCCCTTTGCTGCTTGTCATTCTCCCTCTCTCTCCCCTTTCATTTCCTCAGCTGTCCTGTCAATGAAGGCCTAAAAATGCTCATAATAAAAAAAAAACATACACATACACTTTCTAACAATCGCTTCTTTCACTTTGATGAGGAGGGAGTAGGAAGATAAAAAAAAATATGCCAGAAGAAAGGGAGGATTGGTTCAAGGTTGGTTAAAAAAAGAGAAACCGTGAAACAATTTATGTTATGAATTAAAACTGATAAGAGAGGCTTTGTTCAGAGTGTTTGGGGTGTGTAGACGGAGTGTTTTTCATGATTTACCGCACTTAAAAAGGTTTTAAAGCATCTTAAATCAAATATACCTGCAGATATCCTGATTATAAACATTACTATGCAGAATATGGAGCTTTTTGCCCTTCTATCAAGGCATAACATGTCAGAGGTGTGTGTTTCTCAGACTGTTGCCCCACAGTGGTAGGAAACCTCACGTGTGTGTGTGTGTGTGTGTGTGTGTGTGTGTGTGTGTCTGTGTCTGTGTCTGTGTCTGTGTCTGTGTCTGTGTCTGTGTCTGTGTGTGTGTGTGTGTGTGTGTGTGTGTGTGTCTGTGTCTGTGTGTTGTGTGTGTCTGTGTGTGTGTGTTGTATATGTGTCTGTGTGTGTGTGTGTGTCTGTGTGTGTGTCTGTGTATGTGTGTGTCTGTGTGTGTGTGTGTGTGTGTGTCTGTGTGTTGTGTGTGTGTGTGTGTCTGTGTGTGTGTGTATGTGTGTGTGTGTGTGTGTGTCCCTGTGTGTGTGTGTGTGTGTGTCCCTGTGTGTGTGTGTGTGTGTGTGTGTGTGTGTGTGTGTGTGTGTGTGTGTGTGTGTGTCCCTGTGTGTGTGTGTGTGTGTGTGTGTTGCAGCAACAGTACGGCTACCAGGACGAGGAGGAGCGCTCACTCAACTCTCTGGACGATAACCCAGCCTTCCCGCCGCTCACCGCCCCCGCTCGCTCCAGATCTCGAGGAAACCCTTTGGACAGAGACAGACAGCTCCTTCAGGACCTGCTGTCCTTTTACCTCACCTCCCCTTCTTCCTCTTCTTCCTCCTCCTCTTCCTCCTCCTCTTCCTCCCCTGTGCAGTCCCTGTCCCGCCACCGAGGGGCGGTAGCAGCCGCTGCCGCTGCAGGATTTCCCTCTTCGCTGTCCTCCTCGTCTTCCTCTTTCTTCCCGGAGCTGGACTTCCCGCTGGACTACGGCGAGGACTACATTTCCCAGGTGGCTCAGCTCAGCAAGCAGCAGCAGCAGCAGCAGGCAGCAGGAGCAGGCGGAGCAGGCGGAGAAGAAGAAGCAGGAAGAGTATGACGCGCTGTCTGGACTGGATGGTGAGAGAGGAGATAAATAAAGATACACAGACAGAAAGAAAGAAAGATAACATTTAACATGGGTGAAAACTTCCTTTAAAGTTGACATTTTGACAAACGTGCAGTGCTAGAAAATACATTACATTTACATTTGGACAGTTACATTGACTCTGTACTTATTATAAATGAATGTACTTGTACTACTGCTTTATTCTTCTACTCCACTTTATCTTCATGTCAGTGGCAAATATTGTACTTTTTACTCCACTACAGTAGTTTAGTACCTTTTAGTTACTTTGCAAAATCAGATTAAGAATACAAATGTATAATCAACAAATAAATGATGATCTTATTATATCAATAAAACTCTATTGATACTCAGTAGAATATAAAGTTATATATAGAAATCAATTTAAATTAGCTCCACGTTTACCAGCTGCAACATCAAAATGATGCTCATATTAACACAATAATATAACATTATTCTGGAATAGACCATGCTGCAAATTAAGTATGTTTAATAATTTATGTACAGTACATATTGATGCTAATAATATCTCCATTTGAAAGCAGGACGTTAACTAGTATTTCTACAGAGTAGTGTTGCTACTTTTACTTAAATAAAAGATCTGAGTGCTTCTCCCCCTGCATGTTAAATGTCTCTTTCTTTATTTTCTAACATATAAATATAATACAAAAAACAAGAAGTGTGTTGCAACACATCAAATAGAAAAAACAACATCAAACAATATGTTCAATATTGTTTAAAATGGAGTGGGACGAAGCCTCTGAAATGTGGAGGTGATAAAACAGGAAGCTGAGTTTTTGTGTGTGTGTTCTTCAGAGCGCTCCCTGCAGAGGCTGGCTCTGCTGCTGGATCACTACGGCCTGGACGTGAAGGACTTGTCCCCCGAGCGGAAAGACGACCCGCCGACGCCGCCAAGCAGCTGCAGCTGGACAGCTCCTACGCCCACAAACCGACCAAAGGTGGGTCGCTCAGAGGCCTCCTCGTCCAACGGCATCTGGCATCAGTCTGCGGGGAAAACTTACAAAAACAAGATCCTGTTCTTAAAATCAGCCGTTCTTTCTGTCGGATGGATGTGATTATGGGACAGAGGTTTTGGGACATGTTATACAAACAATGTCATAGATTATAATACAGACTTTTTGCTGTGTTGTCTTAATGAGATCTGGATCTTAAAATGAGTAACATTCACTGAAACAAAAGTGTTAAGCTTCAATCTTCACTGTCAAAAAAAAAGGTACAAACCAGGACCTTTAAGGAACAAGAGCTTGTCCCTGGGGGGGTACCCTCAAAGGGACTTTGTTTGGGACCTTGAATAAGAGGATCACATTTGGACCTTAGCTGTTTGCAGGGCTGTAGGACTCGAGTCCGGTCTTGGACTCGAGTCTGGACTCGAGACCGTTTTTCTATGGTCTCGGACTTGTCTCGGACTCGCTAGTATATGGACTCGGACTTGTCTCGGTCTCGGCCACTGGTCTTACCAGATATGGCTTCTGGTCTGGACCGAGTCCAGGTGTCTTTATTATGTTGATAATAATAATATTGGAGGGAAAGGGAAACCCAAAATGATTGTCTTGATACTGTCATGCATAAGACCTTTATTCTGTCCTGGACTCGGTCTTGACTTGGACTCAAACCTCTTTGGACTCTGTCTTGACTTGGACTCGACTAGTCCTGGTCTTGGACTTGTCTTGGACTTGACTAAGGTGGTCTTGACTACAGCCCTGCCTGTTTGTACCTTCTAAGGGACAATATTAAACCTTTGAGGATCAATAATGTACCTTAAAGGTACAAATATGTACCTTACAGCTCAGAAAGTACACACTGTACAACGGAAGGTGCAGAAATGTACCTTCAAGGTACATTTTTGTACTTTTAAGGGAACATTTGCTAAGTTTGTACCTTAGGGAACAAAAATGGACCGGTATTGTACCTCTTATTTTGACAGTGTTGGATAACAAACCCACCTCTAGGGTTGCACTGTAAAGCAGTTAAAGATTGCGTCCAAATACTAATAATATGTCTTGCATTCTTTATCATTTTCTTTTCCTATGCAGAGGAATATGGGAAGGATTCTGCCACAGGAAAGAAGGTGAGTGTGTTACTTTAGTTTTTTCTTGTCTTATAAATAAGTTGTAAAACATCTATTCCTGAAAAAGATATTTTAAGTAACTTCAGCCGCAAAAAGTAAAATATAAAAAGAAGTAGCAGTAAAGGGACGTAGTAAGTATTTGATTTCAATATTTTCTTTAGTTGAATTGTCTTTATTTATCTTTATCCGTCAGGTCACAGAGGGTTCAATGGCGTATAAGACGACCCCCCCCGAGGCCCCGCCCTCCACCAACAAGCCCCCCGACCCTGGCAGAGCCCCGAAAGACTCGACCCCCGCTGCCGCAGCCAACCGGGACGGTCCGAGGAAGGGTGAAGGGGCGGCCCAGGCCGAGGAGTACGGCTACATCGTCACCAACCAGAGGTACCACACGCTCACTGCCTCCACCAATCACAGGACTCGATGTGTGTGAACGAAAGGGGTTAAAAGTTGTGGGTGTTTTTCTGTTGTCTTCATGCTGTGAGTTCTGTTTGTGTGTGTGTGTGTGTGGAGAAGACGTGGCGCGGGAAGGAGTGCGTTTCTAAAGTTATAGACTCCTCTGAAGTTACAGAAGTAGGTGTAACCACAGAGAGACTATCTGCTGTCAGATGAGCTGAAAAGGGACATGAAACAGGAGGAAAGCAGAAAGAAAAAGAACAGAAGGAAGGAACAGAAATGAGTTCAGAAGGACGTAAGGAAGCAAGAAAATAATGAAGGGGATGAGAGAAACAGGAAAGATTGCATGAAGGAAGGAAATAAGAAGACAATGGCAGAATGGTGGGGAAATTAGAAAAGGGGGAAGTAAAGGTCAAGGAATGGGGGGGTTACAGATGTTAGCTAGGAAGAAGGGAAAGGGAGGAGGAAACAAAGGAGAAGAAGGAAGGACAGTTATCAGTGATGGTGGAGAAACACTAGAACGTCTTTAAAATAAAGGTAGAGTAAAAAATAAAATAAATAAGTACTAGAACCTTCACTGTAACTGGCACTCCGATGAGCACCTGCATGTGTGTGTATGTGTGTGTGTACATGTGTGTTTACGTGTGTGTGTGTGTGTGTGTGTTTACATGTGTTTACGTGTGTGTGTGTGTGTGTACATGTGTGTTTACGTGTGTGTGTGTGTACATGTGTTTACATGTGTTTACATGTGTGTGTCCATGTGGACCAGGTTTTACTACATTTGTGGGGACCAAAAACTGGAAGTACAGTATACTTATGGGGTCCTGACAGCTTTGTGGGGACTAAATGCTGGTCCCCGTAACGTTAAAGGCCTCTTTGAGGGTTAAGACCTGGTTTTAGGATCAGGGTTAGAATTAGGTTATGGTTAGGGTTAGGGTAAGGGTTAAGACCTGGTTTTAGGATCAGGGTTAGAATTAGGTTATGGTTAGGGTTAGGGTAAGGGTTAGGGTTAGGCATTTAGGTTTGATGGTTAAGGTTAGGGTAAGGGGTTAGGGAATGCATTATGTCAATTACTGGTCCCCATAAAGATAGTGAGACAAGACTCTGTGTGTGTGTGTGTGTGTGTGTGTGTGTGTGTGTGTGTTTCGCCGCTGCAGCCCCCTTGGTCTGAACGACGGGGTGCGAGTGCTGCAGCTGCTGTCGGAGAGGATTGGCCTCTCCACCGGCTCCTTCATCAACATCAGGTAGGAGCGGGGACACAGCAGTCATGAACACACACACACACACACACACACACACACACACACACACACACACACACACACACACCCCTCACCCTGGATGCCCCTGGATCCTCCATAAGTGAACTAATTTCAAGGGGTTACTTGTCTGTTATTTCATGGGATTAACCTGAACCTTAGGCCCATAGCCCAACGCTGAAAGACCCGTAACAGCTGGCGTAGTGAGAGGCGTTGTTGTTGATGTTCTGCATGTGAAAGTAATTCTCTGCTAATTCACTGCTTTCTTTTTGCTTATGCGTTCCTGCTTGCTCTTATCTCGTCACCTCCGACCTTTGACCTAAAAGGGATCCGCACAAGACAAGTTATTTCTGTCTGTAATTCTTTATTTAAGGCTCTGAAATAACGTCCACAAAGTGGGTGCAAGTCTTCCTGGAGTCCACGTAAAATAACAATAATAATAAAAGTCAACTGCAATTTATTTCAGTAAAATTGTAAAATACTTAATTTGAGCTGATTGGCAAAACTTCAAAGGACACAAATATGAAATACAAGACAAGATGTGTTAGTGTAAAGATTAAAAGAGAAGAGCAAACAAATGAAACGTCACATTATCAACCAAACAAACATCATAAAGTAAGGAAACTAATTGTACGAGCCTGAATTGTAAAGAATAAAAATAATGCAATAAAATAAAAAAAATAGAAAAATACATTTTAAAAAGTTAATACTAAATACAATCAAAGGGATTAATATTCTTCATGGAGCCCACATTAAAAATCATAAACTGCAGTTCATTTCAAAGTCAAAATTACTGTATTCATCTCGCAGGGGCTTAATTAACTTGAAAAACAAACAATTTACTCACAAAATATTACCAAAAAATAAAACAAAAGTTGCCAATTCATTTAATATTTGTTGTCCATCAATTAATCGTTTCAGCGGTACTTGTAAATACTACTAGATGTAAAAAAAAAATGTATGTAAAAACCTTTATTTGTACATATTTCCATTAAAATGACAATATTAGTACTTGTACCTGTGTAATGACAATAAAGTTGAATCTAATCTAATCTAATATTTCCCTCTGAAATGTAGTGAAAGTGGTATTCAAAGAAAAAGGACTCAAGTACCCAGAATGTGTACTGTTGCTTGAGTACATGTACTTAGTGACTTGGCAGCACTGTGTGTAACTCGGTTTGCTCTTGTGTTCGGGCCTCTGCAGCGTTGTGGGACCTGCGATCACCTTCAGGATCAGACCCAACTCCAAGAACCTGACGGCTGCAGGTGTGGCAGAGAAAGCTGGTACGTTACCTTAGTAGTACTACTACTACAGTACCAAGCTTCAAATACTCTTACACACAGAGAGAGAGAGCTGCTGCATGCATACTTGAATGTGTTTTCTAGATTTTAACGTTTTAATCCTGCAGTTGCAGAGAAGAACTTCCTGGAGTCTGAGACGGGCCTGAAGGTGCTGCAGAGCGGCGTGGGAGAGGTGGGTGCTTGGGGCAGCAGAGAGGGTTTCATGTGAAAGGTGGAGGAGCTGAGAGGACATAAAGACAAAATGAGATCAAGTTATGATGGGATGAACGGAAGGATAGTGCGTAATGTGGAGAAAACTCTTTACATGAATGAAAGTAGTAATAGTACTGTATAAAAATACTTTGTTACAAGTAAAATTACTTTAAAAATTACTCATTAGTTCATGCATGAACGTGTTCTCCTTTCCTCTGTTTGTCTTTCCTTCTCTCCGTGCCGCAGAGGAATGATGGGAAGTCGTTGCCCCTGGCGACCCGCGTCCAGCCGAGCGGCTCCCGCGCCACGCTGGTGGCCATGGCCTGCATCGGCAGCATCCTGGTGGCGGCCATTACCGTTGCCTGCCTGCGACACCACGCCCACCGTCTGGCAGCCAAGAAGCTGGGTCTGGGACCGGAGGGGGGCACTTTCAACCACCAGGAGTACCAGGTGAGGAGAGAGCTACAAAAACTACAAATATGTCTTCAGATCCAAACAAAGGAAATGTGTAGTCATCCTCACAGGCAAAGACACAATTGTAAGCCACAGCAACGTCTTGTAGTATAGAGAACAATTATATATTATATTATAGTATATTATGAAACCGACAAGTTACATACAACTTGTTAAAAAAGCATAAAGGACAATCAGTCATTTGATGTATTAGTTTAGTTTATTTAGCGGTGAATAACATGTTATCATGCACACAAAGGTTACAGTCGATGATAGTAGGGCTGCAGTTTACCATTATTTTCATCCTCGATTAATCTCTGGATTATTTTCTTTATGAATGGATTAGTTGTTTGGTCTCTAAAGGTTCAGAAAATGTTGAAAAATGTGAATCAGTGTTTCTCAAAAAGCCCAAGAAGACGTCCTCAAATGTCTTGTTTTGTCCACAACTCAAAGATATTCAGTCTACTGTCACAGAGGAGAGAAGAAACCAGAAGATGTTCACATTTAACAAGATGACATCACACAAGTTTTACTTTTTGTTTCATAAAAAATGACTCAGACTCATTAATGGATTATTAAAATAGATTAGATTAATGTAATAGTTTGATAGCTGTCCACGCTGGTGGAACTATGCAGCGCTGCAGCAAACATGATAACAAACATAAGAAAAAAAAGAAAATGTAAGAAAAGTTATCAACAGCATCATATTAAATGGACTAAAAACTATTCATACACGTAAAAGAGCACTTTAAAGTGATAATGCAGTGATGCATGCATACCTGGCTCACCAGGACCTGTGTCGCCAGCACATGGCGTCCAAAGGCGCCTTCGGGCGTCTGGAAGCTGCTGCCCTCGGCGCCGTGGGAGGAGCGAGCGGAGGTGGAGGAGCAGGAGCAGGAGGAGGTGCTGGCGCGGGAGTTGGAGGAGCAGCAGGAGGCGGAGGAGCCGACTCGAGGGTGAGCAGCGTGTCGTCCCAGTTCAGCGACGGAGCCCAGCCCAGTCCCAGCTCCCACAGCAGCACGCCGTCGTGGTGCGAGGAGCCGGCCCAGGCCAACATGGACATCTCCACCGGACACATGATACTGGTGAGTACCGCACACTGGAACCCTGGGACACACAAATATAATAATAATAATAATAATGTATCCTTTATTAGGGGGAATTACAATTTAGACTGTTGTTATTACACACAGACCTGAACTACACCTGCACGTCCACATAGAAAGACACTAGCAGGGACTCTAACACACCTGCACGTCCACATAGAAAGACACTAGCAGGGACTCTAACATACCTGCACGTCCACATAGAAAGACACTAGCAGGGACTCTAACACACCTGCACGTCCACATAGAAAGACACTAGCAGGGACTCTAACACACCTGCACGTCCAATTAGAAAGACACTAGCAGGGACTCTAACACACCTGCACGTCCACATAGAAAGACACTAGCAGGGACTCTAACACACCTGCACGTCCACATAAAAAGACACTAGCAGGGGCTCTAACACACCTGCACGTCCAATTAGAAAGACACTAGCAGGGACTCTAACACACCTGCACGTCCACATAGAAAGACACTAGCAGGGACCCTAACACATCTGCACGTCCACATAGAAAGACACTAGCAGGGACCCTAACACACCTGCACGTCCACATAGAAAGACACTAGCAGGGACTCTACACACCTGCACGTCCACATAGAAAGACACTAGCAGGGACTCTAACACACCTGCACGTCCACATAAAAAGACACTAGCAGGGACCCTAACACATCTGCACGTCCACATAGAAAGACACTAGCAGGGACCCTAACACACCTGCACGTCCACATAGAAAGACACTAGCAGGGACTCTGACACACCTGCACGTCCACATAGAAAGACACTAGCAGGGACTCTGACACACCTGCACGTCCACATAGAAAGACACTAGCAGGGACTCTAACACACCTGCACGTCCACATAGAAAGACACTAGCAGGGACTCTAACACACCTGCACGTCCACCTGCACGTCCACATAGAAAGACACTAGCAGGGACTCTAACACACCTGCACGTCCAATTAGAAAGACACTAGCAGGGACTCTAACACACCTGCACGTCCACATAAAAAGACACTAGCAGGGACTCTGACACACCTGCACGTCCACATAGAAAGACACTAGCAGGGACTCTAACACACCTGCACGTCCACATAGAAAGACACTAGCAGGGGCTCTAACACACCTGCACGTCCACATAGAAAGACACTAGCAGGGGCTCTAACACACCTGCACGTCCAATTAGAAAGACACTAGCAGGGACTCTAACACACCTGCACGTCCACATAAAAAGACACTACCAGGGACTCTAACACACCTGCACGTCCACATAGAAAGACACTAGCAGGGACTCTAACACACCTGCACGTCCACATAAAAAGACACTAGCAGGGGCTCTAACACACCTGCACGTCCAATTAGAAAGACACTAGCAGGGACTCTAACACACCTGCACGTCCACATAAAAAGACACTACCAGGGACTCTAACACACCTGCACGTCCACATAGAAAGACACTAGCAGGGACTCTAACATACCTGCACGTCCAATTAGAAAGACACTAGCAGGGACTCTAACACACCTGCACGTCCACATAAAAAGACACTACCAGGGACTCTAACACACCTGCACGTCCACATAGAAAGACACTAGCAGGGACTCTAACACACCTGCACGTCCACAAAGAAAGACACTACCAGGGACTCTAACACACCTGCACGTCCACATAGAAAGACACTAGCAGGGACTCTAACACACCTGCACGTCCACATAGAAAGACAATAGCAGGGACTCTAACACACCTGCACGTCCACATAGAAAGACACTAGCAGGGACTCTGACACTGTGTTAAAATTAGGGCTGTCAATCGATTAAAGTATTTATAATTGTCTGTAGAAATAAAATATATTATTATATATAATAAATATAATAATATACTATTTCTATTCTGGGCCAAGCTAAGTTATTAACCTGATCGGAAGAGTCTCTCATTTAAAGGTAAATGACAGCTGAGAGGCTAGAAAAACAACTAAAAACAAAGTGTTAACCCACAAATGAAAATTTGCCTTCTCCATCCTTTTGTTTCGGTTGCATGCTTTAGGATCCATTTACGTTGCAGTTCTTTTTGTCCTTCTGACTTTTAGAGAAAATCTAATATAACTTTATGATGATGAACGTAATTTATACAGCATAACAATGAGATAAATACTCACAACAACACACACAATCAATACAAATTTTCACTTTAAAAGACTTGACAGGAGCACAGGCTTGTTCAGAGTGAACAGCGGGAGATGGAAGAAGGATTTGACTGTGACTAACTTCCCTCAGGCCTACATGGAGGACCACCTGAGGAACAAGGACCGCCTGATGAAGGAGTGGGAGGCTCTGTGCTCCTACCAGGCCGAGCCCAGCACCGTCTCCGTGGCTCAGAGCGACGCCAACGCCAAGAAGAACCGCTGCCCCGACTCCGTCCCCTGTGAGTCTGCAGACACACCGCACGTCTCGAAATGATGCACGAGACATCCAGAATATCAATATTCATGAATAAAAAGGGGAAAGCTGATGTTGGGGAGTTAAAGGTCACTGTTGTCCTTCAGATGACCACTCGAGGGTGAAGCTGAAAGCGGAGGTCAACCCTTCACGCTCCGACTACATCAACGCCAGCACCATAGTAAGCTCGTTACTGCCACACACACCAGACACCGAACAAATGCCACACGGTGAAAACAATCGCTGGTCTGATGAGTATCTGAGGGAAACTGGCCGACACGTCTAGTCGAGTCCAAGACAAGACAAGACCGAGTCCAAAAAGGTTTGAGTCCGAGTCAAGACCGAGTCCAGGACAGAACACAGAACTTATGCATGACAGTATCAAGACAATCATTTTGGGTTTCCCTTTCCCTCCAATATTATTATCAACATAATAAAGACACCTGGACTCGGTCCAGACCAGAAGCCATAATGGGCAATACCAGCGGCCGAGACCGACACAAGTCCGAGTCCAAATACTAGCGAGTCCGAGACTAGTCCGAGACCATAGAAAAACGTTCTTTAGTCCGGACTCGAGTCCAAGACCGGACTAGAGTACTACAGCCCTGGAAGCCTGTAAAGTGTGGGCAGTGTTGAAATTGCAGGCTGGGGCTCACCCAATAACAGCGTTCGCCCCACGTAGGCTGAGTCCTGCAGCGGCGCGGGTTCGAGTCCGACCCCCCCCCTCTCTCCCCCTTTCCTGTCTATCCACTGTCAGTATACAATAAAGGGAAAAGCCCCATGAAAATATTAAAAAAGAAAAGAAATTGCAGGCTGCTAAACACTGTTTGGTTAACTTCCTGTATTTAGGTCATAAAGAGTCATAGTATGTCTTTAAACATGTCAAATATATATAAATTCATCTTGCAATGCCTTAAAAAATCCTTTAAAATGGCTGCTAAACACTGTTTTTGGTTAACTTCCTGTATTTAGGTCATAAAGAGTCATAGTATGTCTTTAAACATGTCAAATATATATAAATTCATCTTGCAATGCCTTAAAAAATCCTTTAAAATGGCTGCTAAACACTGTTTTTGGTTAACTTCCTGTATTTAGGTCAGATCACATACCCCACTATCTAACCAAACTGCTCAGGTGTGAAGCAACCTTAGAGGAACTTAGACATATGACATATCTTAGTTTACTTTTTATAATATACTAAAGTATAAATGTCATGAAGAGTCATAGTATGTCATTAAACATGTTGAATATATATAAATTACTTAAAAAATTCCTTTAAACAACAATCAGTCAGAGATGAATAGGGACCATCTGAGGCTCCTGGTAAACAAAGCCAACCCATCATTGTGGATCTGTTAGTCCTGAAGAATGTAGTCGCTCCGTGTCACCATCACAGCGGGTGTCCGAGCTGACCTTTGACCCCCTCCTCCTTGCATTCAGATTGAGCACGACCCCCGGATGCCGGCCTACATCGCCACCCAAGGGCCCCTGTCACACACCATCTCCGACTTCTGGCAGGTCAGTGAGAGTCATTTACAATTCATGTTTTAGATAGATAGATAGATAAATGGATAGATGGATGGATGGATATATGGATGGATGGATAGATAGATAGATAGATAGATAGATGGATAGATAGATAGATGGATAGATATGATAGATAGATAGATAGATAGATAGATAGATGGATAGATGGATAGATGGATGGATGGATGGATGGATAGATAGATAGATAGATAGATGGATATCTAAATGCTGAGTGTGTGCAGGAACTCCTTTTTGCTGTGTCTGTTGTCCTGTGTGTGTCTGCTGTGTGGTTGAGCCCTGTTAGTGTGTCTGTGTGTGTCTGGTGTGTGTCTGCTGTGTGTCTGGTGTGTGTGTGTGTGTCTGCTGTGTGTCTGTTGTGTGTCTGTTGTGTGTCTGTCTGTTGTGTGTCTGGTGTGTGTCTGGTGTGTAGATGGTGTGGGAGAACGGCTGCACCGTGATAGTGATGATGACCGCGCTGGTGGAGGACGGGGAGAAGCAGTGTGACCGCTACTGGCCCGACGAGGGGTCGTCCCTCTACCACATCTATGAGGTGAGATCAGGGGGGTAGAAAACACAGCGCTTTCCAGACAGGGAGCGCAGTGTCTTACCCAGGTTACCCCCTCATGTTGTCCCCATGTTGTCCTCATGTTGTCCTCATGTTGTCCTCATGTTGCCCTCATGTTGTCTTCATGTTGCCCTCATGTTGTCCTCATGTTGTCCTCATGTTGTCCCCATGTTGCCCTCATGTTGTCCTCATGTTGTCTTCATGTTGTCCTCATGTTGTCCTCATGTTGCCCTCATGTTGTCTTCATGTTGTCCTCATGTTGTCCTCATGTTGTCCTCATGTTGTCCCCATGTTGCCCTCATGTTGTCCTCATGTTGTCTCATGTTGTCTTCATGTTGTCCCCATGTTGTCGTCCCTCATGTTGCCCCATGTTGTCTTCATGTTGTCCTCATGTTGTCCTCATGTTGTCTTCATGTTGTCCTCATGTTGCCCTCATGTTGTCCTCATGTTGTCGTCATGTTGTCCTCATGTTGTCTTCATGTTGTCCTCATGTTGTCCTCATGTTGTCCCCATGTTGTCTTCATGTTGCCCTCATGTTGTCCCCATGTTGTCTTCATGTTGCCCTCATGTTGTCCTCATGTTGTCCTCATGTTGTCTTCATGTTGTCTTCATGTTGCCCTCCTGTTGTCCCCATGTTGTCTTCATGTTGTCTTCATGTTGCCCTCATGTTGTCCCCATGTTGTCTTCATGTTGTCTTCATGTTGCCCTCCTGTTGTCCCCATGTTGTCTTCATGTTGCCCTCATGTTGTCCTCATGTTGCCCTCATGTTGCCCTCATGTTGCCCTCATGTTGCCCTCATGTTGCCCTCATGTTGCCCTCATGTTGCCCTCATGTTGTCCTCATGTTGTCCTCATGTTGTCCTCATGTTGTCTTCATGTTGTCTTCATGTTGTCCCCGTGTTGTCCCCATGTTGTCCTCATGTTGTCTTCATGTTGTCCTCATGTTGTCCTCATGTTGTCTTCATGTTGTCTTCATGTTGTCTTCATGTTGTCTTCATGTTGTCCTCATGTTGTCCCATGTTGTCTTCATGTTGTCCTCATGTTGTCCCCATGTTGTCCCTCATGTTGCCCTCATGTTGTCCTCATGTTGTCCTCATGTTGCCCTCATGTTGTCTTCATGTTGTCCCCATGTTGTCCTCATGTTGTCCTCATGTTGTCTTCATGTTGTCCTCATGTTGTCTTCATGTTGCCCCCATGTTGTCCTCATGTTGTCTTCATATCGTCCCCATGTTGTCCTCATGTTGTCCTCATGTTGTCTTCATGTTGTCCTCATGTTGCCCTCATGTTGTCCCCATATTGTCCCCATGTCGTCTTCATGTCGTCTTCATGTTGTCCTCATGTTATCCTCATGTTGTCCCCATGTTGTCCTCACGTTGTCCTCATGTTGTCCTCATGTTGTCCTATATCAATGTTCTTTTTAATTCCCCAAAATAACATGACTGATTCCACCCAACGCTCTTTGCCAAGTACAAATCTCTACTTTCATTAATTTTGGGGCGTCTTATTCAATTTTATAGCATTGTAAAACAAATGGAAGTGTTTTTGAAATAGTATTGAGTAAAAGTTGACATATTCCAGTCTGTGATTATCATCAACATCCATTCCTTTTAATTTTAGTCTCAATAATTCCTAATTTCTGCTTTTCTAACTCAAACATTAGGTATAATTTCCTATAAATGAGGTTTATTGACCATAAATTCCAACAATAACTGTAAACTAAAGTTAATAAGTTAGAGTTACGTAGTGTTGGAAACATCAAAAAAAGTGACAAACATTGAAAAAAGCATCAAAAGTGTTGAAAAAAAGGACAAAAACGTAAGAAAAAGTTAAAAGCGTTGATTAAAGGCCTCAACAAAAGTGATTTGACCCGAAGTCAAGACACGGAGCTCCGTCCCCGGCTCAACTCCCTGTGCTACCCCGCCTGATGCAGCAGCTGTGTGTTTGATTCCCGTCCAGGTGAACCTGGTTTCAGAGCACATCTGGTGCAACGACTTCCTGGTGCGGAGCTTCTACCTGAAGAACGTGCAGACGCAGGAGACCCGGACGCTCACCCAGTTCCACTTCCTCAGCTGGCCAGCGCAGGGCATCCCCACCTCCACTCGCCCGCTGCTCGACTTCCGCAGGTACCGCTGACACCTGCACGTCCAATAGAAAGACACGCAGAGACTCGAACACACCTGCACGTCCACCTGCACGTCCAATAGAGAGACACGCAGGGACTCGAACACACCTGCACGTCCACATAGAAAGACACTAGCAGGGACTCTAACACACCTGCACGTCCACATAGAAAGACACTAGCAGGGACTCTAACACACCTGCACGTCCACATAGAAAGACACTAGCAGGGACTTTAACATACCTGCACGTCCACATAGAAAGACACTAGCAGGGACTCTAACACACCTGCACGTCCACCAGCACGTCCACATAGAAAGACACTAGCAGGGACTCTAACACACCTGCACGTCCACCTGCACGTCCACATAGAAAGACACTAGCAGGGACTCTAACACACCTGCAGAAAGACACTCCACCTGCACACCTGCACGTCCACATAGAAAGACACTAGCAGGGACTCTAACACACCTGCACGTCCACATAGAAAGACACTAGCAGGGACTCTAACACACCTGCACGTCCACATAGAAAGACACTAGCAGGGACTCTAACACACCTGCACCTGCACGTCCACATAGAAAGACACTAGCAGGGACTCTAACACACCTGCACGGAAAGACACTAGCAGGGACTCTAACACACCTGCACGTCCACATAGAAAGACACTAGCAGGGACTCTAACACACCTGCACGTCCACATAGAAAGACACTAGCAGGGACCCTAACACACCTGCCCGTCCACCTGCACGTCCACATAGAAAGACACTAGCAGGGACTCTAACACACCTGCACAGAGTTACAATTAGGGCTGTTAGTTGATTAAAGTATTTATAATTGTCTGTAGTTAATTGTAGTTTTTTTGCAAATAAATAAGATATATTATTATACTGTATATAATAATACGTTATTTCTATTCTAAGTTATTAACCTGATCGTAAGTGAGAGGTGAGGTATTTTCCTATATCAATGTTCTTTTTAATTCCCCAACATATCCGATGGGGGTCAGCGTTGGTTGCATTTCAACATGTCTGTCTGTGTCATTCTTGTGGTTTGCAGCTAGTAGTCTGAGTCCAGTTGCATAGTCACAAAAATGATCATGGACTGATGTGGCTGCAGCAGAAGGTCTATCGCCGAGCTTTACCCCTTTTTTACCCCCCTTCTCTAGCTCCTCTATCTATCTATCAATAAATGTAAATGCACTGTTCTTTAATTGCGCTTTTCTAGTCTTACCGAATACTCATCAGACACACACTCACAAACATCTACACACCTGCTCATCAGACACACACATCTACACACCTGCTCATCTACATTCACTCACAAACATCTACACACACGCTCATCTACACACCTGCTCATCAGATAAACACAACTACATACCCACTCATTCGATACACTAACACACATCTATACACCTGCTCATCTACATTCACTCACAAACATCTACACACCTGCTCATCTACATTCACTCACAAACATCTACACACACGCTCATCTACACACCTGCTCATCTACATTCACTCACAAACATCTACACACACGCTCATCTACACACCTGCTCATCAGATAAACACAACTACATACCCACTCATTCGATACACTAACACACATCTACACACCTGCTCATCCGATACACTAACACACATCTACACACCTGCTCATCAGATACACTCACACACATCTACACACCTGCTCATCTACACACACTCACACACATCTACACACCTGCTCAACTACATACACTCAAACACATCTACACACCTGCTCATCAGATACACTCACACACATCTACACACCTGCTCATCTACACACACTCACACACATCTACACACCTGCTCAACTACATACACTCAAACACATCTACACACCTGCTCATCAGATACACTCACACACATCTACACACCTGCTCATCTACACACACTCACACACATCTACACACCTGCTCATCAGATACACTCACACACATCTACACACCTGCTCATCTACACACACACATCTACACACCTGCTCATCTACACATCTACACACCTGGTCATCTACACACACTCACACACATCTACACACCTGCTCATCTACACACACTCAAACACATCTACACACCTGCTCATCAGATACACACTCACACACATTTCCACTCCGATGGTGCAGCATTGGGGGCAACTCGAGGTTCAGTGTCTTGCCCAAGGACACTTGGGACTGACATGGGACTGTAGGGATCGAACCACCAACCTTCTGATTGGCAGGCGACCGCTCTACCACTGATCTATCCATCTATCTATCTGTCTATCTATCTATCTGTCTGTCTGTATATCTATCTATATTTCTGTCCATCTATCTTTATGTCTGTCTGTCTGTCTGTCATACTGTTGGTATGGCTAAAACAAGAAAGATTCAGGAAATAAATCCATTAAGTATTTTTTCCAAATCCTGTAATATTTGTTCTACTTAATTTAGCATAATTTACCCTAGCATCTATGTTTGCCTACTAAACTGCTGAAATGCTAATTAATAAACCCAGAAACGACATAGAAAAGAACCTAAATGTTCATTTTTCCTTTTAAAAACTTGCTTCTCGTGTGTTTATTGTCTCCAGGAAGGTGAATAAGTGTTACCGAGGACGCTCCTGCCCCATCATCGTGCACTGCAGGTAAACCTGGACGCTTCATCAGTAACATCCCATAATGTCACAAATGACACCCTTAACGTCTGTGCGTTATGTAAACGCCCGGGTAGCTCATCTGGTTTAGCGTAACTTATTTTTTGTATTAATAATTGCCACTTGCTTTTTAAAATATTTATTCATGTTTTATTTCAATTTTTTCAAGTCTTCATTTTTTTAAGTTTGTTGTTGCTGTTTACTTTATGTCCTATTCACTTAATATTTATTATCAGTATTATACTACATCTCTCCATGTATTTACCTATATGGAAACAGGTTTGTTGAAAATTTCATTAAACAAAACTGACTTTTTTTTAAATAACTACAAAAGAAGTTGAATAAACTACAAATCCCGTCATGCAGTGACACGCAGACTTCCCGGAAACACGTGCGCTCTGTTGCAGTTCCACATAGGTCCACCTGGTGGCAGACATAAGCAACAAAACAACACACCGTCGTAATCATATATATATATAGATATATAGATTATTTGTTAGATATATAGTTAGTTTATATATAGATTAATATACAGTCTATGACTCTAATTACTTTGCTTTGTGTTGTTTCCATAGTGACGGTACCGGCCGCTCTGGGACTTACATCCTGATCGACATGGTTCTCAATCGTATGGCTAAAGGTGTGTGTGTGTGTGTGTGTGTGTGTGTGTGTGTGTGTGTGTGTGTGTGTGTGTGTGTGTGTGTGTGTATATATATATGTATGTATATATATGTGTATATGTATACTGTATATATGTGTGTGTATATGTATACTGTATATATGTGTGTGTGTGTATATATATATATATACATGTATATGTGTGTGTGTGTGTACTGTATGTATATATATGTATGTGTGTGTGTGTATATGTGTGTGTGTACTGTATGTATATATATGTATGTATGTGTGTGTGTATATATAGTATATCTATATATATATACATGTATATGTGTGTGTACTGTATGTATATATATGTATGTATGTGTGTGTGTATATATGTGTGTGTACTGTATGTATATATATGTATGTATGTGTGTGTGTATATATAGTATATCTATATATATACATGTATATGTGTGTGTGTACTGTATGTATATATGTATGTATTTATGTGTGTGTATATGGTATATCTATATATATACATGTATATGTGTGTGTGTATGTGTACTGTATGTATATGTATATATGTGTATGTATGTATGTGTGTGTGTGTGTGTGTGTATATATATATATAGTGTGTATATATATGTGTATATATAGTGTGTGTGTATATATATGTGTATATGTATACTGTATATATGTGTGTGTATATGTATACTGTATATATGTGTGTGTATATGTATACTGTATATATGTGTGTGTATATGTATACTGTATATATGTGTGTGTATATGTATACTGTATATATGTGTGTGTATATGTATACTGTATATATGTGTGTGTTGACTGTAAAAGGAAATGCATTTCTGCTGCTTGTTATCAACATAATCAACGAGGGATTTCAAATCAAGTAGATTTCTGATCTTTTATTGTTAGAAGTACCAACTCCCCACAATGCTCTGCTAACACCAGTTGTCAGAGAAACCTTTTTAATTTTGGGGTTTATTAGTGTTGACAGATGTTCATATTATAGGACTCGGAGAAGGATCAGGAGCCGAGAAGCAGAAACCCTTTTTCCAACGTCTGCCTTTGTTGTAACGACAATATCTGCATTAGTGTTATCATTATTCATACAAAACCACTTTTAAATTAGCATAATAGAAATATAAAACCATCCACCCACCACTTCCAAAAGTTTCAAGGATGTAGAAGTGTGCAGTAAATGTGTGTGTTACCAGGTATTTCATAAAATATACAAATACATAAACAGTAGAGAAAGAAAAAGTACAAAATACTCTACATCATGTTATATTAAATCTTCTCATAACCCAAATAAAGCACCACATCAAACATATGTATTAATAATAATAATAATACATTTTATTTATAATGCACTTTTCATCAAAAGATCTCAAAGTACTACAGGTAAAAAAAGAGAAAAATAAAATAAAATAAAAATTAAATTAAAATAAAATTAATAATAATAATTCTTAAAAGTGTGTGTGTGTGTGTGTGTGTGTGTGTGTGTGTGTTTGTTTTGCAGGGGTGAAAGAGCTCGACATCGCTGCGACACTGGAGCACGTCCGAGACCAGCGACCCGGGATGGTCCGCACCAAGGTCAGACTCCACTAACCTGGTCTCACAGCGCTGGGGGGGGATGTCTCGCTACACCACAGATGCATTGTGGGATATGAGGGGAAAAAACACTCTGGGTTATTTGTATTTCTTAAAACCAGGGGTGTCAAACTGAACTTCACTAAGGACCACACTGGGACATGAGAATGGCATTAAGGGCCACACATGTAGTAATAATAATAATAATAACTAGAAATTTCCGCAGAAATGTTATCAGTGTGCCTCCTACTTGGTGCACATCCAAATAGCAATAAAAATCTTAATAAAAAATAATAAGTGTCTTAACCCTTCAGAGACACACACACACACACACGTCTTAAATAGGTATTAAAAAGTTATGTGTGTGTGTGCGTGTGTGTGTGTGTGTCTGAGAGAGAGGGAGACAGATAGATGTCGACAGACATACAGAGTATGGTTGCCTGGTTACTAAGGACCAATAGGAAGCCATTCATCTCTGTGATGTCATCTCTTTGATCTGTAATCAGCTATTGCAGCACATCGGCACACTGAATAATAATAATAATAATAATAATAATAATAATACGCCTTTATCCTTTATTAGTCCCACAAGGAGAAATTACAATTTAAACTCTGTTGTTATTACACACATTACACACAGGCCTGAACTACACACACATGCTCAGTACCTATACATGCTAATGGGCATATAGCTTTCTCACTAACAGTTTACTAACAACCCTAAAGACGTTCCTTAGCCATCATAGAGTTTAGCAAATCCAGCAGAACAATGAATATTTTTTTTAGCACAACCTGTTTCACAGCCTGAATACGTCAACTCTCTGGTTGTGTGGGAATTTCTGTCTCAAAGTTGGCAAATCTGCCCAAATGTGCTTTCAGCGTTGCATAACTGCAGTCTGAAAAGATAGATAGATATTTATTGACCTCAATAAAATGGGAAATTATAGTAATTATAGTGTTCCAGCAGCAAAATATCAGTCACACAGCACAGAATATAAAATACTAGGACACAATATACATGAAATCATAATAGGAATAAAATACAAGAACTAATATTTGAATATATACAAGTTGGGAATACAAATATGTGCAACTGCTTAAATAGTAATGATAAATATGTAGATAAACCAGTTGTGTAGGTTGCATTGGTGCAGGATTGTGACGCCCCTGAACATGTGCCAGATTGTGAATAAAAGGCTCCGAGTGTGATTGTTGTTGTTGTTGTTGTTGTCGTCGTCGTCGTTTCCAGGACCAGTTTGAGTTCGCCCTGACAGCCGTTGCCGAGGAGGTCAACGCCATCCTCAAAGCTCTGCCCCAGTGAAAGCAGCCCGGCCCAAACCGGCCCCCTGTGTGACGGACCCCCTTCTTCCCACCGACACCCGTCTGACCTTTCTCTTTATGATGATGATGATGATGATGATGAAGAACGGCGTTGTGCTTCTCTATCTGCCCGCCAGGTGATTTCTTGAAACATAAAGGTGATGTCAAAAAAATAAAAAAAAACAGCTGTTAGGAACGACTGAGCAGGTATGGATCTGATTTTTAAGTGTTTG
Organism: Etheostoma perlongum; assembly: GCA_026937815.1. Lineage (NCBI taxonomy): Eukaryota > Metazoa > Chordata > Actinopteri > Perciformes > Percidae > Etheostoma > Etheostoma perlongum. The sequence goes on from CM049394.1 coordinate 14,914,659, forward strand.
TGGCACAAATACGATGCGTTCAGGGACCTTCAGACGGTTGGAAAGTGTTTCATTCACAGCTAATCCGAATAAAAATGAAACCAGGAAAATAAAAGAATGAAGCCACTTGTCCCACCAGATTTAAACAAATCCTTCCTTTTGGTTTCTTTTATTTCTTTTATTATTTTTTAATTCTTTTATTTAGTCTTTTATTAGCATCGTTAAACCGCCTTCAACCCACATGCATGGTATCTGCAGTACTTATTTTGTTAATTTAATAAAGTATAAAGCTGCCAGGAAGCCAAATTACAGGAGAAAAAAAAAACATGCATCAATAGAAATGTACAAATCTTTAGTTATTATAGAACACTATATAGAAATATTTTAATTTCATTACTTATATTCACTATTGCAGCAGAAAAAAGGAAATAAAACGGTGTTTTGACATTGATTTTATATATCTTTAACTGGTTTTCTGAGATTCATCGCTCACACTCTACACTCCTTTTCTCAGCTGTCTATCCACGCTTTATAAAGTTACGTTACTATAAATACAAGGCGCTGTGTGTTAAGTTAAAACCAACCTGAACGAGCCACAGACTCTTTAACTATCAGAAGTCCAGCCTGAAGCAACATGATTGAAATGGATTGTCTCCCTGCTCTATGTGTGTGCCACTCGGATCATTTCAAGTCCCTGGATATATTGTTGTATACCTCATGCAAGTCAGAAAAAGAACTAAAAAAAATATATATATAAAAAAAGAAATGCTATTCTCTGAAAAAGCTATTTTGTATATGTGAGATTAATTAAATCTTTTTGTGTTTAAGTGCTGCAATTGCTCGTGTGACCTCTGTGACTTTAAGATCCTGATTGTCGTCGTTTTTTAGATTAGAACTCAATTTCGTGGTGTATTTCCATGCCCAAAATATTAGTTGAATGTATATTTATCAGATTAAGTGGGTCTTGTTTGAGTTTCCCATCATCTGGAGAGGTTTATCTTGTAATTTTGAAACAAAATGATCAGTTGTAGTGTGCAGAAACAACTCCAGAAAGGGTAAATAACACTGACACATACACAATCTTGACCTTTATTATAATCAGCTCTTACTCATACACGTATCTCAGTGGGCTTACCCCAGAAACGTGACTATCTGGTCTGCTGCAGCTCTTCCAGGATGTAGCCTGGTCCAGAATTAGGCTCTCAAATCACTGTTTCTCACAGCAGATATGAAGACTTTAATTAAGCCAGTCCCTAAATACATAATGGAGGTTTAATCTGCTTGCAGAGCACAGTGAGATCAGCTGTTTGTGGGGTTTAACCAACTACTCACGCTGCAAAAATATTAAACCCACAGGCAGCAGAGACAAAGGACACGAGTCCATTTTGAATTGACAATTACTCTGCACAAAATCGCCTGTGCTAGGTCAGAGGGTACATCTGTTTTAGGGCTGAACGACACTCTGGTCGTAGTTGTGCTTAAATTTCATTGGTTGCAACCACAGGAAAATAATGACACTTATTAACAGGTTGTATTCAAACAATCCACATGTTAACCTTTAAAAGAAACCCACCCAGTGTCACGCATCAGTGTTAACCAGCTAAATCTGATTTTAAGTGTACATTTTGTTGACAAAGCTGCTGGGCCGCGTGGTCTGAAGGCCCTGAGCCACAACGGTGAGAAGCTTCAGATTCGACACGTCTATGCAGAGCAGGAAACAGGAAGTGCTAGCACCATCAGGCTGGAGGAGTTCGCTTTGTTCAGCATTTACATGCAACTAGCAAAGAACTGACTGAACTTTGACTCGTGAAAAGGAAATACAGCTCTGGAAGTGTTTTACAACGAGGGGAGGGGGGTGACAACTACAGTTCATCAACCCATGTCAGTCACATTTAACATGTTACATGTTAATTACTGCTAGTTTCCGATATGCTGCAAGTAAAGCAACCAGTTTTTAATAATTGCTAAAATAAAGCTAACATTTTAATATTACTTAAGACTTTACAGCTTAACCTTTAGCTTAAAACTGCTCATCTTAAAAAAAGGAGACAGGACAAATGGACTGATGTCATGGTTTTATTTAGCATGTAAAATGAGGCGGGACACTTGTAGCTCACTGGAATGTGCAGAATTTAAGGAATGAGTCCAATATTGCGTCGCAATAAAAACACCTCTTGGTGTTTGGCTTTTCTTTCTGGGACCGGTTGACCGGTATGAGCCGCAGTGAGCTACAGATGTTTCAGTGACCTAGTACTCCTCTCCTTCATCTTCCTCCCCCGACGCTGTCAGTGCCCACCTCTTCGTAATCCTTCTCCAGGGCCGCCATGTCCTCTCTGGCCTCCGAGAACTCTCCCTCCTCCATCCCCTCTCCGACGTACCAGTGGACGAAGGCCCTCTTGGCGTACATCAGGTCGAACTTGTGGTCGAGGCGAGCCCAGGCCTCGGCGATGGCGGTGGTGTTGCTCAGCATGCACACGGCCCTCTGCACCTTGGCCAGGTCTCCTCCAGGAACCACAGTGGGAGGCTGGTAGTTGATGCCCACCTTGAAGCCTGTGGGACACCAGTCCACAAACTGGATGGTGCGCTTTGTTTTGATGGTGGCGATGGCAGAGTTGACGTCTTTGGGAACTACATCACCGCGGTACAGGAGACAGCAGGCCATGTATTTGCCGTGGCGAGGGTCGCATTTCACCATCTGATTGGCTGGCTCAAAGCAGGCGTTGGTGATGTCGGCCACTGATAGCTGCTCGTGGTAGGCCTTCTCTGCGGAGATAACCGGGGGCGTAGGTCGCCAGAGGGAAGTGGATGCGAGGGTAGGGCACCAAGTTGGTCTGGAACTCCGTCAGGTCCACGTTCAAGGCGCCGTCGAAGCGCAGGGAGGCGGTGATGGAGGAGACAATCTGTCCAATCAGCCTGTTGAGGTTGGTGTAGGTGGGGCGTTCGATGTCCAGGTTCCTGCGGCAGATGTCGTAGATGGCCTCATTGTCCACCATGAAGGCGCAGTCGGAGTGCTCCAGGGTGGTGTGGGTGGTCAGGATGGAGTTGTACGGCTCCACCACAGCAGTGGACACCTGGGGGGCTGGGTAGACTGCAAACTCCAGCTTAGACTTCTTCCCGTAGTCAACAGAGAGACGCTCCATCAGCAGAGAGGTGAAGCCTGAGCCGGTTCCTCCGCCGAAGGAGTGGAAGATGAGGAACCCCTGGAGTCCTGTGCACTGGTCAGCCTGAAACATCGAAGAGTTAACAACCGCAGCTCATATTACTGGAAATTATACATTTCCAACGTTTTGACAATGAGAACTCACCAGTTTACGAGTCCTGTCCAGAACCAGGTCGATGATCTCCTTGCCGACTGTGTAGTGACCGCGGGCGTAGTTGTTGGCTGCGTCTTCCTTTCCAGTGATCAGCTGCTCGGGGTGGAAGAGCTGGCGGTAGGTTCCTGTACGGACTTCATCTGGAGGAGCAACGACAGTACTAGTTCACAGGGATGCTCCATTTAACAAGTTACACTGTACAGACACCACAGTAGTTAAAAAGGACCAATTATAAACCATTTCAGTATGTTTAGTTTTGCTGCTTAATGGTTTAAGCCAGCTAACGCACCATAGTTTAAATAATCTGTATTATGTGGCTGAAGTTTGTCTTTATTAATATCTTACCGATGACTGTTGGCTCCAAGTCCACGAAGACGGCTCTGGGGACATGTTTGCCAGCTCCGGTCTCACTGAAGAAGGTGTTGAAGGAGTCGTCTCCTCCTCCGATGGTCTTGTCACTGGGCATCTGACCATCGGGCTGGATGCCGTGCTCCAGGCAGTAGAGCTCCCAGCATGCATTGCCCATCTGGGCTCCGGCCTGGCCGACATGCATAGAAATACACTCACGCTGCAAAAAAAAAAAAAAAAAAAAGATCAGTTATTACTATCTCATAAATGAGGAAAATAGTCAAAAAGTAATATTGTGCTTCGGTCAAGAAGACAGAAGCCCTGTTGTCTCACTTTGGACATTTAACTAAATTAACTTAAGTTATTTTAGAATTGATGGTCAGTAAACCTCATTTATAGGAGATTATACCTAATGTTTAAGTTAGAAAAGCAGAAATGATAAATTTAGACTAAAATTAAAGGAATGGATGTTGATGATAATCACAGACTGGAATATGTCAACTTTTACTCAATACTATTTCAAAAACACTTCCATTTGTTTTACAATGCTATAAAATTGAACAAGCCCCAAAATGAATCAAAGTAGAATTTAAACAGGAAAACAAGTCATTTTGACCCAAAGACAACATGAGGGTTAATTTATATTAAGATCAGTGACAGATCAAACCTCACTCCAATTTATTACAAAAAATTGTGCATCTTTGTCCAGCATTTGACATGTTAATTGACCCGTTGCAAGGATCCATAGAAACAGTGTTTGGTTTGTTAGAGCCAGTAAAAACTGAGGAAGACAAAAACAAAATGGCTGACCACTGCAAAACCAAAACTGAACTCCAACATGTCCTAAAAACCAGCGGTGCGGGTTTGATCCCAGGCCCCAGCAGCATTGTGCAGGGTTGATGGACCATGTTGCTGAGTCACAGCCGGGTCCTGCAGCTCTGTGGCGGGTTAATCCCGCTCTGCCCCGCCCACACTGAGACGGAGCAGCAGCACTAACCCCACCCAACCGGGACTAGAGGGGAAATCCATCCTACAGACAGGAAGAAGCGCTCCTCTCCTCCCTGCCCCCACGCCATTTTCTTCCTAGGATGGCAAAGGCAAAACCCGCCTACTTGACCTCTGATTGGCTAGTACTCCCGGCTCTTTATTGCGTTGATACAACTACAAATTACATAACGGTGGTTAGGCGAGAGTGGGATTGGTTGGGTAAGAACAGGGAAGTCAGGGTCAGCCAATCATAGGCAGAGTAGGGCGGGACATGCCTTCGCCATCTTAGGGGGGGTGGCTGGCTGCACCCACAATGCCGCAAAGAAGACCTTTGTGTGGCGTTCACGGACAGGGCGTTATCTGATGGAGTCTTCTAGCGAAGCTTAAAAACCTCCACCCGTCGACGATCAATCAAGCGGGCACGTCGTGTCCTGCTAGCTTCTAAATCATGTATTTAGAATAATTAAACTACGGGTTTAAAACGGACACGTTTAGCAGTTTAACAACGTCAAAATGGCGCATTTTCACAGAAACTAAGCCGGTAACGTCCGTCCGGCCACGTCACATACCAGCAACACCACGCGCGGTTTTATAACCGAGAACAATCGGATTCACGTTTTAAAAAAAATTTAACGGATTTCTTTCGGCATTATATAACAATGTCACTAATAAAATATCAACGTTAAACATTTAACCTAAAAATAAAAAATCATAATTTGATTTAAAAACCGTTACCTGCCCCTAACTAAAGGAAAAATACGCCTTTCACCCATTATTATTGTTTTTATTATTTTTTTTAAATAACGTTTATGTTTATTTTTGGCTCGATACTCACCATTTTCTGGCTGTTTTTGTTGCTCCTTCTTTCCGACGTTGAAGAATCGGTGGCTGAAGGCGGTAGTGAGGAGCGGCATCCGGAGCCGGGGCTTTTATACGTTTCCATGGAGGCGGAGCCATAGCAACGGTTTGAATTTCCTTTCGGCGGGAGCGAACGTTGGGTGCCGCTGCTGCGTTCAAGCGCAGCTCGAAATATTGTGATTCTTGCAGTTTAGCTGCGTCATCTGAAGACAATGTGAATTGTTTGTTTTATTGGAGGCCGGGAAGTTATTGAAGTCACAATTTTTACCTCTTATATAATCATCATTGTTTAGTATTTCTGATTACATTCAACTAACAGAAAGTTTGACTTTTGTGTTTATCTTTTATCTTTTTTTGTCAAGCAGCTTGATGAATACAAATAACAGTTTAACAATGGTTTGTATTTATACACAGTATTAAGCAAACACACAGCAACTTAGACTCTGAATAATTTGTCTAAACCGTGTCCTTTTTTAAGTCGCTGAACACAGTCCTAGTCAGAGGTCAAATCAAGAGTAAGGTGATGCACCTGTGTAGGTGTGTAGGTGTCCATCTTATGGGGTGCACACCACAGCCTTTACATTTAACACCACAGAAACATCAGGTCGTCTGAAATTGTAGATTTCCACAGTATTTGCATGGTAATTTTATTCTAGAATTTAGTCTTTGTGATCTCATAACTTGGGAGGGAGAATGAAATAGAGTGGCTCCACAACAATAATAATCAACATAATACATCCATGCCCATGCCTGCAGCACAGAAAGGATTTTCCCCATAGGTTACCATTGTATAAGTGACACCTGAGGTTCTGCCAGGACACCTCGATCTGCAAACAAGGTTGGTTATGACTCTTTATCATCTGAATTTCCAATCCATTAACTTTTTTTTTATTTGAAAGCTTTCCTTGTAGCCGAGAAAAGCGGTTTAAATCCTGTGATATTACCATAATGTTAAGTCTATAGGCCGAACGGGAACTTATGGCCATGTTCCACAAAATGAAGTCCTACTCGCCATTCTTTCAATTTCAATTCTAATTCATGACTTTAGTGAAGTTAACCCCAATACAGACATATATCTGGCATGTTTGTGTCACAACCTATCAATGAAAAAGCATAATTTAACACCTTTTTTAATAGTTTTGTCAGCAAGGACAATGAAAAGCTAAAATGGTGATTATTCCCTCTCATTTATTCAATAGTGAAACCTATTCCTAGCACCTAAGAATCCTGCTTTAATCCTGAGGTATTTGTGTTCTGTAAAGCATTGCACATGCTGTGTGAAGGAATTAGGCTTAAATGTTCGTCAATGCTTATCAAGGAGGTGAACAGAGTTCACGTAGCATGAGCTGTGCACTGTGATTGGATCAATTACAACAAAGTACACCAATGGAAACATGTCTGTTTATTGTTTCAAGACAAAGAAACAGGAAAGATATCTTGACAGTCGATTTCTCTTAATGTCTAGATAGCGTTATGAATTCTGCAAATCATTCAGGGCTTCACATGCGCTAATAAATATCTGTCAAATATGGAATATATTCCTTGCCTTGGGGGGTGAGGAATTTGGGTTTAACTGATCAGGCACTACTCAGTTCTACAGTGCAGCCTTAAAGTGGTAATGCAATGGTAAGACAGAGCTCTGTTGTTATGCAGCAATGCATTGAAATGAGGCAAAGACAAGGAGGAATGTTAGCACCTGCAGGTTATTATTTGTAGCTTAAAATCCAAATTACTGCAAATCAGACCAGTTGATTTTCACACAATTACATTTTTTACTAGCAGGATGCCATTAAATAATGAATGAATTTGTTCAAAGTATTATTACACTTAAAATGAACCCAATCAGCGTTGGTTTGTTTATTTCAAACTTAATATTCCTCGCCCTCTTCCTCTCCTTCGTCCCCGACGCTGTCAGTGCCCACCTCTTCGTAATCCTTCTCCAGGGCCGCCATGTCCTCTCTGGCCTCCGAGAACTCTCCCTCCTCCATCCCCTCTCCGACGTACCAGTGGACGAAGGCCCTCTTGGCGTACATCAGGTCGAACTTGTGGTCGAGGCGAGCCCAGGCCTCGGCGATGGCGGTGGTGTTGCTCAGCATGCACACGGCCCTCTGCACCTTGGCCAGGTCTCCTCCAGGAACCACAGTGGGAGGCTGGTAGTTGATGCCCACCTTGAAGCCTGTGGGACACCAGTCCACAAACTGGATGGTGCGCTTTGTTTTGATGGTGGCGATGGCAGAGTTGACGTCTTTGGGAACTACATCACCGCGGTACAGGAGACAGCAGGCCATGTATTTGCCGTGGCGAGGGTCGCATTTCACCATCTGATTGGCTGGCTCAAAGCAGGCGTTGGTGATCTCAGCCACTGATAGCTGCTCGTGGTAGGCCTTCTCTGCAGAGATAACCGGGGCGTAGGTCGCCAGAGGGAAGTGGATGCGAGGGTAGGGCACCAAGTTGGTCTGGAACTCCGTCAGGTCCACGTTCAAGGCGCCGTCGAAGCGCAGGGAGGCGGTGATGGAGGAGACAATCTGTCCAATCAGCCTGTTGAGGTTGGTGTAGGTGGGGCGTTCGATGTCCAGGTTCCTGCGGCAGATGTCGTAGATGGCCTCATTGTCCACCATGAAGGCGCAGTCGGAGTGCTCCAGGGTGGTGTGGGTGGTCAGGATGGAGTTGTACGGCTCCACCACAGCGGTGGACACTTGAGGAGCTGGATAGATGGCAAACTCCAGTTTGGACTTCTTGCCATAGTCAACAGAGAGACGTTCCATCAGCAGAGAGGTGAAGCCAGAACCGGTTCCTCCTCCAAAGGAGTGGAAGATGAGGAACCCCTGGAGTCCTGTGCACTGGTCAGCCTGCAATAAAACAATTAATCTTTACTCAGTGACTGATGGCGCCTGAATTGAAATATGAAGATTTTGTAGGCAAACTCACCAGTTTACGAATCCGGTCAAGAACCAAATCGATGATCTCCTTGCCGATGGTGTAGTGACCGCGGGCGTAGTTGTTGGCTGCATCTTCCTTTCCCGTGATCAGCTGCTCAGGATGGAAGAGCTGGCGGTAGGTTCCTGTACGGACCTCATCTGTAAGTGTAAAATGACAATAAAATCAAACATTCACAAAGTCACTTTATTAACCCAATTGTCACTGGAGCAGAGAAAACAAAACAATCTTAATATCTTACCAATGACTGTTGGCTCCAAGTCCACGAAGACGGCTCTGGGGACATGTTTGCCAGCTCCAGTCTCACTGAAGAAGGTGTTGAAGGAGTCGTCTCCTCCTCCGATGGTCTTGTCACTGGGCATCTGACCGTCGGGCTGGATGCCATGCTCCAGGCAGTAGAGCTCCCAGCATGCATTGCCTATCTGAGCTCCAGCTTGGCCAACATGGATGGAGATACATTCACGCTGCAGGAAATAGTGGTTCAGATGTCAAGAACTTCTTGCATACAATTATTTAAAACAAAGTTACATTGCACCCTAAAAAACCATGAATCAGCTACTAGATTATTTGAAACCTATTTTAAGTTTTGGAAAAATATATTGGTATTAGGAGAAATCAGCTCCAGCCAACAAACTAATGCTAAGTTGCATTTTCCAAGAAAGGAGCTGTTACTCAATCCTTTCCCTCGCAAAACAAGTAAGCTGAAGAAGCTTAAAAAAGCCCCCAAAAGCCAGTTATGCTAAATGAAGGGATCTAACTATAGGACTAAAAAATGACTTTAATTGATCACTTTGCACCTGTAATATGTAACGGCTGTCTTTCTTTTTCCACCAGAGTAGTGGTGTTGTGTTTTAACTGCTCTGTGGCAAACTGCCCTTTTCAGCCATTAATGGCCTAACACAGACCATTTTGTAATGTACAATATAACTGTCTTTCTGAGATGTTATTTCACATAACTTATGCAAAGTAACTCATGTGTGGAACTTAAAGATTAAAGAAAGAGGTCCTCACCATGTTTTTGTTGCTTGTAGCAGTTCCTCCTTCACCTGAGATGAGTGGCTGGGGATGTTGTGTCAGTTACAAGTGCAGCAAAGCCACTTTATAGCACAGCATCGCTAGGCAACAGCCTGGCATGTTGTGGTAACTGGAGGAGCTGGAGAAGCAAACACCATCTCCTTTGACGAAAGATGAGGAGGAAGAGCACAAACAATAAAATCAGCTGCTATGCTCCCCTTCTCAGATCGAAAGAACAACAGCTGTTCTCACTCAAATGAGTAACCACCAACAACAACGGGAGTGGCTGTGAAATATGACCCGTAACCATCCGCCTTTGCCTCATATTTCACATTTAGGCTTTAAGGCATGTTAGCTGTTGCTTTGCTGAACAGCTAGTGGTTTAAACTTCCTCAAATAGACTTCAGCAGGCTGTTTTCTTGCTGTTTGATCAAACTCATGACCTCTAGATTACCAGACGAAATAGGTTGTAAACATAAACAAAAGCACTTTTCTAATAGAGCTGTTCAAATGGAAACTCCTGCTAGCATGGCTCATTTGATGCTCCAGTTTTCTCAACTTGCAGAGGGAAGAAAACAGTGACCTGAATGGGCTTTTGTTTCAAATGACCGTTGCATCACCACTTTGGTTGAGATTCATTTGCAATGCAAAGGTTGACTGCCCGGGGGAAAGCATTAGAGCACCCTTCTCTCAAAGGGAGCTGATAATTGAGTGTGTTTGTTTTACAGCAGGTTACAGAGCAGCGATGTGTGTGTGAAAAAATATGTCCATTTTATGCCAAAGAGAAAAGGAGCTGGATGCATGCAAGCTAAGGATTTCAAAAGGATTATAGGGTTTTCCCTGTGGAATTTCCACCAAGAGATGTAGACTAGCTAATGATGGACTTTCCCCAACTCTTGAATGGCTACTGGTTGATCAAATTGCTTTTAAAAAGCTGCCAACACTAAAATAATGTTATATCCATTGTTTTAATATAAATATTTAGAGCCTAAATATGGCCTTGATGCTATTTTCTTCCTAACAAGAGAGAAACTGTTGAGGAAATCCTAGTTGGTGACAAAAACTATTGTGTTTAAAACAGTGGCTGTTATGTTTCACCTCTGCGTCTGAAGGTAACCCTAGAGACGTGACAACAAACTGCTCGCATCTACCAAGTCAGGATTGCAAGAATAACATGTTCCCACTTAGTTTCCCTAGTTACTCTTTTCTCAGGTCTTGTTTGATCTTGGATGGCAGCTGATCTTAACAGGCGGGGCAGTACTCGTAGACCTTGGGGGAGAAGATAATGAGTGTATGACCTTTTGTAAATTGTAGAATTTATCGTTTTTAAGTTTTCAGCACAAATAAAACATGTGAATGCTTAGCAGTTTTGCTTTATTCAACAAAGTGTTCTTGTTTTAAAGTGTAAACACAGAATATTGTTACAGTTTTGAAATACAGTGGTGTGAATGCATTTATCTCCTTGTGTTAAGTTCTTAGTACTCTTCCTCTCCTTCGTCCCCGATGCTGTCAGTGCCCACCTCTTCGTAATCCTTCTCCAGGGCAGCCATGTCCTCTCTGGCTTCCGAGAACTCTCCCTCCTCCATCCCCTCTCCGACGTACCAGTGGACGAAGGCCCTCTTGGCGTACATCAGGTCGAACTTGTGGTCGAGGCGAGCCCAGGCCTCGGCGATGGCGGTGGTGTTGCTCAGCATGCACACGGCCCTCTGCACCTTGGCCAGGTCTCCTCCAGGAACCACAGTGGGAGGCTGGTAGTTGATGCCCACCTTGAAGCCTGTGGGACACCAGTCCACAAACTGGATGGTGCGCTTTGTTTTAATGGTGGCGATGGCAGAGTTGACGTCTTTGGGAACTACATCACCGCGGTACAGGAGACAGCAGGCCATGTATTTGCCGTGGCGAGGGTCGCATTTCACCATCTGATTGGCTGGCTCGAAGCAGGCGTTGGTGATCTCCGCCACAGTGAGCTGCTCGTGATAGGCCTTCTCTGCGGAGATAACCGGGGCGTAGGTCGCCAGAGGGAAGTGGATGCGAGGGTAGGGCACCAAGTTGGTCTGGAACTCCGTCAGGTCCACGTTCAAGGCGCCGTCGAAGCGCAGGGAGGCGGTGATGGAGGAGACAATCTGTCCAATCAGCCTGTTGAGGTTGGTGTAGGTGGGGCGTTCGATGTCCAGGTTCCTGCGGCAGATGTCGTAGATGGCCTCATTGTCCACCATGAAGGCGCAGTCGGAGTGTTCCAGGGTGGTGTGGGTGGTCAGGATGGAGTTGTAAGGCTCCACCACAGCAGTGGACACCTGGGGGGCTGGGTAGACTGCAAACTCCAGCTTGGACTTCTTTCCGTAGTCAACAGAGAGACGCTCCATCAGCAGAGAGGTGAAGCCAGAACCGGTTCCTCCTCCAAAGGAGTGGAAGATGAGGAACCCCTGGAGTCCTGTGCACTGGTCAGCCTGCAGGGGGGAAAACAATTCTTTCAATACTTGGCTTAATTCAGATTTAAAATATGAAGCTTCGGCGTGCAAACTCACCAGTTTACGAATCCTGTCAAGAACCAGGTCGATGACTTCCTTGCCGATGGTGTAGTGACCGCGGGCGTAGTTGTTGGCTGCATCTTCCTTTCCCGTGATCAGCTGCTCAGGATGGAAGAGCTGGCGGTAGGTTCCTGTACGGACCTCATCTGTAATTGTAAAAAAGCAATAAAATCAAACATTCACAAAGTCACTTTATTAACCTAATTGTCACTGAAGCAGAAAAACAAAACAATCTTAATATCTTACCAATGACTGTTGGCTCCAAGTCCACGAAGACGGCTCTGGGGACATGTTTGCCAGCTCCCGGTCTCACTGAAGAAGGTGTTGAAGGAGTCGTCTCCTCCTCCGATCGTCTTGTCACTGGGCATCTGACCGTCGGGCTGGATGCCATGCTCCAGGCAGTAGAGCTCCCAGCATGCATTGCCCATTTGGACACCGGCCTGGCCGACATGGACAGAGAGACATTCACGCTGGAATAGCACAACAGATGTCAAGTTAGGAAGGTCTTGAATTGGCATTTGGGATTAAATATGCAACACTAACGCATCTTTGAAATTACACATACATACTTTGTGACATTTTTCTCATGCAAGAAAGTAAAAAACATGTGCCTGGAGCTTACCATGATTATAAATTTCTGCTGCTGACGTTGAGGATCTGCTGGCGAAATCTGCTGTCTGTTGATGTCAGGACTTCTCCGGTACTTATAGTTCCTCAAACTCTATGGTAACAGGCTTTGTTGTCCTTAAATGGGGGTGGGAGGGGTGAAGTGGGTTAGGTCAATGATTCAGCATTAGGCAAACATGCTCCGCCACACATCAATAACCCTTCGGACAGCACCAAGATAATGTACAACCCGACACCCACACATGTAATCACATAGAGCTCATTTAAGTCACAGGAACAAAGCAAACAGAGCAATGCTTTAGTATATGTGGAGTACACTGGGAATGGTTCCATGGAGCTTTTGTACGAAAATGAATGGAAGACAATGGATGTCTGGGGCGGTAGAACAAAATGCAACATGGTTAGTCGTAATTTAAAGGTCTCAGATATGTAATAACATTAGTACGGTCCTTTCAGATATTTGTAGGCTCTATACAGTTCACTAGAGAGGAAACACAATTGGATCTGTGGTATGATTTAATATAATCTCTCTGATTCTTTGTGTTGAGCACTCGAGGTCAGTTCCCTCTCTGCTGTGTGATCTATTGCTGGAGTAAGGGAAGCCTCACCCTGCCTCCCCCCTCCTCCCCCTCTGTGCGAGGCCTGTTGTGTTTTCCACATGATTGGGTGTCCTGTTGTTATAGAAACATTGAAGGTCACACTGCTGTTGCTGGTGTGAAGCTCAAAATGTCAGCAGTAATGTGGATATACAGAAGTAAGACACACATTATTGGTGTACTCTGAAAGAGAGCCTTGCGTGAAAGTGTCTGCCATGAGTTGAATGGAGTGAATTTGTATTTAAATCAAAACCTGCTAAGCTTTTAATACATGAGACATGCGGAGTCCTGACCACAACACCATCTGGTGTTGTAAAAAGGAACAACAGCAGGGTTTTAAAGAATTTGAGGAATGAGTAGTTTTTGAGAATGCTTTAAAACTCTATTACCCATAAAACAGGTATTCATCTATTATTACTCAGTAGATTCAGGATAAAGTGAAAGGTAATACACACACACACACAGTGACACAGCACATGTTGTTTCATTCATCTTTAATGACACTGACTTAACAGATGGTGCATTAGTTACCACTTGATTCCTTTATTCCACACAATGTAAAAATACAGTTTTCATGGGTTTAACTTTGGTTTCTGCAGAATATTTGGTTAGAAATGTATAAATGTTATAGCCTCAGTCTCTCATTTAGCTGCTGGCAGTGCAGTTTTGGACTCCATGGGCTCACAGTATGCAGCCTAAACCGAATTTCTACTGGAAAAAACTCTAGATTTTAGTGTGCTTGTACGTACATAGTGATCCAGTTTAGATAGTCCTGTCCAAGGGAGCAACAAGATTGTGTCAAATTCATATGGGAAATGTTCAAAAAGAGTTAAATACCAATAAATAGTGGTAATTAAAGAAGATAAAGGAAAATATGAGCAGTTGAGTTTGTTAAGGTTTTGTATTTCACCCATCAATGAAAATATAATTCAAAACTCTAAATTAAAAGCAAATGTGCATTAGAAAATTTAAGCCACACATCAAGTCATATCCTTAAAATGGCCGGTAAGATAAATGAAAAACTACTGTTCCCTTTTATAAAACTACAAGCCCAAGCAACTGTAACAATGCAAGGCAAAGCCTGTTTTCCTCTGTGGTGTTCCCCAGGGCTCCATTCTAGGACACCTGTATTGTTCCGACAATCTTAGCCACGTGTCGTACGTAGAGCTGGTGTCACAGTGTTTGTTGTGTTACAAAGGTAAATGACAATACAATCAAATGCGTCATGCAAGGAACCGTGAGAAGTTCTCCAACTGTTGACAATACACAACATAAATCATTCTGTCATTCATACAATACATACATGACTTTTTCCCCTTTTTGAAAATATCCAACACATTGTTTTGTGTTTCTGAGTTCAGCGTATAAATAGTTAAGAAATCAAAACAAGATAAAAATGTAATATTTTGGGTGTACAATTTGACTAAAACGTTTTCTATGATTGTGCAGAGTCGGTACTAAAACTATACTATATGGTACTATAACGGTACTATAACGTTCAGTTAGTTTGGTGGTGATGAGATCACGGCACAAACATTATGTATCATAGCCTTTGAGAATTACTCGCATTTCAGCGCACGTTTCTAATCATTTGGTGTGTGTGAATACACATTTGGTGACCAGTTATATCTATGTAGCTCACAGGTTTCGGGCACAGAAGGGGAAGAAGAATCTTTGTGGCATGAACCTCAAACTTTCTGTGTGAAGTTCTCAGGGAAAACACCTTTGACTGAAATATCTTTGTTCTGCAGCCAGTGAGACTCCTGCACACCCAGGAGCCAGCCGTCGTCCTGCGGAAACACAGAATACAAACTGGGTTTCAGCGCAGAAATTTTAAACTAACAAGTTAAGTTATGGTATTTGGGACAAATTAACCCATTTCAAATGTTTACATGAAGAAAAATGGTACAAGTTACATTTTTTTCTACCTGAAAATTAGCGGCCTTACCTTATTTCCTGTGATAAACATGTATTCCTGACTCAATTCAGAAAATTGTTCGGGATATGACTCTTTTTTTCAAGATAATGATGATCACATAGTGGATTTTTAACATGAATTATAACCTTATGACAAAAATCCCACTTCCATTTTTAATTGTGTTCTAGTAGAGACTGATGCATTCCCTAAACATATATGTTATCTCAGCTGTTCGAAATTAAGATAAAAGACAATATTTGTTAGTAGATTATGAAGTAAATTTCTATTTCAGAATTGTTTTTAAAACTGCAAATAAGTCCCTTGGGTCAGTTTGACCCAAGGGACACGAGACGGTCCCGAAGTGAAGACAACACAAGGGTTAAGAAGGTGTTGTAATTTTTCTTAATAAGTTCTTTGGTCTATGTCAGAAAACTGTGAAAATGCAAATTACTGTTATCTAAAGCTCAAGATGACGTCTTCAATGTCTTATTTTGTCCACAACTCAAAGATAGAAGATGAAACTATGAAAAAAAAAACACATTTAAAAAGCTGCAATCAGAGAATTTTTTCATAAGGAATGACTCCAACAGATTACTCATTTATCAAAATAGTTGCCGATTTAATTCAATAGTTGACGATTAGCAATTGATTAATCTTTGCAGATCGATTAAATGTACATAAAACTTGTTTATTTCACTGATAAAAGTGCAGTGACCTGTTCATCTGGGTTGTCAAAAGCCAAAACCAGCACAACATCCCCGATCTTCAGCTCCAGCTCATCAGCGTCAGTGGCAGCATACTCATGTACCGCTTTTACCTGAAGTTAAAATACAACCACAAAAAAGGTCTCCAAAAAGACAAAAAGTGCATGCCCATTATTCAAAAACCAGTGCTTTTTAATCAAAAGGAGGATGAGCGTTAAGTTGTTTCACCTTGTAGAGGAATCCTGGAGGGAGTTTGTCATCTGAGCCGTTGGTCACTGCACTCTGTACCATAAATAAGCAGAAAAAGCCGTGGTGTATTGTTAAGGACATAATGATTACTGTATTTGGCAAGATGTGTAATGAAGAAAGTCTAAAGCAATGAACAGGAAAAAAAGATAAGAAAGAAGAAGAGTTTGTGACTTTCACTAGGATTTGAGGGATCCTTGAACTTCAGGCTTTAATCTGTGCCTTTTTTGCTTTTTTTTTCCAGGTCTCCTCCTTGCACCCGACCCTACCTGGACCTCTCCACCATCGCCCCAGCCACCCTGTCCCCCTCGGGCGCCATCGTCATCCCAGTTGGGCTCAGTGTACGACTGAGCGGCATAGACTCCATCGCTGCCCCAGCTCTCCTGGCGCTGAGCAGTCTCTGCATCGCCCCAGCTGGGCTGGGTGGAGCTGTGGGCGCTGCGTTCATCGTGATCCCAGCCCCCAGGGGCCTGCTCTGGGTGGTGGTCAACATCCTGCTGGGGATCATGCTCTGGGTGGTGGTCAACATCCTGCTGGGGATCCTGCTCTGGGTGGTGGTCAACATCCTGCTGGGGATCCTGCTCTGCGGTGGTTTGTTCTTGCTACAAAAGGTGGAGGGGGCATTGTGGCGTCAAGAGGAAAGTGGAAGGATGGGAGGAGGGTTTGTAATTGGTTTGATCCGGAGTGGTGCGGGGTTTGTAAAGGACAGGAAGGTTTTTGATGGCAAAAGATTTGCAAGTCGGAGAGTTATTTCTTTGTCTACACAGTCCATCTTCCTCTGCTTTACACGATCATTTTAGAAAATAAGAGTATGGAAAAGCACATTTCTCCATTATGAACACAGAAAGCCGTGCTTACCCACGAGTCCCATGATGGCGCCTTCCGTGGGCAGTAAGAGATCAGACAACCAGTGAAATTAAAGTGTGTAAGAAGCCTTCATCAAAAATCAATGTAGCACACATGAATTCAATGTTTTGGAAAACAAAAGAAATTTAAACAATTATCAAAACGGCTACAAATTATATTTTGATTTGATTTAATTGATGCTTGTAATATGAACCTGAGAAGAGAACAAATACATTCTTAATCCAATTAAAAACGCTGTTTAACAGACTGCCTGGTAGTACCTCCCCATTTTGATTAATCACCATCATCAATACAACTGATCAACTAGTGATTATCAAGAAAAACCAGCCTCTGCATGCAAAGTCATGCAGAAGAAAAGTTAAAAGAAACAAAAACTGACACACACACACACACACACACACACACACACACACACACACACTACTTCTTCAGCCCCAGATGACATTAACTGTTTACATGCAGTCTAAAGTGTGTAAGATGTAAAAGTGTTTTCATAATTAACAGCTCAGGGATGAACTCAATGACTTCTTAAAACACATTTTTATAGACGTATTTTTTATGTAACATCGTCTTTTTTATTGTCTTTTTACCCTATTACCTGTTAATTTCATTTTATTTACTCATTTGTCGTTTTCCAAGACTTCAGGGAAAATTTTGAGCAAATAATGTTTTAATTCAAAAACCTTTTTAAGAGCGTTTAAAAACTTAAAAACATAAATTGCGTTTTTGGGTAATCAAACCCCAAAACCTTTCTGCCTAATATACTGAGCATAGTATTCTCCATCCCTGCATCACGTTGTCAACTCTGTTTAGTTTTGTGAAATTGAATATATCTGACAGGCTTTTAAAACTGCATGGAAACACAGTCTTCAGCCCTCCAGCTCTGCTGACCTTTGACCCTAACAAAGCACACCCACCCACCTTGGGAGCTGTAAATGTGACGGGCTGTAATACCTCCACATCCCAATCCAGCAGGTTCACCCCGGAGCAGGGCTCACACTGCTTCACACACACACACACACACACACACAATTAAACACACACACATACACACACATGCACTCAGGTTAGGAGGGTTCACTATCTGGGGAAATGAAAGCAGTCGATGTGAAGTTCAGCAAGTTTTTTCATGTTGTCTGTCGGTAGAGATAAGGTCCAAGACTGCAGGTGGTTACAGTCATACAGAAGGGAATATACAGTATATATTTAAAATGAACATATGAGAAAGAAATTGTTTTTGTAAGATACTTGAGTACAATTACATATATGGATGAGTTTAAAAGGAAAACTAAAATGAAAACTGAGATGAAATGACACTAATGGAGAAGGAGTGGGATTAAATAAGTGTGTATACTTCTTCCTTTCTTCCCTTTTTCTCCTTTTCGGACCCAATACATATCCCAAATCAAGTATTGCATAAAGTGTCTTGCTTTCTTTTTGTGTAAAATCATTATTTTCTGTAATACCCTTTCTGTTTCCTCTTCCGTGTTCAATCAATCAAAGAGTAACCTGGACGTAGAGGGAGGACACTCGGTCTGACCTGCTCTGTCGTCATGGTGCTGCTGGAGTCCGTGTGAGCGTCAGGCACCGAGGCCTCGTCCTCGTCCTGTGTGGGGCCGGCGTGCTGAGACGGCGTCGGTCGGGGCGGAGGCCGACTGGGCGGAGGACCGGGCGGAGGACCGGGCCTCTGCACCGCCAGGAGGGTTCAATCCAAACCACACAACACACACACACGTGCATGCATGCACAAGCAGCGAGGGACACAGAGACACTTTAGTACACGCACAATGACGGGTGGTTACATTAGTCCGTGCCCTAATTCTGTTGTCAGAATTACAAGCTGTTAGAAAATCTGCATGGGGCTGTAATAACAAAACTGCACCCACATGGCGCCCCACCCTATGGAACAACCTCCCCATGCATATTAAAGCTGCACAGACCCTACAAACGCTTAAATCGCTGCTTAAAACGAACCTGTTTGCTGTAGCTTCTAACATTCGTTAACCTGGTTTTAAAGTGTTGTTTGTCTCCCTGTGATTCACTTTGGTTGTAGTAATTATTACACTTGTTATTTATGTATTTGACATCACTTTGGTCAACTGTTGTTGTTTTTAAATGTGCTATAGAAATAAAAATTGACATTGACATGATACAATCCTTCTGTAATAGCGCCCCCCTCGTTCACACAGTTACTAGTAGCCAAGGAGGACACAGAGGATTAAAAAAACATGATGGACTCCTCAGAAGAGGTCATTATGTTCACTCAAGTTTCTGCGTGGGAAAGTTGTTGGACGCCACAATCTTCTGGACATAGTCACACTGAGAAATCCAGAGAGAGTTGTGTGGAGCTAAGAGTCTAAAAACATTACGCACTAAAACTAATGACTTAGTTGTTTGGTCTCTAAAATGTCAGAAAATGGTGAAAATGTGGATCAGCGTTTCCCAAAAAGCACAAGACGACGTCTTCAAATGTCTCGTTTTGTCCACAACTCAAAGATATTCGGTTTACTGGCCCAGAGGAGAGAAGAAACTAGAAGATATTCACATTTAACAAGCTGAAACCAATTAGTCAATTATCAAAATACTTGGCAGTTACTTTAGTAGTTGACAACCAGTCGATTGATCTCTGCAGCTCCAAATCAGACCAAGACTTTCTTTGAAGCTTACAGCTCCTTTCTTCTTGCTCTTCTCTGTTTTTAGGCTGTTTTCTTCTTCTTCTTTGTGCAATGAAGCTTTTTATCCTTCTTTCATTGTTTTGTAACTTCATCAACAAGATCAAGTTTTAACATGTATGTGGATACGCTCGGTTTAACTTTGGTTTTACCTTTGGTGGTGAGCTGGCTGATTCGCTGTGGTTGGTTTCCTCGCTGAGAGAAAGATAAGAGGTAGGAGACAGAGAAAGGGAGGACATGAGCATGAAAACAGAGGTGGAAAGATTTACTGACTCAAACCATAGACTGTATATTTATTGTTATATTATTATTAATGGTCTATGACTCAAACTCATCACACATCAGCTCCGTCCACACGAGGGCGACAACAGGCTTTAAACGAACATGTAGCTACTGTATCTTAACAGGTTGACCTGCAGTAAAACATGGCTGCAGGCCAATGTCCAGAGCAACACGTGCACATGACAGCATGTCCAGGATGTTTTAAACGCATCACAAGAGTTAGAGAAGCACACCAGGTCACAGGGTTAAATCTCCGACCCGCTCACACATATTACCGCTTTTGCTCTCCCCTCCCTTAAACCTAAATGCTTTTATTCTTTATTATTTTGATTAATATACAGTCTATTATACCAGAGATGGTTTAGCTATACAGAATCTTGGTTTATATTTATCAGAAGAACTGCAACAATGTGAAGAGATTTGGTGATGTGCAGGGTAGCGAGTGCCTCGCCGTTATTAAAAAGAAATGTTGAGATTATTGAACTCATTTTGCATTTATAATTTTATGTATTTAATTATTCATTTACATTCTACGTCATTTAATTTCATGATAGTATGCTCCTTGTATCACGACGCTTCTCCTAAAAACTACTGTCCCTGAATGCATCAGGTGTAAAACACCTGTCCACGTGATCCCTCTCACGCCAGGTGAGTTAGCGGCGGTTAGCACGCACATTTCTCATTTTAATCAAGTTTTTCTATTTTATCTTGTCAAGAAGTAAAGAGCGGTGTCCGCTGATGGGAAACAACGCCCTGACCTGCAGGTCCGAGTCAGCGTAAAGGATAACACGGACCGGCTCTATTCAGCCAGGAATCTACGGAAGCAGGAAACTCCACAGTCTCAGACCGGGATGAAAACCAAAAGTCTGTCTGACAAATGGCCCGGATGAGCAGTCGCACCTGCGCAGGTAAGGACCCAGCCTCCTTACCATTATAATGTTGTCTGTTATGTAAATGTACTTCTTTCATCGTTTAGTTGCGTTGTATATGCTGTCTGTCTGCTGTCTGCGGCTTCTGTGCGCTGTCTCCTCTCTATCTGGTGCCCGTCACCATGGCTTTGCGTATTGGTGCGCTTTTACGCATTTGCGTAAATTTATCGGTGGGCAGACACTGTCTGTCTCAAATATCTGTGACAAACTGTGTCTTTTTTCTATTTATCCTCGCGCGCCGAGACCAGACGTCTGTGAGATGATGTGGTGCGCTTTTTGCGCATCTTGTAGGAGTGAGTAAGCTGCTTTATTGGTGCGCTGACTCCCAAGACATTAACATCGTTGTCCCAGCGCTCTCTCTCCCTCCCCCCTGCAGGAGCCTGTAGTTTAGAGGATTATGGGTTATATTTTCCGTGGTTGCCTAAAACAAGCCGTGCGTAAACGTGCCCAGCCTGCGTGCAGCAGCGTTTACCTCTTGGCACCTTCTCCCGTCTTTGCCTCTGCAGTACCCGCTTTTCTGCAGTAGGGGGCGGTGTGAGGGACATTACTCTCATGGCTTGTAAATGTTGTCAAAACTTTAAAATCTGGCTAAAAGCGCCACTTACTTGAGCTCGCGCTGCTCTTCCAGTTTGGTCATGATGTCGTTCAGGTTTTGGCTGAGCTGAGGAGACACAGAGCGGATGAAGAATAGATATCTCACTACACTAGAAACATAAATATTGGGCGTAATTGCTTCTTGAAAAAAATATGTGGGGGATGAGGACAGTCTCTGAAAAGCAACTAAATATGATTTAACTAAGCTCTTCTTCTTCCAAATTAAAAACAAATCTTCTTTTTAATGAAAATAATATACAGGAAGTGGGATTTTTAAAATAAAGGTGCATCATACAGATGATATATGACTCGATACATCCACACTGTTACACCCCAGTGACAACTGATCAAATTAGGGCTGCAACTAATAATTGTTTTTAACTGATCTGTGGATACTTTTCTGGATTATTGGATTAGTTGATTTGGTCTCTAAAAATGTCAGAAAATGGTCATCAGTGTTTCCTAAATCCCAAGATGGCGTCCTCAAATGTCTTGTTTTGTCCTCAACTATATTCCCAGAGGAGAGAAGACATTTAACAAGCTGCCGTCACACAAGTTTTACTTTTTTATATTACAAATGACTCACTGATGATCAAAATAGTTGATATGTTTAATACTTAACATTAACTGATTCATCTTTCAGCTCTAGATCAAACATCAGGTCCAACAGTTGGACTCACCTTGCTCATTTCCCCGTGGAACTTCTCCTGATGACCTGCCAGGCTCTGGAATGCAGTAACATAGACGGCAACACGACTACACACACACAGAGACACACACAGAGACACACACACACACAGAGACACACACAGACACACACAGAGACACACACACACACAGAGACACACACAGACACACACAGAGACACACACAGACACACACACAGGGACACACAGAGACACACACACACACACACAGAGACACACACACACAGAGAGACACACACACACACACACACACACACACAGAGGCACACACAGAGAGACACACACACACACACACACACACAGAGAGACACACACAGACACACACACAGGGATACACAGAGACACAGACACACGCAGACACACAGAGACAGACACACACACACAGAGACACACACACACACACACAGAGACACACACACAAACACAGAGAGACACACACACACACAGAGAGACACACACAGACACAGAGACACACACACACACACACAGACACACACACACACACAGAGACACACACAGACACACAGAGACAGACACACACACACACACACACACAGAAACACACATACACACACACACACACAGACACACAGAGACACACACACACAGAGAGACACACACAGACACAAAGAGACAGACACACAAACACACAGAGACACACAAACACACGGAGACATACACACACACACAGACACATACACACACACACAGACACACAGAGACAGACACACACAGACACACACACACAGAGACACACATACACACACACATACACACACACAGAGATATACACAGAGACACAAAGACACACAGAGACACATACACACAGAGACAAACACACAGAGACAGACACACACACAGGCACAGACAGACAGACAGACAGACACACACACACAGATACACACACACACAGAGACACACACACGTTTTTTAAACATCTGGATCAAGTCATGATTAAAGATGTTAGAGATAAAAAAAAAAGAGTCTCACTTGTCAAACAGAGCTGGAAGCTCGTCTTGTAACTCCACGTTCAGCTCCTCGAAGATCTTCTGAGCTCGGCCCAGCTCCTCCTCTGCCTACACACACACACACACACACACACACACACACACACACACACACACACACACACACAGAACAATAATATCTGTGAACTCTGAGTCTAAATTACAGATAGTTTCAGAAGAGTTTAGGTTTGTAGTGAGCACACGGACATGCAGACAAAGAGGTTCAGGGTTTCATAACTACGCACACGTGAAAGTCTAAATAATGATTTAAAGTAAATAAAAAGGTGTTTCTATGACACAAAAACAATATAAATTGGATTGGGGATCAAATTAAAGTGTGGCTCTCTACACATGGTCATCAGAGCAGTTGCTTTGAGATCTCTCTCTCTCTCTCTCTCTCTCTCTCTCTCTCTCTCTCTCCAACGTCAGCATGGATGGAATAATAAATGTTTTCAGCCTTGATATAATGATCATTAATCCTCGTCCTAGAGCAGTGTCTTTAACCTTTTACTGGATCAAACTTTCCAAATTATCTGTACTAAGGAAAGCATTGTTACATGCCCAATTAAGTATCTAGCAGCTCTGAAAGCTGTGTCTTTGGGCTAAATGCTAATGTCACTAATGACATTAGTTAACTGCTGGTATTTGGTCAAAAAACAGAGCAAATATCAACCTGCTGGCGCTAAAGAGTTAGTCAGGATCACCAAAGTCAGGAGGATTCATCCTCTGGTGATCATGAATGACTGTAAATAAAAAGAAATTCAGGGAAATTCATCCAATAGTTGTTGTCGTGTCAGCATGCAAGTCATTCTCATTGAACTGAATAGGCCGAAATTAACACTTGTCAAGCACTAAATGTGGGTATGTTTCCTGTTTGGCGAGTAAATATCAGAGGGCTATGTGGCGGGTAATTATTAGTGAAATATGCTTGGTTAAAAATGTATTTCCGACACAGAATAGGCACCATTTAGGATCCAGAGTCCTGTTTTTGTTTTACATTCATGGGTCTGTGTCATTCTGCATTCCCTTCACAAGCTAATGAGATGATCATGTGCAGAGAGCCTGTGGGGTGAGGAGGGGGAGGCAGTGATGAACCAGAGTTTCACCTGGTTGAAGGAGAGGTTAGTCTGAGCCACCTGGTGGGCTGATATCAAACCCTGAGCCCAGCTGGGAGCCGCCATCTCCAACAGGGCTGCTGGCTAAGCAACACACACCATGCAACAGACAGGAGGACGAGGAGGGAGAGGACAGAGAGAGAGAGAGAGAGAGAGAGAGAAAGAAGAAAAGCAAACCATTCAAGACAAACGCAGACATGTTAATTAGCATATGGCAAAACAGAGTTTTCATATAACAACAAGGGTTAATAAGCTCACACATTAAACTTAAGCCCGGTTCAAACCACAGATTCGCGGCGAGATGAAACCGCAGCTGAACCGGTCCGTCTCAGTTTGACTCGAACCAGCTGATGGTGTCCCTCAGCTGGGGGAGTCTCCAGAGGCTTTTTTTACAACGTAAGAGACGTCTCCTGTTTCTACAGCCGATAAAGACGTCAGCTGGTCCAGTCTCCAGAGGCTGGTTTTACAACGTAAGAGACGTCTCCTGTTTCTACAGCCGATAAAGACGTCAGCTGGTCCAGTCTCCAGAGGCTGGTTTTACAACGTAAGAGACGTCTCCTGTTTCTACAGCCGATAAAGACTTCAGCACGTTGAGTCTCCAAAGGCTGGTTTTACAACGTAAGAGACGTCTCCTGTTTCTACAGCCGATAAAGACTTCAGCACGTTGAGTCTCCAGAGGCTGGTTTTACAACGTAAGAGACGTCTCCTGTTTCTACAGCCGATAAAGACTTCAGCACGTTGAGTCTCCAGAGGCTGGTTTTACAACGTAAGAGACGTCTCCTGTTTCTATAGCCGATAAAGACTTCAGCACGTTGAGTCTCCAGAGGCTGGTTTTACAACGTAAGAGACGTCTCCTGTTTCTACAGCCGATAAAGACTTCAGCATGTTGAGTCTCCAGAGGCTGGTTTTACAACGTAAGAGACGTCCCTGTTTCTACAGCCGATAAAGACTTCAGCACGTTGAGTCTCCAGAGGCTGGTTTTACAACGTAAGAGACGTCTCCTGTTTCTACAGCCGATAAAGACTTCAGCACGTTGAGTCTCCAGAGGCTGGTTTTACAACGTAAGAGACGTCTCCTGTTTCTACAGCCGATAAAGACGTCAGCTGGTCCAGTCTCCAGAGGCTGGTTTTACAACGTAAGAGACGTCTCCTGTTTCTACAGCCGATAAAGACGTCAGCTGGTCCAGTCTCCAGAGGCTGGTTTTACAACGTAAGAGACGTCTCCTGTTTCTACAGCCGATAAAGACTTCAGCACATTGAGTCTCCAGAGGCTGGTTTTACAACGTAAGAGACGTCTCCTGTTTCTACAGCCGATAAAGACGTCAGCTGGTCCAGTCTCCAGAGGCTGGTTTAACCCTCGTGTTGTCTTCCCGTACACTACGTATGCTACGAATCATATCCAGCTACAAAAAAGCCTGAAAGTCCGAGGTTAGAGCGTAAGTACGTAGTCGTTGATGCGTTGTCTCGTCTAGTTTCATCTCATTGGTCGACACTGGCAGATATCCGAGCGTTGCAGACGTTAGCTGCAAGTTTCAACTCATCTCATCACGAATCTTTGGTCTAAACTGGGCTTTAAGGAGGTATGAATTATCTGCTCAATGAGTAACTCATACCACCTTAAGTCAAAAGCTATGCCTTTAAACTTTAGTATAAGCAGCAGAACACACACACACACACACACACACACACACACACACACACACACACACTGGTTACCTTGGCGATCTTGGCCTCGTCCTTCTTCTTTCCTTTCTGTAAGGAGCTGAAGTGATGCCGGGCGCTGTCGAAGTCCACCATCTTCCTGTCGCGCTTGGCTATACGAGCCTGCAGCCGAGCACACGTCAGGATTATTGTTGCTTTTTATTAACAATCAGAAAATCTTTAACGCTTTATTTCAAAACGCATCCAACAAACAAACCCAATCATGTGATTATAACATAGAAATATCTTGTTTTACTGTTAAAAAAAAAAAAACACCTTAATATCAGGAAACTGATTCAGGTACGAGTCCAGAGTGGTCATAGACTTGTCCATGATGTTCTGGTGGTAGTCCAACCACAGAGTGTCTGTGTCCTGAAACACATTTTACATCATCAAATAGATTCAAACGTTGATGCATCACCTTGATGTTGCTGGTGAAGATCCGATTTCACCTTTCTACAGGTGTATTCTAGCTGTCTGGTCTAGAACCAGCCACTACTTCCTCTACTGCAGAGCTAAACCAGTGTTCCCCACAAGAAGTTAAACTGGAAACCAGAAAACTCCGCTGTGGGAAAAACTGGATGCTATCTGCCTTTTACCTCCAAGTTATTGTCCATCTCCTTCTCTATCATCTCCTTCAGGGTGGAAGGAGACACGCATGCAGTTAAGAAAAAGAAAGTGTGTTAGCAGGTAGAGAAAGGAGGAGGAGACAACAGAGAAATAACACCGCCGCTTGTATGTGAACATGCCGCTGGATCAGAGAAACCCTGGGTTGATTGAACTAGTTCTGAACCACGTCGTGACCCAGCGGGACCGCGGTTCTTAGGGTTGGGTGGAGCCAGGGAACTGAAGAAATCCAGGGCATGTTGATCTTGATTCGTAGTACAGGCCTCTGGTCTCACCTCTATCAACGTGTCCATCTCCTCTTTGCCAAACCAGTCGGGTTCATACATCTCGGCCAGGCAGTCCTGGAGCCGCCGGGACGCATCGTGCATCGCTGAAACACAAACGAGGATCAGCCACACTTTGCTTATATATATAATGGTTGATGCCATGAATTACAGCCATAGGTTCCCACTCACTTTTCACTGCTGTGAGGTAGGCTTTCATGTCTTTCTGCAGTTTGGTTCCTTCTGTCTGAAGGAGCAAACACAACCACTTAGAAAACGTGGTACTAAAAACTATTATTACAGAATTAAAGAAAAATAATCAAATCTCCAAAGATTTAGAAATGTCTTATTTTTGACCAATTGGTTCTCTACTGGCTGACAAAGTCCTCCAAAAGATACTTTAACCCTCCTGGTGTCCTCGGGTCAAATTTGACCCCTTTAAAAAATGTCTATATCTGAAATATGAGTTGTTGTTTTTTTTTACCAAATTACCACAAAAAAATGGATTGGATTCCTTCCAACGCTCTTTGCAAATACAACTGATCACTTTCATTCTTCTGATCTTAACTATTAGTCAAAATAATTCAAAATCTTTGCTTTTTTAACTCAAAAATTAGGTATAATTCTATATAAATGAGGGTTATTTAGCATGAGTTCCAAAAAGTAGTGTAAAACTAGTCAGGTGGTGTTAGTGAAAACTAAAAGAAAAGTCTGAAAAAAGGACGAAAATGTCAAATCTTTGTCCGTTTTTGACCCGGGAGGACAACACACGGGTTAAAAACTTAGGGAAATAGGTTTAAGTATTATAAGAGAAACAAGCAGTTTGTTGGCAGATTTAATCACGCAAGACTCAAATCCTGATTTTAACCCTCCTGTTGTCCTCGGGGTCAAATGGACCCGTTAACATAACAATTATATATCAGAACTACGACCAAAGAACGTTGAAAAAAATGACAAATTTGAAAAAAATGACAAATTTTCTAAAAAGCTTCAAAAAACGCAGGAAAAATTCAACAAAAAACTCTTTTTTTTTTTTTTTTTTTAAAAAGCTGAAAAAAGTGACCAAACAAAATCAGGAAAATCGCCAAAGGTGACAAAAAATGTTAAAAAGAAGTGACAAAAAAATTGGTAAAAGTGACAAAAAATTGGAAAAAAAAAACATAATAAAAGTAACAAAAAAATTAGAAAAAAATCTACAAAAACTTTAAAGTGTCGGAAAAAAAATCGATGTCGAAATTTCGGCCCAGAAAAACACCAAGTTTCGGGGTCGATGGGAAGACAACACGAGGGTTAAAAAGGAGGAAAATGGCTCCTGACCATCTGCTTGTTGAAGTTGGCCACCATCTCCTCAAAGGCGGCATCTCGGGTCTCGTCTGCTTTGCCGAGCTTCTGCAGGACCTGCAGAGAAGAAGACACACACACATGCATTCAAAATCCCCAGAATCCCTTTTTTTTTATAGTTTAAAAAGGTTGAAGGAACTTGAGGCACCCGATGCAGACGGTATTGTATCTTCATAATGATTTTAAAGACTTTTTGCGTTATTCAAGACATTCTCATGTACGAAGGCTGGTCACGTAACATCGGTATCAGCGGCCCGTTGCTCGCGACAAAAAGTGAACATCATGCGGCGATGACAATTAAGTTTAGACGCCAAAACGACTCGTTAAGATTAGGAAAAAGGTGGTTTGGATTAAAACATTCCTGGGGAATGAACATGCATTTCCTGGGCAAACTCTGCTCCCTGGGTTGTGTTTTAGGAGTCAAATTTCCCCTGATCTCCTCCCGAAGATCAGGGTTATACAGCAGCTGTGTGTGTGTGTGTGTGTGTGTGTGTGTGTGTGTGTGTGTGTGTGTGTGTGTGTGTGTGTGTGTGTGTATGTATATATTTAAATACATAGTACCAATTACAGTGCTTTACTTTTCATAGCTATGTATACGAATAGTTCATCAAAACAAGCTGCATTATTATAATGAAACTGTCTTTGTCTTTAAAACTGGCAGCCAGAATATGGAGGTCAAAGGTCAAGCCCTCAGTGACCTGGTGACACGTACACAGAGAAATATTCAGCGCCATCTCCTAGAGCTGCACGTGTTCCTTCCAGATATCTGAAAGCATTTAAATCCAGTCAACAAAGAAAGAGCTTCATCTTCCATGTTTGGCCTTTTAGACTTAATTATTATTATTAGTTATTAATAATTCATTAGACTGCAGTGACAGGAAGCTACCGATAAACTGTACATACATCGTGATGATAATCCTCTATATTGAGTCTGTATCTCTGTTCACAGACACACGTGGTGTAGTGAAGGTAAAGGAGAAGAAGGGATGAGAGAAAGAGAAGAAATCCGAAGACATTGTTTTGCTGCTGGTTGGAAATGAGGTCAGCGGCTAATCTGAGCGTCCAGCAGCACCTGTCTCCCTAATCCTGTGACGGATACAGAAACTACCATCAACACCACGACGGGGACTTCCCCCACACACACACACACACACACACACACACACACACACACACACACACACACACACCTGCTCACCATCCACACACACACATCATATCATCACAGCCACAAGTGTCAAGAGCTGAATGTACTCATCCGCAAAACATGTTTGAGCCTCCATAATGAAGGTAACACAGCTTATTTAAGTCTAAATTAGCCTATAGACATTACTAATGGCTCCAAAATGAGCAATCATTATGATTGTGATGTGTCTTGCCATTTTTTATTGCCCTGTCTTTTGAAGGTCTTTGTGGAGAGGAACAATGATTCAATGAACAATGAATGAATTGATTCTTTTATGTATGAACTGTCCATGAACGCCTTTCCACGCCTTGCTATCAGCAGCAGCAGTAGTGGAGTTTGGAGATTTTCCAGATACTTTTTGGCAAAAGCAGTGTGCTTGTTCTGAAGAGATGTCTTTCAATATTACTTTTAGTTGTTTGCTAAGCTTTCGCTGCAGATGAAGCGTAGCGGTGAGCCTGCAGCGCTGGTGTAGTGCGCCAGTCTAATGCTTTGTGATGCATGCCAGAGATCCACGTAAAGTCTGGAAGTAATGTATTCTTGTGTCACTTATACTGTAAACTTGGATGTAACAGGACAAACTGTGTGTGTGTGTGTGTGTGTGTGTGTGTGTGTGTGTGTGTGTGTGTGTGTGTGTGTGTGTGTGTGTGTGTGTGTGTGTTTTGTCCGTCGGTGTTCAATTTCAACACCCAAAAATACACCCGAAGCTCAGACACAGAGACAGTGTGTGGTATTAGGAGGTGAGGAGGAGGCGTAGGAGGGCTATAGATAGATGGATAGATACACACACACACACACACACACACACACACACATTTGAGCCCTGCCCACTGCAGTGAAGCATGCTGGGAGTCCTGAAAGGGAGGGGGGCAGGACAGGTGTGCAGAGCAACTTTGAAGTTTGAAAACTTTAGATTTCACTTACTACTCGTAGAAAGTCATAAAAATCTTATTCTGAGTGATAAATGGCTGCTTCAGTTTCTAATGTACTTGCAAAAAAAATGCATTTTATTTTGTGTTTTTAAATTCAGCACAAGCAGTGAATCAGGGGCCTTTAGGGGCCCCTGGGGGGTCTTGCACATTGCCGGTATAAATACTTTTCAACGAGACAGTCCTCCCCCCCCGAAAAACACCCACATATTAATTTCTCCGAGCATCAATTTTGACCTATATTTACGTTTATAGTGGCTGTTTTAGTTGTGACCGGAGCAGAGCAGGACGTAAGACGAGGAAGTATAAGGGCGCAAATGTCCTGGTAGCAAAACTACAATTCCCACTACGGCCACGCCAAGTCCCGGCCTACGGAGCAGCTCGATTGGTTGGGGTTAGGCATTTGACCTCGAGGCGTCAGGGGATACCAGGGGTACATGTAAGCATGGACGCCTGGCCAATAGTAGTGTCAGGCAAACTCGGGACTTTCACCCAGGAGACCGGGGTTCATGTCTCATTTGAAAAGTAGTTTTTGTGCCTTAACCTAACCAAACTGACCATTTCACAACATTAACGTTGTTCTCTGGTTTAGATATGAGGAAAATGAGCACAACTTGTCTGTTGAAGGTCTGTACTGTCTGTAATTTTTACAGGTTTTGCCTCTGACTCCCAGGAGCACACCGGCTCTCCGGCTGCTGTCTACAGGGCACCACCTCCCTTCTCCGTCACCGCACTCATCCGATTTCCACAGAGGGTAATTTCTAGGGCCGTCCTCTCTTAGTCGATGAGTCAACCAATCTGTGGTTTTGGTATTAGTCGACTAAGATTTCTTTAGTTGATAAGTCATTTTGTATACTTATTCATGCTTAATTACTCATTTCCAAGCTACTTATGAACACATTTCTGGTGAGCAGAAGATTTAAAGTGGTGCTTTTGCAGGATTAATTGAGTAGAAACTCAGTTTTACAGATGGTTAATTAACTACATTTACTTTGTGATTTGCTAGTCTCAACCACCTCTCAAAGCTCTGTCGATTAAATCAACTAATCGATTAGTCGACAAAATCCTGTAAGTGCTAGTCAACTAAGAACTTCTTTAGTCTAGGACCGCCCTAGTACTTTCCCAGCATGCTGTGCTGCACAGCTGACCAGTTCATGAGCGGGTGACGTTACGGTGGCTCTGTCAGCTGTCTGAATGCAATGATTCCTTCATTTTTACGTGTTCCTGCTCCCTCGCTGGACAGCAGAGATGGCGGAGAGTTAACCATAGAGTGGGTGGAGCGTTGGAGGAGGTGGAGGGAGGGCGACGTGCCAACAGATAGACAGCTGAAGCTGACACTCCCCTCCTCCACCTCCGCCGGCCTTCAGAGGGAAGATGATACCCTGACCTTCCTCTTTACTCCAACACTGCGACTAGGCGGCTCAGTATCGCCTCAAACGCTGCTTTTGTGTTGGATTTCAAGACCAGATGATTCAACTTATACTCTTTTTAATAATAATGTACCATTTATTAGTCCTGCAAGGGGAAATTACAATTTACATTGTTGTTATTACACATTACACACAAGCCTGAACTACACACACATGCTCAGTACCTATACATGCACTAATGGAGAGATGGGGGGGTCCCGAGGGTTCGGTGCCTTGCTCCTTGCAGGAGGTGAACTGGCACCTCTCCAGATACCAGTCCACCACCATACTTTGGTACTTGAACCAGTGACCCTCCGGTTCCCAACCCAACCCCCTATGGACTGAGCTGCCCCCCGTTTTACGTGGATTTCCCGCCATAATATCCACGAAAGAGAAAGAACTTTTGAATTCTCTGTTTATGATTCCTGGATTTCAAGGTGTTGAGATGCATTTCAATGGGGGTCATAGCCAAGATATCACAGGTACTAAGTCCAGCTTCCTGCAGCAGAACCCGACCCACCGGCAGACTAAGGCCGTCCTCCACTAACGAAATCCTCAGTCGGCCAACACTCGAAGGGTTTTGTATTCTAATCGATGGTCATTAGTGAACCAACAGATCCGTAAAACCGAGTTTCTCCACAAAGAATCATGCGAAAGCACCACATTTAATCCTGTTTACCACAGGTGTGCTCATAGTTTCTTTGAAATAAATCCTTCAGCATGAAAAATCATTTAAATTATCTACCTGCTTGACCATCAACCAAACTCATTAAAAGAGGTTTACAGTATTTCAAAAATAACACTAAATTCTTTCATTTTGTTCCCTAAAAACGGTCATATAATAATAATAATAATAATAATAATAATAAGTGTAATCCCAGAATATATTGTCCTCTTTATGTTGTTTTAAAGCACCCAGATGTCCAGGAATAAGACCTACAGCCCTAATTTCTCATGACCTTTGACTTCTCATAACTTCTGTAGCTTTTTTAATAAGTTAAAACTTGATTCTTCTGTTCTGATTGGTTACTGTTATTGAAATTTAAAAAAAAAAAATCGCTGATTTTCCTTCAGAGAACTGATCAAATTCTCTGATTCTTCCTGTCTGGTGACTCACTGAATAACCCAAACTGTGTTTCATTTACGATGAACATGGTACTGAGAGTTACGTTGGATATTATTTAAGAAGAAGAAGAAGAAGAAGTGAAACATCTGGTATTTTACCACTTCCTGATGAAATTGTGAACTACATAACACTTAGAGTAAGAAAAAGCAGATTTTTATAAATAAGGACAAGAACTGAGTGGGCTGTTCACATGTGAAACCTTTAAATTAGACGGAGGAAAAACAACTCCTTACAGTTCATTATGAAGTATTTGAAATAAAGTAATAGATTTTTTTTAATGTCATTCCCCTTCGTATCCTCAGCTGTCCTATATAAAGGCCTAAAATGCCCAAAAAATAATCATTAAAAACACATTTTAGGCTTTTTCCAACGCTTTTGAATTTTTGGGATGTTTTTTTTCATTGTCTTGCCGCATTTTTCGTAGCATTTTGTGTGTTTTTTCTCGCTGTTTATGATGCTGTTTTGGAGGCTTTTTTTCCTGCTCTACATTGCAAGAAATACTCCCAGCACACATAATACAATAAGTTGTGATTTGTGTACATTGTTATTTAGTGGTCTGGCAGTGTTCTCATGAAGTATTCGTACATGTAGCTGTAAAAAGTAAAGCTCTGTAGTTTAGATGTATTCCATGTATTTATTACTGTCAGCAGCATGTTGACTGCTGCTGTATAAGAGCGTGAAGATCCTCGTAAGGAGGAGGGCGGGGGGGTTGGATCCTAAAACGCAGAGCTTTATAGCCAGGGAGCGAGTTCATGTCCTGTTCGAGTCCCGGGACTACTACTTTAGTGGACCACAATATTTTATTCTAATCTAAATTGTTGCACTTGTTTCTTATTGTGATGTCTGAACTTTCATCTGGCATAGCTAAACTTAACTGCAACGGACGCTAAAATACCGGGTCCTCATGGCAGTGTTGAAGTCCAGAACAAACCAAACCAAGATCAAGACCAGAGTGCATGGAGACCGAGTCATCGCCGAGACCAGAGTGCATCGAGACCGAGTCATCTCCAAGACCAGAGTGCATCGAGACCGAGTCATCTCCAAGACCAGAGTGCATGGAGACCGAGTTATCGCCGAGACCAGAGTGCATCGAGTCCGAGTTATTGCCGAGACCAGAGTGCATCGAGACCGAGTCATCTCCAAGACCAGAGTGCATCGAGACCGAGTCATCGCCGAGACCAGAGTAGATTGAGACCGAGTCATCGCCGAGACCAGAGTGCATCGAGGCCGAGTCATCGCCGAGACCAGAGTGCATCGAGGCCAAGTCATCTCCAAGACCAGAGTGCATCGAGACCGAGTCATCTCCAAGACCAGAGTGCATGGAGACCGAGTTATCGCCGAGACCAGAGTGCATGGAGACCGAGTTATCGCCGAGACCAGAGTGCATCGAGTCCGAGTCATCGCCGAGACCAGAGTGCATCGAGACCGAGTCATCTCCAAGACCAGAGTGCATCGAGACCGAGTCATCGCCGAGACCAGAGTAGATCGAGACCGAGTCATCGCCGAGACCAGAGTAGATCGAGACCGAGTCATCGCCGAGACCAGAGTGCATCGAGGCCGAGTCATCGCCGAGACCAGAGTGCATCGAGGCCAAGTCATCGCCGAGACCAGAGTAGATCGAGACCGAGTCCAGAGTAAACATGCAGTTGATTCCAAGACGAGACCGTTCTTGAGACCTGGATCTGGAGTACAACAACGCTGCCTCATGGTGCTCTGCACTTGGCTCACAGTCACCTTTTCTCTGCTAAACTAACTGTAAAGACCGCTAAACCTAATTTAATTTGATGGATATCATACAAGCTGCTGTGCATGCGTTTTCGTACGATATCATACAAACCCGTTCGTGAGAAAGCCTTGGATCCAGCTTGCGGTTTCCCCCTGCTTCCGGTCTTTATGCTAAGCTAAGCTAAGCTAAGCTAAGCTAATCACCTTCTGCATGCCTCCAGCTATTTCAACACACGCACTCGATTGACATCGGACTTCTCCATTTCTTAGAAAGAAAGCGAATAACCATATTTCCCAACTAATGCCAAGTTTCGTTTCTTTCACACGTCCTCATTGTATATTTAGACACAATTTCATGAGGTACAGTGATCATATACAGGCCGCGTGAAATGGGGAACCCCAAAGAAGCTACTAGAAGCTTTTCGGAGGGGGCCCAATGACAATAAACATACAACAAATATTAACAATATACAACAACCAAAAATTCAATCTACCATGGACACAATATATCCTTATCCACAATATTTCCTTCCTGAAGCAATTCCTTCAACCAAACCTAACTGCTAATTACACTTTGTTTATCTTTTTTTAAGGAAAATATTAACTTAGGAACGACATTCGAGACTGTAGAAGAAGGAGAATGTCAGAAGTGTGTGTGTTGTTTTTACCCATCTCAGCAAAATGTCTCTATCCATTACCACTTGCAAATTAATTTCCACTCGGTGGCCATACTTGTTGATAACCTACGTGTGTGTGTGTGTGTGTGTGTGTGTGTGTGTGTGTGTGTGTGTGTGTGTGTGTGTGTGTGTGTGTGTGTGTGGAGGTTTTGTGTGTGTGTGTGTGTGTGTGTGTGTGTGTGTGTGTGTGTGTGTGTGTGTGTGTGTGTGTGTGTGTGTGTGTGTGTGTGTGTGTAGGAGGTTTTGAAACATGTGCAGCTGCCACGAGGAATGAGCAGATACTCATCAGAGGAGCGCTGAGGAAAGACGTGCTAGAGTTACAAGCGTCCAACAGCTAGGACGGACCGATTTTAAAGTGGAAACAGACTGTGACTCATAAAGAAAAAAGAAAGTAAGAAGAATGAGGGATTTAAATCTCTTTCACTGACTGACAACACTCGTGGTTGAGGTGATTAGAGTGTAAAACCTCCGCGGGCTTAAGCAACCCGAGTGATTAGGACAGACAATAATAACTGGCAGACGGAGAGCTGGACACACGCT
The DNA here is from genome assembly GCA_026937815.1 of Etheostoma perlongum. Taxonomy (NCBI): domain Eukaryota; kingdom Metazoa; phylum Chordata; class Actinopteri; order Perciformes; family Percidae; genus Etheostoma; species Etheostoma perlongum. The sequence goes on from CM049394.1 coordinate 14,950,408, forward strand.
GTTGATCGGGTTTCATTCTCTCACTTTTACAGCTCCTCCGTTTCTCACTTTGTGTCGTTCCTTTACTCCGCTTGTTGCTAATAAACGTCTAACATTAAAGGTGACGGGTAACCAATCTTGTGTTCCAGCTCGACATGTTTTCCTCGTTACTTAATACGTTTTAGAGGACTGTATCATTCTTTTATTGCTTCTTTTACCGATCTGAAGGCATAAAATAATCAGCCTTTTACTTTAGATACCTAGCTGAAACTTTAATGCAAGATTTATCTTTGAAATTATGTTTATTTGATGGATTTGAGAGCCTCTTGTTGTATTGTTAGAAGTAGGAAAAGCATTGAAGCAGTATTGTTACGCCCTTCTTTTTCTTTGTCTTTTACTTTGAAAATCTAATTCTATTACTACTTGTCCACTGTTATTTTTGAGAAACTTTGAACGCGGTACTTTTCCTTCAAACTGACAATTCAGATGAATTAAAGCACTTAAGTAATATTGTAACTTAATCTAACACTATAATATGTTAATCTGCTAAATCTATGGTCATTTAAACTATTTTTAACAGTGGTGCAGCTTGGATTGAGGGGGCTTTTGCTCAAGGAAACTTTGGCAGTGTGCTGATCAAACATGCACACACTAAGAAAAGAAAAATACCATCATTAATTCCTCAACTTAGCTCTGAAAACACAAGAAACGACTCCATTTAGATCAAAGTGTTTGTTAAGGTAGATCCTTTTAATTTGAAAGTTAATCGCTAAAACATACCACCTTAATTTGCTTAATCAGATTGTCAAGTTGAATTAAGAATTGCCCTAATTATCAATTTAAGGTATTGAGCTTCAAAAATACCATGATAAACACCTCGTACATTAAAATGTTTCATAATGAGCTGGACGCTTCAGAAAAATATAACGTTTCCCTTTTATTTACAGATTGATTTTAAATATTTCTCTTAATAATTACTGAGCTATTTATGTGTATAAGGTGTTATTAATGGGTTGTCTGCACCGTTTTAAGGGGTTTAATGTAGAATTTCTGGGTGCTTTTGTTCAATGTTACAGGGTTGACCTAAGTTTTGAGGTTGAGGTCAATTTAAATGTTACGGGGGGAGGGGGAGGGGGGGTCCTTTTGCAAAGAATACACATTAAAATAGTTTAATATGTTACAATCCATAGGAAACTATGACTCTTCAGCATCGTGTTGATAGATTTTGAGATTCTGACCCTTAAAACCTCTTCAACCTGCAGAGAACTAAATAAAAACACCTTAAGTGTTGGTAAATGTCACAGGCTGGACCCCACATTTGGGTTTATTAAAAAACCCTTAAATGTACCCAGACACCCCATCGATTCATACAGGAAGTGTTCCCTTATTACTGCGTAAAGAAGCTGTATTAGAAGGTAAAAAGTCGAGGATTGGGTTTCACAGATGGGACATGGTGTCCTGCTGCCGTGCGAGCTGAATGGAAAGTGTACCTTCTCCTGCGCCCTCGTGAGCCTCTTCTGGACGTTGCTGGCCAGTTTTCCGGCGGTGACCCCTTTCCCCATCTCGGCCATGTCGCGCGGCGTGCAGGTCTCCCGGCGGTGTCAGGACCAGCAAAGAGAAAGAGACGCAGAGGGAGAAGGACACCCTGCTCTGGAAACCAACGGTGCGTAAAACCCTTCCGCGCGTAACTCTAATCCCGGTGACAGCTTCTTAAAGGCGCAATGCGTAATTTAATCCGGTTTATGTGTGACAGGAGAAAAACCCAATAAAACTCAGGTGGAGTATGGAAAGCAAAGCAGAGGGACAGATTCAGATATCGTCCTGTTCTCGGCTCTTTCCGTTAACTGATGGAGAGACTTGAGCTCGAGATGGAGAGATATTAAGTTTCCTTAGTAACCCTCTTAAAGGCGCAGCAGGTCGGTATTATTAGCCGACATCTGTTGCATACATGCAACTGGTGTGTTGCTGTATTTACACACGGCCTTATTTACCCATTCAGAGTCAGATGTGAGGTCTAAATCAGGCCTGATCCCCTCTGGAGACACATTCTTTAGCTACACACACACACACACACAGCATGCAGCAGAGTTCAGCTGCTTTTCACTTATAAACCCAGTAGATGTCAGTACAGTTCACGTGTCAGCCAACTTTATTGTCAAAGATCAGTGAAATGGGGAAGTGAAGTCACCGCTGCTGTCAGCGCTAAATGAATGATGGTGAATTATTGGGCAAAGCTGCAGAGTCACACATATTTACACTCAACAATTTGTTTTATACATATGTGAAAGTAAAGAGTGTTTGTGTTGTAATGTCAGATTTAACTCATAAATAAATGGTTAACACATTATAGTCAAACTGTTTCAAGGTCAGCTGTTCCACCATAATAACTTCAGCCTGTTCGTATAGCACCTGCCATACAAGAGATGCAGCACAGAGTATTTTAAAATAAGGACATTACATGAGATCACATGAGCGCAAAACATAGAGTCAATATAAAGTAAGAACAGGGTTAGAGTACCACAATCAATGTAAATTATGGTGGGAAGGAAAACACACCTTTCGAAAGCAAAAAGAAGATAAAATAAGATACAAATTGAATAAGTAGAATGCATAACGAGATGGACGATGGCCCACTAAATAATGCCCTAATAATTCAAATGTAAGGTTAAACAGTATGCCACATTTGCGGCATCTGTAATGGAGATTAAAGTTAAGATTTCATTTCATACAGTGTAATATTTAATATATTAACCTCTCCATTTCATTACTGTGCAATATTTATTTATTTAATATTAGTACTTAATCATTTCATTTCATCACTGCGCAATATTATTTATTAATTGTTAACACCTATCTACGTTTACACAATGTGCATTCAAAGCTAATTATATATGTATACAGTTTATACATGTATACTCTTTTTTCTCTGCACTATACCTACACTTTATATCTTTGACTTTATATTTTTGATTTTTGATATTTTATATTGTTATCTTATATTCTTACATTTTTTTGTGTCAACGCTGTAAAGGGATTGCTTTAATCTCGTTGCACAAGTACCGTGTACTTGTGTAGGCTATAATGACAAATAAAGGCATTCTATTCTATTCTATTCTATTGTATTCTATTCTATTCTATATTGCCTCAAAAAGAGAGAAAGTACACAGAAGGACACTTGTTTTGTGCGTTTTTACAGAGCAGAGAATGTGCAGTAAATGCCCCAGTGATCGCTGGTGTAGAGGCCACACTGGAGCTTCTCCAGCCCGATCAAGGCCATGCTGTCGGGCTCCAGCTGCGGGACGCCGTCTCCGGCAGCCCGGCGCAGGTAGAGCCGGTCAAAGCGGAACCGACTCTTGTAGCGATGATCCAGGTTAGTGTTGGCGAAGGTGTCCCATGTGTAGCGGCAATGCTCCGGCTCTCCCAGCTGCTCCCACACATCACACACGCAGCCAGGGAGGCCTACGTCGACCACCTAGGGTGGAGGAAACAGGTGAGCTGTGTTTTAGTCTTTAGCAGAGATCTAATGTAGTCTTTAGCAGAGGTCTAATGTAGTCTTTAGCAGAGGTCTACAGAGGTCTAATGTAGTCTTTAGCAGAGGTCTACAGAGGTCTAATGTAGTCTTTAGCAGAGATCTAATGTAGCCTTTAGCAGAGGTCTAATGTAGCCTTTAGCAGAGGTCTAATGTAGTCTTTAGCAGAGGTCTACAGAGGTCTAATGTAGTCTTTAGCAGAGGTCTAATGTAGTCTTTAGCAGAGGTCTAATGTAGTCTTTAACAGAGGTCTAATGTAGTCTTTAGCAGAGGTCTAATGTAGTCTTTAGCAGAGGTCTAATGTAGTCTTTAACAGAGATCTAATGTAGTCTTTAGCAGAGGTCTACAGAGATCTAATGTAGTCTTTAGCAGAGGTCTACAGAGATCTAATGTAGTCTTTAGCAGAGGTCTAGAGGTCTAATGTAGTCTTTAGCAGAGGTCTAATGTAGCCTTTAGCAGAGGTCTACAGAGATCTAATGTAGTCTTTAGCAGAGGTCTAGAGGTCTAATGTAGTCTTTAGCAGAGGTCTACAGAGATCTAATGTAGTCTTTAGTAGAGGTCTAATGTAGTCTTTAGCAGAGGTCTAATGTAGTCTTTAGCAGAGGTCTAATGTAGTCTTTAGTAGAGGTCTACAGAGGTCTAATGTAGTCTTTAGTAGAGGTCTACAGAGGTCTAATGTAGTCTTTAGCAGAGGTCTACAGAGGTCTAATGTAGTCTTTAGTAGAGGTCTACAGAGGTCTAATGTAGTCTTTAGCAGAGGTCTAATGTAGCCTTTAGCAGAGATCTAATGTAGTCTTTAGCAGAGGTCTACAGAGGTCTAATGTAGTCTTTAGTAGAGGTCTAATGTAGTCTTTAGCAGAGGTCTAATGTAGTCTTTAGCAGAGGTCTAATGTAGTCTTTAGTAGAGGTCTACAGAGGTCTAATGTAGTCTTTAGTAGAGGTCTACAGAGGTCTAATGTAGTCTTTAGCAGAGGTCTACAGAGGTCTAATGTAGTCTTTAGTAGAGGTCTACAGAGGTCTAATGTAGTCTTTAGCAGAGGTCTAATGTAGTCTTTAGTAGAGGTCTACAGAGGTCTAATGTAGCCTTTAGCAGAGGTCTACAGAGGTCTAATGTAGTCTTTAGTAGAGGTCTACAGAGGTCTAATGTAGCCTTTAGCAGAGGTCTACAGAGGTCTAATGTAGTCTTTAGTAGAGGTCTACAGAGGTCTAATGTAGTCTTTAGCAGAGGTCTACAGAGGTCTAATGTAGTCTTTAGCAGAGGTCTAGAGGTCTAATGTAGCCTTTAGCAGAGGTCTACCTCAGCATCCCTCAGATTGGTGTCTCCTCCAAACAGGACGGTGACATCATCAGGCGCCTTTGTCATCCTCTTCATCACCAGGCGCAGCTGTATCTTCCTGTTTTCTGCATTGGCCTTGCAGCTCTCGAAGTGAGACGTCATCAGACAAAGCTTCTGGCCTTTGAACAGCACCTGATTTTGAAGGAGAGACATTTTAATGTTGATGCATGAGCTAAAGCTGAAATTAGTTATTTTCACAGACCTGAGCGACAAGCAGGTTCCTCATCTGGCGAGAAGTTGTATATTCGACTATCTCGCTGTCCAGCAGGGTGATCCGTGACTTCTTCAGCATCATCCCGATGAAGTAGCTCTCCTTTCCTCCTGAACAGGGAGGGTTCTAATTAAGTTATACACTGCACTACATTTGAGGGATGTTATGTTTATGAAATGCTAGCTGACGTTCTGTGGGCGTAATGTTGGCTTTCTGGCACGTAGCTACCTTCGATAAATGTGTAGTTGTCCGCCAGACGCTTCTTCATGAAACGCGTGTATGGTTGGATGAGCTCCTGAAGAAGCACCACGTCAGGAGAGTGTCTGTGGGGAGGAAGTGGAGGAGACAGAACTGTTGAACACGGTCCCTTTAATCCCCGTCAAAACACTGTGATTGCGTTGTAGTTTGTGTGACCTGACCCTTTAAAGTCCACAGTCTTACGAGATTATGTAGGAGCAGAGGCCTCTCGCTCTCGCAGGCTGTTCCTCTGGATCAAGTCCATCCACATTCCAGGAGATCAGTGACAATTTGTTGGTTTTTTCTTCTTTTTCCGACTGATTTTCAGTGTCATCACTGCAGACGGCAGGATTTTCCCTATTAATTAACCGTAAAGGATACAGAATTTACTGTTTACTGCTCCAGTGGATTATTTTGCACAAAAAATCCTAAACTAGAGACAATCTTGCAATGGGATCAGACCAGCCGCAAAGCCAAATGGGGCTAAAGTTGGGGGACCAAGGCCCCTTGCCTGCTTTGGACCCTCTAACTCCCCCTTGCTCGGACCACACCTATCTTCAAACAGCCTCTATTTTGAGAAGAAAAAAAACACACACACTACAAACAATATCAGCAGTGCTGTTGCGGCATGGTTTAGACAGTAGAGTTACCTGCTTGCTGGAGTATTTTCTCCCCCCTCCTTTCTGTCTTTTGTGGAGCTGGTGGTCTTTTTTTTTGGTGACTCTTCTACAGCCCAGACTTGCTCCATGTCTGTTTTAAAAGTCAGTTTCCAAGTTTCTGAAAGACTCACCCAACGCTGGATTAAACCAACTTTGTGTGGTACAGCACAGTCATAGTTAAGGTAGTATACTTAAGGTGACTCATGTGAGGGTGTAAAAGTTACTGTTGTACAGACACGAAACTTATGATGCATCACGTGATGTGTAAGGACAACTGAAAAAAGTAGTAAAACAATAAAAAAAATAAAACAGTAGTAATACTGTGTTATAGAGCTTATTATCATAAAAAAATAGCTTTTTTTAATGTTTTATCAGCAGCGTTTATTTAGAAAGTCCAAGACAGCCAGGGAAATTGAACATACCGGATCATATTAACATTAAGTATTATTATTATAAGCGGAACCTTTGAAATGCGCTCTTGTTTGACCTCGGTGCTAGAACATTGAGCTGTCAACAGGAACAGGCGGAGGAGCAGCGGCGGCGGCTCTACTTGCAAGCGTTGGTATGGTTTTAAAGTATTATCAAGGTGTGTTATAAGGTGTGGTAGAGTACATTTAATTATGTTAGACAAACGGCATCTTAAGGTGTGTAATAAGGTGTGGTAGAGTACATTTAATTATGTTAGACAAACGGCAGATAAACAATGTTCGTTAGCTTCTTTTGTCTTGAATTATCAAGCAAATTACTCTGCAACATAATTTTTTAGCTTCATGGTCGCCGAATTGAAGAATAACTCCTACAAATGTGTCACAGTATGAAATCATAAGCTATTACATAAACATGCTTGCTCATAAGCAAGGTAACGCCACAACTCAGACATTTGTAAATTGAGTTTGGTGAGAGTTTACTAGCTTTTATGTCTTGATTCAGTTAGCTAGCAAAACTGTTCAAAACTCAGTCAAATTTTAAATACAAAAGGCATATCAACCATCACTTGTACCTGTGTCAGTATTTGGATTTCTGTGTTTTTAACAGTTTAATTAATTAATGTATAGGCAGTCTATTCGCTCTACTCGGAGATGCAATGGAAAAATGGTCATTTTTGCAATTCGTATTGCTTGCTGGGCTGGGTAGGTGGTAGCCGAATTAAAGAGTAGCTTTTAACGAGGTAGACTAGGTTAAAGAAACAGCAAATATCGTTAGGATGTGTGCTGGGGAGCAAGGGGACTTTTACGTTTAGAGATTTGTGAATGGAGTTTGGTGTGACGTTCTCAGAGGCGAGGACGTAGCGTGTCAGGACAACATCCTCTCCTGATACCCTCTAACCGCTGCCATCCGTGTTCAGCTGTATATTGGGGTCATAAAGCTACTGATTTGGTATTTTTGCGATTTCCAAATTGGCATGAGTCAACCTCTGTAAACGTGCACTGTGTATCAAATGGCGACTGACGAGAAATGACACGTTTTATTCCCCGAAAACGGTCCCATTACAGGTCAGAAGAGAAGAGCCGGGAACCCGCAGGAGCTGCCACTGCGGTACCCCTCCTGCAAGGCGGTGATTATGCGGTCGGGACGGCTTCTGTAACCCGCCTTTAACACATCTCAGTTCAGGCTTTAAGGGCGCATTCCTTGGAGGTGAGTAAATAAGAAACACAGGTTTGTGTATTTGTGTTGTGGATTAAAGAAATAAAGAGTTTGCACCGTGTTATTGGGGTGTGCGTTTGAATCCACGTTCAGGAACAATCTGAAAACGCAGGATCTACTGCCTGGTTAGCTGCCCATGGGTGAAAATATCAATGGGATCTGGTGTGGGATCTGTGCATCTTCAAATGATTGGGATGCACCTTAAATGATGGAGAGGTTCATAATAAAACATGCAGTATTGTGCACAACCAGGAGTCAATATCAAATAATACTGTAATTGTTTTAGAATAAAACTGTTGTAAGATAATATCAAAGACCCTTCCACTTTGATATTACTTTCATTGAATGACTAAATACTACAGTAGGCCTACCCATGAGCCTCGGCTGTTGTTGCTATGGAGCTAATTAGAGATGCGGTCACATCAGATCACTTAATTCATACAAGCCGCTGAATGTTTCTTACTAAAATGAACCTTGGGAGTCGTCTTGACCTCCCTCCTTCTGTTTTTATGTCCACAGTCTTGTACCTTTTGATTCTTTATATTAAAAAAAAAATTTTTATAACACATTTGTTTATGTTTTGGATCAATCCATCAATCAATCAGTCAAACTTTATTTCTAAAGCACATTTAAAACCACCATGTGCTGGAAAATGACATTAAAAACAATAGATAGACAGAATACAACATGCAGTTCTCACACCAGATTAAAAGGAATACAAATATGTTTTAAGTTGTGATTTAATGGCTCATGCTCATCTTTTGGATAATGACTGATGATAACTCGTTTCAGTCGGTGTGGTGCCGTGTTTCTGGGCTGCGATGGAGCCCGGGGGAACGTCCTCCCCCGACGTCCTCCTGCAGCGTCCCTGGCTTCCTGTGAGTATCGGCGGCTGGCGGCTGCTCACTAAGAGCTGGTTTGGGGAAACGGCGTATCACATCCTGCTGACAGACGTGCACTGTGTGTGGGAGGAGAGGATGGACTCTGCAGCCCTCCAGAAGAGAGCACAGGTACACACAACACTGGATTATTCATTTTATTGATGGTTATGTAGAGAATGTGACAAATAATTCACCTATAAGGTAAATCACTTGAAATTAGCTCTTACAAACATAAATGTTATCTCACATTGTCACATTGGACAAATCAAATTAAAAAACACCTTCTTCCCGTTCCAGCTAGGTGCTTAATTATTCTCCTTTTAGAGGATAAATGGTTTTTATATTATATGGTTACAGAACGAGTGTGTTTTTCCCAAGGGGGGTACGCCTCTCCTCTCTAAGTCTAGCTCCCATGGCGCCATTTTAATGCTACGAAGCCATCACCTGCCGTTAGCATCCCATTGACTCCCATTCATGTTGACGTCCCCTTGACTTTACACCTGAAGCGTTTAAAGACTCTAAAGAAACACAACAATGTATAAAAAGCTCCGTTACCTTGTAGCTCACGTTATGGCTCCGTAGCAGACGTTTTTGTAAAAATAGGCTGCGTCATAACCACGCGCCTATGTGACGTGCCTATGTTATCTCCTAACATATACCTACCTCTCCGTCTCTGCTGGTTGGGAATGATTGAGATTTCTCTTGCACAGCTACCAGAAGACTTACGGCTTTCAGACAGGTTGCTCACGTCACATCTACGTCTATGTGACATGCCGATGTTATCTCCTAACATATACTGTACCTACCTCTCCGTCTCTGCTGGTTGGGAATGATTGAGATTTCTCTTGCACAGCTACCAGAAGACTTACGGCTTTCAGACAGGATGCTCACGTCACATCTACGTCATCCAGCTCAGTTGGAGGCTGCGCAGTAACGCTCAGCATCACCGGGAAAGAGCTCCTAATAGACTTCACTGGTCTCCGTCCAGAGCACCGGGACCTGGTCTTTAACTCTCTATGGTTTTTCCCTCCTTACCTCCGTGCGTGCATCTCACAAACTAGTCCCCCCCTTTGTATACAAGGTTCCAGCTCTGCTAGGAGGCGTCAAACTAAAGGACTCATAGTGTCAAAAAAGGAAACTAATTAAATACAGCCGTGAGGTGGTTACCTCAGTAACCCTTGTGTTGTCTTCGGGTCAAATTTGTTTCGTTTTTCTAAATATCTACATCAGAAATAAGGGTTTCTAAATGACCAATATAACCCAAAAATAACATTTTGCTTGCTTTGCAAGTACAACAAAAGATAGGATCTCTACTTTGATTGACTTTTGGAAAAAGAAATCTTTCAAAACCAGACTGAACCCTTCTGTAATTATCCTTCATTAAATATAAGTCTAAATAATTCATAATGTTTGCTTTTTTTTAGCTTAAGAATTGGGTATAATTTCCAATACATGAGGTTTATTGACTAGGAATTCCAAAAATGTAGTAAATGTAATACTGGTAATAAGTTGGTGTGTGTGGTGTTTATACATGGTGGTGAAAAAAAGCGTTAAACGTAAAAAAAAAGAGCCAAAAACAAGACAAAAGTGTTGATAAAAGAGACGAAAACATCACCAAAGGGGTTGATTTTTAAGGACGACAAGTACATGGTGGACTAGAAGACACCACTAGGGTTAAAACCCCTTTTTTTAGAGTCCGTTACGATGCATGAATCCTGTTTTTTTTATCGTCCCAGGAGCTGAACAGACGTTTGCGAGCCCCGGTCGAAGCGTTCTTCTCCCACCTGTGTGAAGTGGTCCAGCCGTGCCTGACAGGAGGACACGACAGTGAGTCCCAGATGTCCCTGACCCGGCAGGACGACGGAGACATCAGCATGAAGCTGAAGAGCGAGCTGGCGGGGCTGCCCTTCTACTGGGAGTTTCACTGCACCCCGGCCCCCGTCACTGTGGTACGCTCCACATGTCAGATTTTAACTTTTTAGCAGACGAGAGGATGAAGCTGTTGAGGGTTTTGAACCGGTGATATTTTGGTTTTGTTACTCTACCACCTGGTTATAGTGTCTGTATTAATGCAAAACGAATCTTTGAAGCTGATTTAATTTAATTTAATTTAACAGGAAGTTTGAAGATTTTCTACTCTATAAAACCTCATGTTCATATTCCTTTTCTAGCAAAAAAATTAAAAGACAATATTGATTATTGGCTAAAACTCAGCCCCAGTAGAGAAATATTGGTGTTGACTAGAGCTGCAATGCTTAGTTGATTAAGCAATCAATTAAAAAAAAAAAATGAATATGCAACTATTTTCATAATAGGCTAATCGTTAAAGTAATTTTTAATGCAAAAATGGCAGGAAATGTTGTTTTCCACCTCTCGTGTGTGTGTGTGTGTGTGTGTGTGTGTGTGTGTGTCTCTCTCTCTCTCTCTCTCTCTCTCTCTCTCTCTCTCTCTCTCTCTCTCTCTCTCTCTCTCTCTCTCTCTCTCTCTCTCTCTCTCTCTCTCTCTCTCTCTCTCTCTCTCTCTCAGGTGTGTGATCAGCTGGTGCGCCCCCTGCTGGTGATGAGCCACCTGCTGCAGCGGCAGGTGGAGCAGCTCGGAGGACTGCTGAGGAAGAAGGACGCAGAGATCCAGGACTACAGAGAGGACGGAGCAACACTCAGCAGAGGTACACACACACACACACACACACACACGTGTGTAACATAACATACAGTAAAATGGATGTTCAGTGATCTCCAGTGAAACTCCATCTGACCACAAATTGCAGCTGAAATCTCCCAAAAAGTTATTTTTAAAATCGGTTAAACCAATCCAACTCACCCAACGATTTCAGCCTGTATACGCCTTTTGGTTTTATTTATTTATTTATTTATTTATTTATTTATTTATTTATTCATTTAACCTTTTATTTATTCACGAAGAATCTTAAGATACACAATGTATTTTGCAAGCGAGACCTGGCAGCTGAAGATCAGAGTCCCATCTCAGATTATGGCCCTGGATGTTAATCCTTCCTGGATTGGGAAATTTGAAGGATTTACAAAAAAAAAAAAAAAAATTGAAAGTCATTGTAACAAAAAACATGTATTTGTGTCTTTCTTATTCATTTAATTGTGTGTGTGTGTGTGTCCAGAGCGGCTGCAGACGGACGTCTTTGAGGAGCAGACCTACAGAGAGGACTTCATGTTGAAGGTGAGAGGTCAGGGACACACACACACACACATGCACACCCACGCATGCACACCCACACATGCACACCCACACACATGCACACCCACACACATGCACACCCACACACATGCACACCCACACACATGCACACCCGCATGCACACCCGCATGCACACCCACGCATGCACACCCACGCATGCACACCCACGCATGCACACCCACGCATGCACACCCACGCATGCACACCCACACACATGCACACCCACACATGCACACCCACACACATGCACACATGCACACCCACCCACGCATGCACACCCACGCATGCACACCCACACACATGCACACCCACGCATGCACACCCACACACATGCACACCCACGCATGCACACCCACGCATGCACACCCACACGTGCACACCCACACGTGCACACACGCCCCCTCCTGCCGGGTGTTAAAGCTCGTCCTGGTCATTACTCGGCTGTGGCGAGGGCGAAGGGAACCATGTGATAAAACACTGCGGCCGCTGGGACAGCCGGCGCTCTCTCCGCCTGAAACATGAGCTGCCGCGACACGCTCAACTCAGGTCGCCGTGCGTTACGGTCAGCCAATCAGAACGAGGCGTGAACCGGGCTGAATTTTCATATTAAGTGTTTACTGTATTCAGTTGTGGAATTTCTCATCTCTGACTTTGTTGACTCATACTCGTGTGTGTGTGTGTGTGTGTGTGTGTGTGTGTGTGTTTCAGAACTACCTGTGAAATTTCCACTGGGTATCTATGTGCCCCAGCCTTTAGTTTTTACTTGTGTTTTAGTATTTTAGGATCGGAGCACTTTAGGTTAAATATTCCGCTTGTTTGCGAATCTCCACACACGATAACCTTTTGTGCATGCCTAAAAAAAGTAGATTCTCATGATGTTGACATTTTACAGAAATTTGAATGAATAGATGTAACTCATATTCTCATATTCTCGTCTTGACTTGGTCAGCTGTAGAGAGCAGGTTTACTGTATAACTTATATAATGGATATTATATATAATGTACTTTATCCGTTGTGAGATTACATTAGCTGAACTTTAGGAGGAAAGGGACACATTGTTTAAAAAAATGAGGTCTGATTCCATGTGTGAGCTTTTAAAGGTGAACATCAGAGATAATATTCCACCGTAAGTCACTTTGCAGGAAAACCTCAGTATAATTCACCGTTTGTTTGTGCGAGTTGCATCATTTTGGGGACAGGAAGCCGGTCTGTTTGTCTGAAGGCAACGACCCCGAATGAATCTCGGTTTTAGATGGTGGACGTGCTCCAGCTCAGGTACGGAGAGTCATGGAAAGTTACATCAGGGTCACAGAGGCAGCTCTGTTTTCTGCTTTTTTTGGATGATTCCATCGTTGCAGTGGGAAGATGAGCGGACAGTCGGAGACCACAGAAGAAGAAGAAGAAGAAGAAGAAGAAGAAGAAGAAGAAGAAGAGAAATGTTGCAGTTGATCAAAGTCTTCTCCTCTGTGGCAAATTCCACTGGGCCGCGACGAGGCCGCCTCCAGACCAAAGTCCAAGCTGAAATACAACTTGTCTGGGAAAAATGTCGCCGGGACGCGTCAAAGGGAGACTTGCACACTCTGTGTGTGTGTGTGTGTGTGTGTGTGTGTGTGTGTGTGTGTGTTAATCAGAGAAAATCAGGTGAAGGCGTTTGGCGTGTGTGTGTAGTATTTATCTATCAGGGTGTGGTCTTTTGCATGCGTGTGTGTGTGTGTGTGTGTGTGTGTGTGTGTGTGTGTGCGCGCCGTCTGTCCTTTCAGCGACTTGTGTTTGTGTCTCCGTCTCCATGGCGACACTCGCATGCTATTTCTGAACTTGTACCTGATTGTCAGTTTTGTTTTCGGCTGCTTACGTGAGCTTTACTCTAAGCAGAGCGGTTCGTTTTGGATTCTGGAAAAATTATATTGACAAAAAGATATATAAAATTTATTCGAGATCCACTTATCAGCTTTTTCCGTATCTCACGGCCTTCTTCAGTGAAAGGCCAGGCTTTATTTATATTGCACGTTTTAGCAACGAAGCAATTTAAAGTGCTTTACATAAGACGTTACAGCTCAGTTCAAATCAGTTGGAGTGAAAGCAGTTCACTCAAATATGGAAGTTGTCGACTAGCACATCTGGCAAAAATTGCCGTTATTAAACAGATTGAACAAGCAAGAGTTGGCATGTTAATTAGTGTAGCTGTTCCCAGTCTTTATGCTAAGCTAACTGGCTGCTCGCGGGTGCTTCCTATGAAAGTGTTGTGTATCATTTCATCCAAAAGGTGAATAATCCTGTTTAAATGTTCCTTTTTAAAGTGTATATAAAGTCTTTAGTCGGATCAGAGTTTGTGTGTCTGCTGCTCGGCCGGCTTTAGTTTTTCTTCCTTGAACCTGAACTTCTTTGACATTTACTCAGTTATTTACGTTCCTGGTGCCAACAGAGAGCAGACAAATATCTTTAAAAAAAATCTTCCGCCTCATCACCCCCTCTTTCACCATTTCCGTGTGTGTGTGTCTGTCTGTGCGCCATTTGTGGCCTCTTGTTTCCCACACCAAGGGGAGTAAAGGGCAGAGGGACAGCGCAAGGGAGTCGATGATGACAGGAGCAGGAGCTTTTATTTTGCCCCTCCTCCCCGTCCCATCGCCACACAAACACCCCACCCAACTCAGGTCAACATTTACATGGGTGGAATTAGCATGCGCTTCCCACTGATACACACACTTGGAGTTAACTTGGGCACTGTGTGTGTGTGTGTGTGTGTGTGTGTGTGTGTGTGTGTGTGTGTGTGTGTGTGTGTGTGTGTGTGTGTGTGTGTGTGTGTGTGTGTGTGTGTGTGTGTGTGTGTGTGTGTGTGTGTGTGGTGTGTGTGTGTGTGGCTGTGTGTGTGTTTTGGTTTTTGAGTTGAGGGGTGTGTGTGGTCCCCACTGAGGTTTTGGTTTTTTAGAGTTGAGGGGTGTGTGTGTCACTGAGGTCTTTTTATGTCTACATGCATGTGTGTGTGTGTGTGTGTGTGTGTGTGTCATGGTGACGCATTGCTTGCAGTACTTGCAGCGAGTCGTGCAGCAGCGTCACAGTTGTCAGCGCTGAATTGAATTGTCACCGTTTGGGAACGTCGCCCCGGCGCTTCCTGTTTCATGAGGCGGCGGCTTCACAGCTCCACTGCAACCGCGCATCTGCCAATTAGTGGCCACCGCTGACCAAAACACCTCACTTGAGCTTCACAGATTCACATAATTGAGCCAAAATGTAGTTTTCCTGTGTCGTTGGCTTCCAAAAGTGCCGTTCCTCACTTTAAATGTCCTGTTTTCTTGCTTAAATTGAAGGTTTTTCTGGTCAGGTTTTGTGTTGATTGAGTGTGAAACTGCTTAGAAACATTAGAAACTATTTCTTTCTTTACAGTGCAGAGATGTGCAGTCTCCAAAAAAAATAACTGTAATGGTTATGTGCTTAAATGGGTGAAGAGATTATCCTTAAATGCTACTCGGCTCTCCACGTGAAGCTGCACAGGCACAACAGGAGGAGTCAAATCCTAATATCTGTTTGCTTCGACCAGAGGCTCTAAGTTAAGAGCAGGGTAGGAAACTTTAGTTTTTTCATCCGCTGACCACGATTCCAAAATACACTTTGACTCTAAGTTGCCAAACGTAAGAGAAGCTGTAGATATTCATTGTTTTAATAGCTGAAGGAGCAGAATCAATAAATACAATAGATCGTAGAAAATCTAATGAATTTCAGATGCAAATAAATTACAAAAGGCACATAAATCAAAGAGACTGCAGATCTAGAAATCACTTTGTGTTACATTTTATACATAAACATGCTATACAGTTTAAGTCTGATTGATTGATACTGATCAGATGGTTAGGACTTACCTTTTACAGCAGCCGGATTCTCGCGAGATCACGTGTCACATCACACGAAAATCCATGTGGTCAGACTTTAAGTAATGTGTTTGTCTGAACTTACCTCTTAGCGCTAGCCTGAAAATCCAGACCCAAATCCGAAAGATTAAGGGTCGTGCATCGAGTAATGAAAGTCGCCCATCTCAAGCGTGCATTTGAAAATCTCACTGCACGCGATTGGATAACACTACGACCAATCACAACAATGCATGGGGTGACGTATCCAGAGCCCCGTACGCTTAGCTACCAGCGGAGCTAACTGGTAGATTAAACTGTCGTCATCTGTTCAGCTCGACTCTGGCCCCGCCTACATCAGATATACCAATGTGATTGGTGCAGCTCGCCTCTGGCCCCGCCTATATCAGATACACCGATGTGATTGGTTCAGCTCGCCTCTGGCCCCGCCTACATCAGATACACCGATGTGATTGGTTCAGCTCGCCTCTGGCCCCGCCTACATCAGATACACCGATGTGATTGGTGCAGCTCGCCTCTGGCCCCGCCTACATCAGATACACCAATGTGATTGGTGCAGCTCGCCTCTGGCCCCGCCTATATCAGATACACCGATGTGATTGGTTCAGCTCGCCTCTGGCCCCGCCTACATCAGATACACCGATGTGATTGGTTCAGCTCGCCTCTGGCCCCGCCTACATCAGATACACCGATGTGATTGGTGCAGCTCGCCTCTGGCCCCGCCTACATCAGATACACCGATGTGATTGGTGCAGCTCGGCTACGAGGGCATAGTTAATGAGCAGCATTACTCGATGCCAGAGTAACTCGCTGAGCAAATTCAAATTGTGCTCTCGCGAGAACTCTGGTTACCATGGATACCAGGGTATCTTACCACACCAAGCAGCGCAACGTGAAGAGCTACCGGCAGCCAAGGCTGGTTTAGGTGTGTGTGGCGGCCCGCGGCTATTTGTTCAAAACAACAATGACAGATGGTTCATCCAATCACCCGGCAGGGAGTTTTTGAAAGTTTCCATTGACGTCTTCTCAGATGGTTGGCAAATAAGTAAATAGAGCACTTGTTGCTGCTCATTCACCTTATTTATATATTTGTCGACTGTTTATTAAGATTTCTGCATTTGAAATACGTACTGGGTCAGTTTAATGCTAGGACTGCAACTCTTTCACCAGCTTATTTCTTCATCTTTCTTCTCCTTGATGGGGAAGATGGGGATTCAGAGGTTTAATGGATCGTATGTTTGTGTCGTATGTAAAGCTGTAATCGGTGTGAAGGGACAGACATCAACAGGATTAGTGAGAGAAGGAAAGAGAGAAGAGGAAGGTTGGAAAGGTGGCCTCTCTCCTCTCATTCTTCTTCTCCTCCTCTGTAATTCATTAACGGCTGCTCTCATAAACAGCAGCGAGCAGCTCTTTATCTCACATACCTGAGGAATTCAGGGCCGGGGTGGTAAGACAGAGAGGGGAGGGGGAGAAATGAAATCTTGTTATATGTTTATATTGCCGTACTTTGGCACTGATTCACCTAAAAGTGACGTCCGGACTGCTGCACTGATCATGAATATGATTGGCATAGAGCTGTTTTTATAGACGCTTTACAGATGAAACATATAATGGAAATAATCGTAAGCTTCAGGTCTCGTTTCTAAACTGTTTATAAAGAGTGAAAAAATCGCAGAGTAGATCTTCCTCCTCCTCGGTTGCACACAGTTTCCACAGGGTTGTCCCCCTGTCTGGGTCTGTAATTAGTTCCTCTGTGGCCTGGCTGCTGGGCCGAGCCCCGGCCTGGACCGGCCGAGTGCGGCGTCCCGCAAAGACATCATGAGACATGAGAGCAGGAACAAGAAACACGGCTGCAGCACGTGAACACGCCGGACGCCCGCTGCAACACTGCACTTTATTCCAGGACATGTGCACGTTACAGCTGCAGGGTGTGAGCGAGCGCTGCAAGACGCCTTCACCAAAACTGAAATATTATAACAAATGTTATTCGGCTCTCAGCTGACGGAAGAAGGGTTATCAGTACCAGGAGCGCGCAGTTAAAACAAGAAGCATACATTTTATTATGATGTCAGATCTGTAAGGCTGATATATAAGTGCCAAAACAGTAAATCCAATAGGGATATATCAGCTTTATAAATGGCTTTTTTGCATTAGATTTTTTTTATTTTGGTGATGTGTGTTTTTAAGGCTGATGAGCCTAAATTTAAAAAGTGTTAAAACGGCTTTAAAATCTTTTAAAATTTCCTCAAAACTCGAGAAATTATGTTTGAATAACAAAGAAAAGTCTAAGAAAGGAAGGTCCAAATTTCGCCTCGTACTCCTTTTTTTTACCAACCGCTTTGTTAGACCGCTGATCCTTTAGATCATTTAAAAACAAGTTTTTTTAAAGATATTTCACAGAGCATTTAATTAAATAATGCATTTTCCACTCAAAGCCGTGACTGGACCTCGTTGAAATTGTTCTTGTGTTACCTTTTAATTTGGCGATGCACAAAAACACCTTTAACTTCAAATCTGATTCATTTTCTGAGACGTCTCCTGGGTTTGCTGTTTTTTTTTAAGCATGTGCAGAAAAAAAAAATGTGACATTGGATACCCAAAGTTAACCCTCATGTTGTCTTCATGTTGTCTTCATGTTGTCTTCATGTTGTCTTCATGTTGTCTTCATGCTGTCCTCATGTTGTCCCCATGTTGTCCCCATGTTGTCCCCATGTTGTCCCCATGTTGTCCTCATGTTGTCCTCCATGTCGTCCCCATGTTGTCCTCATGTTGTCTTCATGTTGTCTTCATGTTGTCTTCATGTTGTCCCCATGTTGTCTTCATGTTGTCCTCATGTTTTATTCATGTTGTCTTCATGTTGTCCCCATGTTGTCTTCATGTTGTCCCCATGTTGTCTTCATGTTGCCCTCATGTTGTCCACATGTTGTCTTCATGTTGCCGTCATGTTGCCCTCATGTTGTCCACATGTTGTCTTCATGTTGTCCCCATCTTGTCTTCATGTTGCCCTCATGTTGTCTTCATGTTGCCCTCATGTTGTCTTCATGTTGTCCCCATGTTGTCTTCATGTTGCCCTCATGTTGTCCACATGTTGTCTTCATGTTGCCGTCATGTTGCCCTCATGTTGTCCACATGTTGTCTTCATGTTGTCCCCATGTTGTCTTCATGTTGTCCTCATGTTGACTTCATGTTGTCCCCATATTGTCCTCATGTTGTCTTCATGTTGCCCTCATGTTGCCCTCATGTTGCCCTCATGTTGTCCTAATGTTGTCCTCATGTTGTCCTCATGTTGTCCTCATGTTGCCCTCATGTTGTCCCCATGTTGTCCTATATCAATGTTCTTTTTAATTCCCCAAAATAACATGATTGATTCCACCCAACGCTCTTTGCCAAGTACAAATCTCTACTTTCATTAATTTTGGGGCGTCTTATTCAATTTTATAGCATTGTAAAACAAATGGAAGTGTTTTTGAAATAGTATTGAGTAAAAGTTGACATATTCCAGTCTGTGATTATCATCAACATCCATTCCTTTAATTTTAGTCTCAAAAATTCCTAATTTCTGCTTTTCTAACTCAAACATTAGGTATATTTTCCTATAAATGAGGTTTATTGACCATAAATTCCAAAAATAACTGTAAAACTAAAGTTAAAAAGTTAGTGTTACGTGGTGTTAAACTGTTGAAACGTGTTGAATTACGGGACAAAAACCAAAGATAAAAGCGTCAACAAAAGTGTTGATTTTCAATTTTGCCTGGAAGACAACACGAGGGTAAAAACCAGTTGATGACCAGCGTTGCCCCGCGACGGCTTCGTGAGCCGCTGTGGTCAAGGTAAAGTACAGAGAAGTGAAGGGACCGAGAGACACAGACAGACAGACAGAGAGAGAGAGAGAGAGAGAGACAGAGACACAAAGAGAGAGAGAGAGACAGAGAGAAAGACAGAGAGAGACAGAGACAGACAGCGAGAGAGAGACAGAAACAGACAGCAACAGACAGAGACAGACAGCGAGAGAAAGACAGAGACAGACAGAGACACAGACAGACACAAAGACAGACAGCGAGAGAGAGACAGACAGAAACAGACAGACAGCAAGAGAGAGAGACAGAGACAGACGGAAAGAGAGACAAAGAGAAAGACAGACAGACACCGAGACAGACAGACACAGACACTACAAATAATACCCAACTATAATAAATATAGAAATATGACTCATAAAAGTTATAGCAGTCGGTCGAATGGAATGATGTGATGAGCAGCGGCGATTACAGTCGCAGTAAAGATAGACAGTAGAACTACGGCTTATAATAACAATAGTTTTAGCAGGGGGCGTCGAGCAGGATCATAGCAGCTGCAACCACAATCCAGGTGTCTCCACAATCCAGGGAAATCTGCCAGGCGAACGATGTTAGAGGATTCAAATGTCCTGAAGCACCTGAGCAGTTTGGTGTTTCGTAACCTAGGAGTTAGGACGAGGGAATCGCCGATTTGGAGCTCATGTCAGCGACGGATGGATAACTGAGGGATGACAGAGCTGTGTGCTCAACCTTCTCCTTCGTGTCTTCACTCGTCCTCGAGTAGTTTCATCCTCCTGTCTTTGGTTGGAACGTATCTACACAGAGAGCGACATGACACAGTCGTGAACGTGTTGTAAATCATTATGAACAAGTCATAAAGGTTTATGACATACCGCTTCTTTTAGCAAGTGTCATTTGGTTTTGTCATGAACAGTTATGCCCTGGTTAGGATTCATGTGTCATGACAGTGTCAGCAGGCTACACGCATGCTACACGCATGCTACACGCATGCTACACGCATGCTACAGGCATGCTACACGCAGGCTACACGCAGGCTACACGCAGCTACACGCAGGCTACACGCAGGCTACACGCAGCCTACACGCAGGCTACACGCAGCTCCACGCAGGCTACATTCAGCTACACACAGGTTACACGCAGGCTACATGCAGGCTACATGCATCTACACGCAGGCTACATGCATCTACACGCAGGCTACATGCAGGCTACATGCAGCTACACGCAGCTACATGCAGGCTACATGCAGGCTACATGCAGGCTACATGCAGGCTACATGCATGCTACACGCATGCTACATGCAGCTACACACATGCTACATGCAGCTACACGCAGGCTACATGCAGCTACACGCAGCTACACGCAGGCTACATGCAGCTACACACAGGTTACACGCAGGCTACATGCAAGCTACATGCAGGCTACATGCAAGCTACACGCAGGCTACATGCAGCTACACGCAGCTACACGCAGGCTACATGCAGCTACACGCAGGCTACATGCAGCTACACGCAGGCTACATGCAGCTCCACGCAGCTACACGCAGGCTACACGCAGCCTACACGCAGGCTACACGCAGCTCCACGCAGGCTACATTCAGCTACACACAGGTTACACGCAGGCTACATGCAGGCTACATGCATCTACACGCAGGCTACATGCATCTACACGCAGGCTACATGCAGGCTACATGCAGCTACACGCAGCTACATGCAGGCTACATGCAGGCTACATGCATGCTACACGCATGCTACATGCAGCTACACACATGCTACATGCAGCTACACGCAGGCTACATGCAGCTACACGCAGCTACACGCAGGCTACATGCAGCTACACACAGGTTACACGCAGGCTACATGCAAGCTACATGCAGGCTACATGCAAGCTACACGCAGGCTACATGCAGCTACACGCAGCTACACGCAGGCTACATGCAGCTACACGCAGGCTACATGCAGCTCCACGCAGCTACACGAAGGCTACATGTAGGCTACACGCAGGCTACATGCAGCTACACGCAGCTACATGCAGGCTACATGCATGCTACATGCAGCTACACGCAGCTACATGCAGGCTACACGCATGCTACACGCAGCTACACGCAGCTACATGCAGGCTACACGCATGCTACATGCAGCTACACACATGCTACATGCAGCTACATGCAGGCTACATGCAGCTACATGCAGGCTACACGAAGGCTACATGTAGCTGCATGTAGCCTGCATGTAGCTACATGCAGCTACACGCAGGCTACACGCAGCTACATGCAGGCTACATGCAGACTGCATGCAGGCTACGT
The DNA here is from genome assembly GCA_026937815.1 of Etheostoma perlongum. Taxonomy (NCBI): domain Eukaryota; kingdom Metazoa; phylum Chordata; class Actinopteri; order Perciformes; family Percidae; genus Etheostoma; species Etheostoma perlongum. Next base: position 14,972,072 of record CM049394.1, read on the forward strand.
GCAGGCTACGTGCAGGCTTTGCAATGAATTCTGGGCTATAAATCGCATCTTGTCATCCATGTGGATTGTCAATCTGACAAAGAAAGAACTAAATGAAACAGCTTTCTGTATAGGAATACCCCGTTTTTTGTTCTGAGGACGTGACCTCCTCGAGTCCTGGGGGGGGGTTCACACGGAAAGCGGCGCTTTGCTCGGGGGTTCTGGGACGGGAAGCTGAGGTCACAGCGAGGAGAAGGGGAGGTGGAGAGGAATGAGGGAGAGCAAACACAAGGTCAGCAGCGGGGACCAGATGAGGGAGAGAGAGTGTGAGACTCTCCGGCACCAGGTCCCCCCACCTGAAAAACCCCAGCGGAGCTGTTTACCAGCTAATAATAGAGGATCACGCCCCCCCCCCCTCCTCTCATCACCTTCCCCACACACTGGGCTTGGAGGTGTGGCCACCAGGTGAGCGCTCCTCTAACCCTAACCCTCCTCTCTGCTTCCTTTCCTGCGCTGCTGGAGGACTTTGTTCCATGACAAAAGAGAGGAGGAACTTTCCAGAACATTACTCAGCCCGACAACACAGTCGAGAGGTCATTGACCTGCTGTCATGTCCTTTATTACTCGCCTGGTGTTTCCTTTCTGGTCAGCAGCATGCAGACAATGCGCGCCACTTGTGTACCCTTTCCCAATATAAGGAGAGAGGTGAAAGCTTCTTATATAAAATATGATAAAACACTCACAGGTGAGTCAACGTTTTGACTTACTAAATCATAATTTAACCCTTGTGTTGTCTTCCCGTCAAAATTGAAAATCAACACTTTTGTTGACGCTTTTAGCTTTGGTTTTTGTCCCGTTTTTCAACACTTTTTTCAATGTTTGTCACTTTTTTTGACATATAACACTACATAACACTAACTTATTAACTTTAGTTTTACAGTTATTTTTGGAATTTATGGCCAATAAACCTCATTTATAGGAAATTATACCTAATGTTTGAGTTAGAAAAGCAGAAATTAGGAATTATTTGGACTAAAATTAAAGGAATGGATGTTGATGATAATCACAGACTGGAATATGTCAACTTTTACTCAATACTATTTCAAAAACACTTCCATTTGTTTTACAATGCTATAAAATTGAATACGACGCCCCAAAATTAATGAAAGTAGAGATTTGTACTTGGCAAAGAGCGTTGGGTGGAATCAATCATGTTATTTTGGGGAATTAAAAAGAACTTTATACAGGACAACATGAGGACAACATGGGGACAACATGGGGACAACATGGGGACAACATGGGGACAACATGGGGACAACATGGGGACAACATGAGGACAACATGAGGGCAACATGAAGACAACATGAGGGCAACATGAGGATCACATGAGGGTTTTTCTCATGCTTCCTATCATGGCCTCATAACTTTGACTTAAAAACTCATTATTCGACTCTCTCATGACACAGTTTGGTGTTTTCCTTACCCCGAAGTTGTCTGCACGTCTGTGTGCTACTTTGGTGCAAAGGAGGAAGGTTCGTGCAAAGCAAGTTATTGTTGTTTTGGTGGAACGGGGCTGTTAGACGATGAGCTGAATGAGAGCAAACTTCAGACCAGTGATGTGATTGGCTGAGAGCGCATTTCATTTATTAATCATCATTACAGCCTTCTCTCATCATTTTGACTCTGTTTATTTTGATCATGCGTAACTTTTCATCCATTAGTTTTATTTCTTGGCAGAAATGGGCTTCCATAGGGGAGGAGGGGTTAAAACTATCAAATAGGAGTCGGATCTAACCGATTAAACTCAACAGTGAGCAGGCAGCCGGAGGAGGGGGGGTGCTAAAAGGGGGGGGGGTGTTAAAAGAGAGAATAAGGTGGGCTTTCTCCTGCACATTGCTTTCTCTGTGCCCAAAGCAGAACTAAGCCTCACCAGAGCATTTGCATTTATTTTTGTGCTATTTAAACAAACAAATAACAAAAATAAATCAATGCAAAACCTCGAAACCTGACCAAAGTGTGTTTAGGAGCCCCTCTGCCCTGACAGCGAGCGGGAGACCACCGATTTCTACCGGTCAATATTTGAGGAGCTAATTTGGAGAGTTTGTCCTCTCCATTGGGGGAAAAAAAAAGGATTTAGTGAATATCGTGTGTTTTTCTACACGTGCGTTTGCATAATGTTGCTGGAGTTTACACGCACCCTTATCTGTCAGACGTGTGCATGTGTGTCTGTCTGTGTGTGTGTGTGTGTCTGTCTGTGTGTGTGTGTGTCTGTCTGTCTGTGTGTCTGTGTGTCTGTCTGTCTGTCTGTGTCTGTGTGTGTGTGCGTGTGTGTGTGTCTGTCTGTCTGTGTCTGTGTGTGTGTCTGTGTCTGTGTGTGTGTCTGTGTCTGTCTGTGTGTGTGTGTGTGTCTGTGTCTGTCTGTGTGTGTGTGTGTGTGTGTGTTTCAGTTGTTCTTACTTGCTGCTCTACCTGTGGTCAGCTGTGCCAATAATGCTGCTTTGATTAGAGGCTTATCGCAACCCCGTCACACCCTGCATCACACCCCGGCCATGTGACACCCACAGCCGCGCCGTAAAACAAACATACCCAAAGCAAAGGACACTTTCATGCTTTGGGTTCATGTACCAGATTTATTTCTTTTTAATATTTTATGGATTTATTGGCTTTAGAGCTGCAGAACGGAGCAGATGGACGAACAACTCAAATGTTATTCCAGTTCAGAGTAGTGCAGAATCTACATGGTGTATGCACAAGCAACACACACACACACACACACACACACACACACACACACACACACACACACACACACACACCTATCAGAATTTCTAACAGGAAACATGAAGTTATTGTTAGGTGTGTGTGTATATATATATATATATACTGGTACAATTTCTAAGCATAACAACATCAAGTTCCTTTCTTACATCTGGGATGACGATGAAATTAGTAAGAAGCAACAGCAATTTCTTAACCAGGGTGTACATGAAGTTATTGTTAGGTAAAATATATATATATATATATATATATATATATATATAATAACTCAATTTTTGTGTTTAGGAGGAAAATGAACATGGACACAAATTACAAGATGACAAACTTAAGCTACATCAACACTACTACATTTTGGTTTAAAAAACAAATATCTTGTGCTACGTTGATGCCTCCCGTCCACACTACCGCAGCGTTTTCCTCCTGGTCTGCGTTGCCTTGGCGACGGTTGATTCTGACATCTTTGTTTTGCTACGACTGTAAAGCTAACCTGTCCCGCCGCTGAGATCGAGTATGGTCATGTGACTGCACAACGACGTGTGATTGGTGGAACACAGTCACGTGGTAGAGCCTTCAGCGGAAGTCTCTCTCTCTCTCTCTCTCTCTCTCTCTCTCTCTCTCTCTCTCTCTCTCTCTCTCTCTCTCTCTCTCTGTCAAAATAAAACATTAAAATGAGACGTACGCTGGGGTAAAAACTCATTGTTGCCTGATGTAGCGGAGTAAGAGCATAGCTTCTTCTTCACTAATCTACTCAAGTACAAGTACAAGTATAGTGATTTAAAACTACTCCTAGAAGTAAAAATTTTTTCAAAAACTTACTCAAGTAAATGTAACTCGTTACTACCCACCTCTGCAAATACCAAATGTGAAACACTTAATTCACACTAAAGAAATGAACGTGAGCACACCTGAAGTGCAGAAACAATCCCTCATTGCACAGCAGGAGGGAACAGGAGGCCTGAGTAGAAGTAGGAAGCAGTATTTTACTGTTTTCTGTATTTTTTCCTCCATATAACTTGTCTGACTGCTTGTTTTGCCCCGCCCCTTCCTGTCTCTGGTCCCGTCAGACTCTTCCTCTGCTGTGTTCTGAGCAGCCGGACGCTCACCGCTACGACGCCGACCTCCAACGCCTGTACGCAGCCGTCGTCGCCCGCGGAAACACACGGAAACGCAAACTGTCCGAGGAGCGCTCTGCTGAGGAGGACCAACCAGCCACCACCGAAGAAGAAGAAGCAGACGCCCCCTTGTCTTTAGGTTTGACTTTAGACCGTCATCTGATCTTTCAGACTTCCCGATCACAACATTCATTGAAAGAGTCACGTTGTCCAACCTGGCATCAATATATTTATGAGAAGGGAGAATATTAAAGCATTTACAAGTTAATGGAAGTCAGCAAGAGACAATAATGAACTAAATTTGTCTGTTTTCATAGTTTTTATAATAATAATATTGTCATTTTGTTGCTTGTCTCAGGTGTGCCTTTTTTTTAAACAAAATAACCACAAATTTAATACATGTTAACATATTACTCCAGATTCTTAAAGTTAAATTAGTTTCTTTATTCCAGAAAATGTTGAGTTCTTTCTGAGCGTGTGTGTGCGTCCTCGTCCTTCAGGTGGATCTGTCGCCAATGGTAACGCAGGTGAAGAGGACGCAGCCGAAGCCAAGATGGCCGACAAACAGCAGGTACGACTGTCACTCCCTGACCATGAAGTAATAAATGTTTCTCATTACAAACAATAACAGAAGATGGAACTCATTTCAAAAGCTATCTATGGTTGATGCTATGCTAACGTTAGCTCAAAACGCCATTCACCTGACAGCCTTTGTTGTGTTTGATGCTAACTTGTAGCTAAGCTAGCAGTGAACCAGCTTCGTTAACTAGGTCCATTTTTACTGTGTTGACATTACAGAAGTCTCTCGTTAGCATCTCGTTAGCATCCTGTAGGCTACTTGTCGCATGTTAATAAGTTAGTCTTACCTAGTGCTGAAAACTTCATAAAGTGACAAACGTTGAAAAAAAAGAAGCATAAAACGTGTTGAAAAAAGGGACAAAAACAAAAAAAGTTAAAAACGTTGATTAAAAGCTTCAAAAAGGGTTGATTTTTAATTTAAATTATGTTTTTGTCCCTTTTTTTTAAACACTTTTGATGCTTTTTTTCAATGTTTGTCCCTTTTTTTTAAATTTTCCACACTACGTAACACTAACTTATTAACTTTAGTTTTACAGTTATTTGGATTTTATGGTCAATAAAGCTCATTTATAGGAAATTATAGCTAATGTTTGAGTTAGAAAAGCAGAAATTAGGAATTATTGAGACTAAAATTAAAGGAATGGATGTTGATGATAATCACAGACTGGAATATGTCAACTTTTACTCAATACTATTTCAAAAACACTTCCATTTGTTTTACAATGCTATAAAATTGAATAAGACGCCCCAAAATTAATGAAAGTAGAGATTTGTACTTGGCAAAGAGCGTTGGGTGGAATCAATCATGTTATTTTGGGGAATTAAAAAGAACATGGATATAGGACAACGGGTCAATTTGACCAGCCTGACTAAAATCAAATATCCGTCCTCTTTTTTTTGTCCTCTACAGTCTCTACCGGTCACGTCCAAAACTGCAGAGCGACCGTCCTCCAAACCAAAGAAGAAGAAAGTCGTGGGACTGTTCAGATGAACCGAGCAGTAGGGACGCACACTCAGACCACTGCTAAGAAATTCATTAGAAAAAGGGATTTTTTCCCATTTGATGAGAAAAGGAAAATAGAGCTTTCTTATTTTTAAACTACTATTCACTTTTTAGTTTGAGACACTTACGCTGGTTTTAATTAGGATTTAGATTTGTTAATGCAAAAGGCTTTTTAGATATAATAAATCATATTTTTTAAAGTGTGGATTTTGTATGAGGAGTTGAACAAGCTGTCGATTCCTTATGATGGCTGTTTTTGTCCGTTATTAACAAAATCATCTACAGAAAATGGTCAAAATGTGGAAAGACATTTTTAAGGAGGAAATTTGAACTCTAAAACTCAAAACAGTCATAAACTGAACATGTTATTATTGAAGTTTTATTTAATTTAGTCAATAAAATAATGTTTTCTCAGCATCCAGGTCTTTTGATTTAGATTTCTTTGGTTTAAAACCACAAAATCCTCCGTGTTTGTGTCTTTGTTTCAGACAGACAGACGGAGAATAATGAGCTGCCAGCGGTCAATAGAGCAGCCGCTCTCCTTTTTCAGAGCACAGTGAGATGTTGACTCAAGGTGTTGCAGCATCTCGGGAATGCTATTGAAGTTTTCGATGAAAAGTCACTGTTTGCCTGCAAGAATTCAAGAGTTTCTCTGTGACAAACTGTAGTGAAAAGTGGCGGCTTGCTAACTGGAAATGCTGTATATGTATTTACTGTATAGATAGATAGATAGATAGATAGATAGATAGATAGATATAGATAGATAGATAGATAGATAGATAGATAGCCTTTATTATTAGACTCACAGCCCATAAAAGCAACACACAAAAAAAGATACAGATACACAAGACACACACCAATTAAATACCCTCAATACCCTACCATGCAGTTCAATACCCTACCATGCAGTCAAATACCCTACCATGCAGTTAAATACCCTACCATGCAGTTAAATACCCTACCATGCAGTTCAATACCCTACCATGCAGTCCAATGCCCTACCATGCAGTTAAATACCCTACCATGCAGTCCAATGCCCTACCATGCAGTCCAATGCCCTACCATGCAGTCCAATACCCTACCATGCAGTCCAATACCCTACCATGCAGTCCAATACCCTACCATGCAGTTCAATGCCCTACCATGCAGTTAAATACCCTACCATGCAGTTCAATGCCCAAACATGCAGCTCAATACCCTACCATGCAGTTAAATACCCTACCATGCAGTTAAATACCCTACCATGCAGTTAAATACCCTACCATGCAGTTAAATACCCTACCATGCAGTTAAATACCCTACCATGCAGTTCAATGCCCAAACATGCAGTTCAATACCCTAACATGCAGTTCAATACCCTAACATGCAGTTCAATACCCTAACATGCAGTTAAATACCCTACCATGCAGTTAAATACCCTACCATGCAGTTCAATGCCCAAACATGCAGTTAAATACCCTACCATGCAGTTCAATGCCCAAACATGCAGTTCAATACCCTAACATGCAATTCAATACCCTAACATGCAGTTAAATACCCTAACATGCAGTTAAATACCCTACCATGCAGTTCAATACCCTACCATGCAGTTCAATACCCTAACATGCAGTCCAATACCCTAACATGCAGTCCAATACCCTAACATGCAGTCCAATACCCTAACATGCAGTCCAATACCCTACCATGCAGTTAAATACCCTACCATGCAGTTAAATACCCTACCATGCAGTCCAATACCCTAACATGCAGTCCAATACCCTAACATGCAGTCCAATACCCTACCATGCAGTCCAATACCCTAACATGCAGTCCAATACCCTACCATGCAGTTAAATACCCTAACATGCAGTTATATGCCCAAACATGCAGCTCAATACCCTACCATGCAGTTAAATACCCTAACATGCAGTTAAATACCCTAACATGCAGTTAAATACCCTACCATGCAGTTAAATACCCTACCATGCAGTTCAATGCCCAAACATGCAGTTCAACGCCCAAATATGCAGTTCAATACCCTAACATGCAGATTCTTCTCTTTGGACTATCTTTCCTGAAATCCCATTCATAAAATAACATTCAAAGTATGTCTAATTTCACTTTGGGCCCCTGAAAGCCCAACTAGAGCCCCCTGGAGGTCCTCAGACCCCAGTTTGGCCCCTGGTGATGAAGATCATGACATCAGCAGTGTAGTTCTGTGTTGTGATGTTAATCTACAGGTGGCTGACAAATCAAATTAACCCAAATGAATGTGGTCCTTGAGTCAAACTGACCCGTTTTCAGTTCTTCATTTTTATTTCTCACCAAAAATGGGCCGTCGAAATAAGCGCTGAAAATGTCAACATTTAAAAACATCAAAAAACTTTGGAAAAAACATTAAAAAAGCAACCACAATATTGAAAAAGTGACCAAAACCTCTTTTTTTTTCATGGTTGACAGGAATTCAACACAAGGGTTAAATAGGGCAGCAGCCAACGATTATTTTCATTGTGGATTATTTGTTGTTGATTATTTTCTGGATGAATGGATGAGTTGTTTGGTCTATAAAACATTATAATATTGTGGTTAGTGGTTTCCAGCTCATGGTCGTCCCTGAAACGCTGGGAAGTTAACCCAAAGAACACCTTTAGACCTTTAGACTCTGGTGGAAATGCGGGTAAAGTTCATTTGTTAGTTGGAAACTCTCATATTCACAACATCTCCCTGCTTATGTTGAGATATTGTAAACTTTCTAGTTGTTCAAATATGTTAAGATGATGATGCTAATCTCCTCTCTGCCTGAAGAAATCTCTCTCATTTAGAGTTTATGTCTGGTGGGTTGGTAATGGGAGTTCTGGGAAATGTAGTCTCTAGAATCAGTGAGATTGAAAGGAAAGTATTGGAAACGTAGTGATTTTCAACATGAAATAATCACTGAAATGTTAAGATTTTTTTCCAAGGTGGGGTCCTGGGTCCTTGAGGGTTTCAGGGAGGCCCTGATCAAACTGAGTGGCAGTTTAATGTGACTATAAGACGTCTGCACGTGCGATAACGGTGGTCAGAGGTTGATTACCTGCTTGTCTATAGCACAGACTGTTATGGCATTCTGTAACAGGTCTAAGATCTTCCAGAGGAGGGTGAGAAAGTTTTAACGCGCGCACCTGCGCTGCTGATCATGCGTCTTAACTTTAAAGATGAGGGTCCAAAGGACAGAGGAAGCGCGTGCCAGCAAGCTCGGTCTCGTGGCCCGGTGTTTGTCTGTCTTCTTGGCTGACAATAAACAGATTGCGGCGGCCGCGGGACCTGTGCCACCCCGATGGGAGGAGAGGACGGAGCAGAGGGCAGGTCCAGCAGGGCGCGGTCTCCTTCTTCTCCCGCGGCACCTCATCTGTTCTGTAGTAGGATCTCTTCCATTTCCATTTCTGCCAGCAGCCCTGCGCCACAGGGACGCATTGAGAACAAACCCGGGAGGCAGAAACCGCTGCGGGGACACCCTTTGACCGCCGTGCCCAGCAGGCGCAGCCAGCCTCCGCACCGCGCGCCTCCGTGTCTGTCTGCAGCACTTTTCTCACAGCTTCGACACGGAGACACAGCTTTGAACCTGCCTGCCAAGATAAACTCACCTCGCCTATTTATGCCCGTGCCTCCGCGTGCACTCGGGACAGCAGAGTGTCAGCAGCTCAGAGGACAGGTTCAGGCTTTTTGCAGCTCGTCTCCAGCGGTGCTCTGGCCACATTTACGCACCGGGAATGGCCACTTTCTGGGACTCGGGAATGAGTCCTGCTCTGTTATTTCCACTCTAAAATTATAGAGGGTGACCCACGCGGTGGGGGGGGGACACACGTATCACAAGAAATCCAGCGGTGACTTTTTGGCCACCCGCCGGGGGGGTTGCATACCGGGCCCGGGGCAGAATGCTGCTCCCGACGCTGGTGACGTGCCTCGCCGGGTGCGCCTTTCTCCTCTCGCCGGTCAGCGAGGGCTGCGGGCCGGGTAGAGGCTATGGCAAGAGGCGGTCACCCCGGAAGCTCGCGCCGCTTGCCTACAAGCAGTTTAGCCCCAACGTGGCCGAGAAGACTTTAGGGGCCAGCGGGAGATACGAAGGGAAAATAACCCGGAACTCTGAGCGCTTCAAGGAGCTCGCCCATAACTACAACCCCGACATCATCTTCAAGGATGAGGAGAACACAGGTGCAGACCGCATCATGACCCAGGTAACATCCCGGACACCGTAGTGCCTTTTAACCAGGGCTTTTTAACATTAAAACCTCTTTATCATTAGTGGGCTATTACATGCACTTTGGCCCGTCTTTAAGCGCGTGGACACTGTCTGTTATCTCTTTCCGCATTTCTTGTTGACTCAAGGCTCGTCACAGCAAAATACTTGGTCACATTTTCTTAATTATTGGATTTATTTGGATTAAATCTACCAATAATATACATGGTTTTAAGGCTATTGAAAGGAAAAGTGTAATTTGTTACTGCAAGTCTATCAAATGTCATTTGATTTAAATCACAGCAGCAGACTTACAGGAAGATTCATTTAACTTCTTTTTAATAAAACTACAATGTTCACACTTTTCCTTAAACGATTTGATGGTTTTAAGGTGGATTTGTCCTGCAGTGCTGCCTGTTGGGAAACTGATTACAACATGTGTGTGTTTGCACAGCTCGTTCTCCAGTCAATTCTCTGCAGCTGTTGACACGGTGCAGTTAGTTTCTGGATTGTGTAGGTGAGCGGGCTGAATCAGAGCTCTTCTCTCCGGCTCCACATGGAGTTTCAGAGGTTCACTGTGGGCAGCTCGTGCGTAAAAGAGGGCAACCCCGTCTAAAAATGTATGGAAAAGCGGTCGCTCTTAATTAAAACACTATGTCCTCTGTTTAACATCATGTTTTTTGGTGGAAAAACAGCCAAAAGTCATATTTGGCTAGAGCCCGGGTCAAGCGTGTACTGATGTTTACCGTTTTCGTTTTTAGCCCGACTGGCCAGAGTTAACAGTCGCCTTTTGGACTGTCAGAATTTTTTACGAGACCGTCATTGATGTGGCCCCGGGTGGAATTTATTTGACTCCCAATTTCCCCAGGAATAAAGTATTTATATCTGGC